>CM038041.1:15905000-16450000 GCA_021397845.1 Areca catechu
ACAAACAAAGGAAAAAAAGGCAACATACCTAGAAAATTAATTTTGATATTTAAATATTAATCTTGTTTTCCAACATGTACTCGTTATAGAGCTGTCAAAATGGGTCAGACCCGCGGGCCAGTTCATTCAGGCTTTTAAAATAATAGGATTGGGCTAATATTTGGATAGTCCAATTAACAAAAATATTTTTTAGCCCGGCCCATGATAAGCTGGCCCATTTAATCCACGGGCCGATCTTGTTATTCTAATAATATTTATTACTTGTTGGTTTCTTTTGACTCTATAGAGTTTAATTAGTTTTTGTGAAGAATGGAGATTACGATATTATTATAAACTTTTAAAATTTGATGTAGCGATTGATTATGATATCATTATAAACTCTTAAAACACTGTCATACTATGGAACAACTTAAACATGCTAATGCCAAAGCTATCAAGATTTGCTTGAGTTTAGGTTTAATTGGCTATTGGATTTTTTTAAAATATGTCACGAGACTCTATAATTAAACATACTCTTGCTTATAATCAAATTAAATCATTCCGAATCGATCAAGGAAAAGATATTTATAAAAAAAAAATACCTTCAATTTTCAGGGATTAAACTAATTTAAGAAGCAGTAGTGGATCTCTTTATAACTTATTTTTTCAAGAATTTTAACCATATAACCAATGTTTATAATTTTTTAATTATTTTAATTTTTTGATGAGTTACAAGGATCGGTCCATTCAGGTCCTTTACTTATAAGGACCGGGATCGAGCTGCCCATTTGATGGGCTATTTATTAAAAGAACTTTATTGGCCCGGTCCTGATGAACCCGACCCTCACGGGCTGGCCCGATTCGATAGCTCTAGCTCATTACCCAAATTTATTAAATATTTTAATTTAATATAAAAAAATTACCTTTTACTTTTATATCAAAAAAAAAAAAAAAAAAAAATCCTTTTAAAGAAAGAAAAGGAGGGGAAAAGGCAACATATCTTGGTTTTTCCTTTCCCGTTTCGCTTGAAATCGACAACTGGTGCGCGCCAATTGAAACTGTCACAGTAGGTAAGTAACACGGTGGGCCAAAAAACTTTCAGGTGCATTCCAGGCCCACTGTGTATCGGGGGAACAAAAAAAAAAAAAAAAAAAAAAAAAAAAAAAGGGTTCCACCAGGGAATGATGATAACATCAACATGCATGAACGGCAGCACAAACAGAAGCTTTTTTGTTTCCATTGCACAGTAGATCTAAACCACGCCCCAACTTTTTAGCTTCGCTACCACAGCTCATTCAATAGTCTTATTCTCTTAGCTTGGCCCATCATGCCTGACCCAATCCACTGTACTGCCAAAGTCTGCAACCTTATGACAACTACTGGTACTACCACTGCTCCATTAGTAGGTGGAGTTGCAGGCAATTGCTCAGCTTGGTCCACGCCTTTGCCAGAGAGCCTGCGCCATTGTAATGTTTCCTTGATGTGAATTCAGTAGTTTTCATTTCGATGCAGGCATAGGCATGCTATATATCTAATGCTCATGGCTCGAACTTTGTAAGCTACCTCAATCTCGTCCTTAGTTATGTTGGCCAAATCTGGTTTGCTGGGCTAGAGACTGAACCCTTGAAGATTTTGGCTCGGTAGAACGGTGCTCAAGGTTTCTTCTACACATTGAACATCCATAGCTAAGTCCAGTGTGAACCAAGCTCTGGTCCAGTATTGTACGGGTCCACCGTATGAGATAAGGATATGAACCCGAACCTTGGTACCTGGTAGTGTCCTCTTTCTTTCTGGTATCTTTTGAAAGAAAGATAGAGACACCCACCTGCATAGGACTGGAATTGGGCCGGCCCAAAGTCCATAAGGTTGGGCCAGCTCAATAAACTCGGGCCGGTCCGAAATCGGTTCGAACTTCGGACCAAATTTTAAGTATTTCGGGCTAGATTTCGGACCGTAAAATGGAGTCAATTTAATTTTTGAACCAAACAGATGTCCGGATTCGATCCGAAAATTCTTAAAATATGATCCGAAATCTGATTTAATTTTGGACCGAGCCGGTCCAGTTCCAACCCTGCACCTACACCATAAGGATTTTTTTTTTTTTTTTAATCTAAGAAATAAGCCCATTTGTGGGTTTGTTGCTCGGCGGAAAGGTGTTATCACTAGCCAGGACAAGACCTGGTTCATCTAAATAAATATGATTAATTAATAATACTCCAATTATTATTCCATAAGCAAGAAAGGTCGAGTTATGATAAACTTGTTGAATTCTTTCAATTTCCACCATTTTATGAGTATTTGTGTACGTGGCTGCGTGCGTGCACAGCCCATGCTTGAACGCAAGCTTAAACATTTCTAAAACCAGATCAATGCACAATATTCATCAAGTTAGGTCATTGTTTTTTCTCTACCACTTGTTCACTAGAAGCAAATTAGGTGTATTTGGATGGCAACATTATACTTGTAATATTGTTAAAGTATATAGCAGTTGCATATGCATGAGCTTTAGTCTCAAAATATGTATTATTATAGTCTTCAACTAATAATACAACTAGCTAGCTGCCATCATACTTCTATCACGCATCCAAGCTAGAGCTGATCATAGATTAGTTTTGTTTACTGAAAATATCAAATTTTAAATAGACATGATCTAATTAAGTCTGATTAAAATTGAATAGAGTTGAGGCTCATGGCTCAGCTCATAATCAGCTCTAATCCAAGCCATCATAAATTGGGACGATATCCATTGGCTTGGAGGGATTTATGCACATCTTATATGCAAGCCTCCTTAATATGTTGCACCCTCAACAATAAATCTAATAGCAAGCCCATGAGAATTTATCTAACATAGAAGTAGGGTTTGGCAGTGAAAAATTTGATGCCAAAATACTATTTTTGCCAACATCATTCCTTATCCTACAAAATGCTAACACTAGACCACTATTGCACTCTTATCCAACAAAATACCTTTTTTTTTTTTTTCCAGCAAAAAAAAAAAAAAAAACAATTTAATGATCTAATCACACGTCACAAGTCTCACCAATCCACTCTTGCTCGATTGGATAATGGAAATGAACCGGAAAAAAATATGATAAATTCAAGAAAAGTGGATCAAATAATAGCGATCCAGTTTCATTTCCTTGCTTGAAATTGTTAAAATATGGATACAAATTATATCATCCACATAATATAAATATTGAGACAAGTCAAATAACCCGAATCATAAAAAATCAGGACAGACTCAAGAAATAAATAAAAGGTCATATCATGTCCAGAAGTTGATGGAACGGTAGTAAATGGCTGACCACTTAGCTGACCACTCACAGATTCATTAATCCGATAGGCCTATAAAGATCGACCTATCTCAGAAAGCCGACAAACTCCAAAAAAAATGAGAACAGCAAGAAAAAAATTGATTATTCCACCAGAATAACCAATTCCCGTTATAATAGTCACAAGTTAGTTTTTGACGGAATAATATCGGAACTAAGGCCCACATCTATAAATACCGGTCAATGAAGACCTCCGGGATAAGTAAGAATAGTTAGTTAAAGTGCTCTCTTATTTTCTTCCTATTTTTTTTAAAATTCTTTATCTGTTTATCGGAATCCTTGCCGACTTGAACATCAAAGTATCTCTAACCGAACCGGAAATATTTTGACAAGTGGATTTATTTTGCGGGATCCCGTCAGGAATCTGATCGGATGAGTCTTGATGGCGCAAGAAGGAGCACTTGAGTTCGGCGATAATAATGAGTATCTATTAAATAAAAATATATAGAATTATGGTTGTATAACTATTTGATTCTTATATGGGTAACAATACATATCTTTAACATGTCTTTCATGCTAACATCATATTCTTGTCCTACTTTTAGCCCAGTGAAAAATTTGGCCATTACAAGAAGAATCATGGAAGGGAAATAAAAGAATAGACAGATGACTCAGCAGTTCTCCATATATTTTCTCCACCAATTTCATCCCAAGGTTATGTACACCAATTTAGATCATTCCCAAAGATAGGAGCCCATGGAGGCCACCTCTTGGGAGGCAAGGCAACCGCATGCAGGGGAGTCAGGGGCGAGGTGCATCGATTTCCGTGCAATTGGATTTGGACGCGAGACAAGCCTGACAAGGGGGACAGGTGTGATCTCGTGATTGATGGATGGGCCGTATCCATATGTGGGTCCCGTGGACTCTGTCACATCCTCATGCCCTGATGCACCAATCGTGGGGTTCACGTGGAAGGAACGAGTTTTGCCGCCCTGCTCACTCCATCAGAGAATATTTTTCCGTCCAGTTAATCACAACCATCCAATAACTGGAATCCAATGGCACAGAAGTTCTGAATATAAACCATGGTCAAGTTTAATTTGACTCCAGGCTCGACCCATGGGTCCGTATTTGGGTTCGAATTGAGCTGGATTTTGGTCAATTTCTACATGGTCCATCCAATTCTAAGTTTGCAACCACCCAGCGATCATTCGTAGCGTCAAGCTTTTTCCTTATGACGTCATACTCACGGTTTGGTAAGCACAATCATTATTTTTGTCACGTTTTATACATCCGCACATATCACTAGCAGATGAGTAATAGAAGTTTTCAAGAAATTGCCAGAAAAATTGTTGAAAGCTGGCAACACGAGCATCTATTGGCCTAAGTTGTTTAGGCTAACACTTCACGCTAGTCTTGGAAAGTGATGTTGGACAAGACAAACCATCTAATAAAAATAACAAATAAAATTAAAAAAATAATTAAAATAAATAGTTATAAATTTTAAAGATGAGTAAGAATTTAAATTAAGTAGATCTAATTTTGATTAAGATGAAATCTAGAAAACGATCCAATCATCATGTATAATCAAGAATTTCAATGAGTTGGACCGTCGGTCGTTAAAGAACAATCATTAAGCTAGGATTAATCAATTTTAATTAATTTTGATCTAAAGAAATTAAAGATATAGGAGAAATACCATAACTAAAATCAGTATTGATTTAAATCCTATAATATTTTGTGAAGAGGTCTCATCAAATATGGAATATCATGCAGTCTTGGACAAGAAAGATGAATCCGGAAGTGGTCGAGGTATCCAACCAACAGTTCACGAGTGAAATAGGAGAAAGTCACCGGATCTGAATCACCAAAATAAGAGGATCAATTACAATACATGCATAAGCCAATCCCAAATAAAATAACTCTAAATCAGCCCATTAATGAAGTTGGCAAGGTGGCCTGGGATTGCTTTCAAGATAGTGCGATGTCTCTTGATGTCACCGGCCAGTAAGGAATGGCTTGGGAGAGGCCTGAGATCGAGAGGACCTTGGAGGAGAGGTTCTCTTGTCACAGTGGAGCTCACAGATTGCCACCTGATTCGAGAGTCGTGCGTGGGACAGATGTCGCTTATTCATTAGCTTACGAAAAAGGAGACGGCGAGTGGATGAGTCACGTCTATTCCTTCCATTATGGTGACCTGATGGGCTCTTCGGCTTCGGTTGGATGGGGGACGTGGCATCATCTTGTTCTTTGGATAGGGGGTATGGACTCAATCCCAGCCGTCAGATGTAGTCACATAGATCATGGCTGACAATTTTGGTTTTTCCCCCATCAAATCGATCAGCATCGTTTGGGGCTTCGTTTCCGCGATCGGTGCCTTCATACATGGCACGATCGGAGAGATGTCTCCTCTTTCGAGGAGGTTACCCGAAATGCATTTTTCCCCCTATATAAAGGGGAGCAGGTTGGTAGAGGAAACTTCTTTGCTCTGTGCATTTTGCTTTCCGCTGTCCCAGCTCTTGTCTCCCTCTTGGTTCATTGTCCTTCTTGCAAGTAGGGCCTCCCCTCTTCTTTTCTTCTTTCCACCATGGTTAGGACTCTAGAGGTTTCGGCCGCCGGCTGGACCCCCTCTGGTGGGGGAGAGGTCGAATCTTCTAGTGCCCCAAGACTTATTAGGGGGACCATTGTTGAATCCCGATCGAAATTGATCCCGAGTTCTCTGTCCTTTAATAGGATCGTTCGCTTATGGGAGTATTATCGTGTTTCCGATAACTTTCCCTTTATACTTCCACAGTCCGAAGAGAGGGTAAATAAGCCCCTGCCCGGTACCATTGCCATATATGAAGACCGCTTGAAAGCTGGTCTTCGATTTCCATTGCACCCCTTATTTGCCAAAATCTTCCACATGTACCATGTTGTCTCAGTGCAATTGACTTCGAACAGCATTTGAAACATATGCGGGTCTTTGGTCTGTCGCCATATAGCGAACATGTGGCCCAGGACCAGTCTGTTCACTTCTCTTCTCACCTTGAAGAGAGACTTCCACGGCTATGGGTGGTGGGTCATCGACCCCCGTCCTGGCCATAAAATAATTAAGGACATGCCTAGTGCCATTCACGGGTGGAAGCCCAAATTTTGTTCGTCTCTTCTTCTCAACCATGGGGGTTCAATATTGATGTGGCAGGATCACTGACGTGGGAGAACCGACAGGCGCCACGTCAAAGGAAGACGCCGCGTCAGACGCCACGTCAATTCTCCAACCCGGACTCCGCTGCCGAGCTGAGCTGAGCTCCTTCAAGACAGCAAGCCGAGCTTTGTCCTCCGCCAGGTTGGGCCCGCGAGCTCGGGATGCCTTGGCCGGAGCCGCCTTCTACCCTCCAAAGCAAGACCCTCGGAGGTTAGAGCCCTGTGGTCGGAGTTGAGCTCAGCGCTCACCCGCCAACGTGAAGCCTCTCTGAGCGCGTGCCCTCTTGACCAGGTCCGCCCTCTACCCTCCAGAGTGAGACCCTCGGAGGTTAGAGCCCTGTGGTCGGAGTCGAGCTCAGCGCTCACCCGCCAACGTGGAGCCTCTCCGAGCGCGCGCCCTCTCGACCGGGTCCGCCCTCTACCCTCCAGAGCGAGACCCTCAGAGGTTAGAGCCCTGTGGTCGGAGTCGAGCTCAGCGCTCACCCGCCAACGTGGAGCTTCTCCGAGCGCGAGCCCTCTAGACCGGGTCCGCCCTCTGCCCTCCAGAGCGAGACCATCGGAGGTTAGAGTCTTGTGGTCAGAGTTGAGCTTAGCGCTCACCCGCCAACATGGAGCCTCTCCGAGTGCGAGCCCTCTGGACCGGGTCCGCCCTCTGCCCTCCAGAGCAAGACCCTCGGAGGTTAGAGCCCTGTGGTTGGAGTCGAGCTTAGCGCTCACCCGCCAATGTGGAGCCTCTCCGAGCGCGTGCCCTCTGGACCGGGCCCGCACTCTACTCTCCTCCATCAAGATGCCCCCGCAAGCTCGGAGTGCCTAGGTCGGAGCGAGCCCTGCCATTCCAGCTCAGCCCCAGCCCGGACGAGATCCTCGCCAGTCCAGAACGCCGGCGAGCCACCCGAGGACTACACTGGAGTACCTCCCAGGCCGTACTAACCACCTGCAGCTGCCAGTTATACTAGAAAGGGAAGAAGCGCGCTGACCGAGATGCCACGCCCCTCACCAACCACCCGGATCACCCAAGAGAGTAAGCCAACCGGGAGATTTGAATCCTGCGGGTGGCGGCCCACCATTCGAGGCACTGTCAGATTTCCCGGAATGAGGCAGCCAAGAAGAGTGTTGGAGTGCATGACAGCTCCCCTTATCATGAATCAGGAAAGACTCCTCGAGACACCGCTGCACGTGCCTGACAGCCCGGCAGAGATCTCGAGGTGGACGTCCAACGGTAACCTAGTTTGCAACAAACTCGGAGGTAACACAACAACACCAACACATAGGCAAAACACAATCCAAGAAAAAAAAGAAGAAAAAGTGTGCAACCCCCACCAGGAAGAGGGGCATGGCACCACCAGCATTCCAGAGCAAGGTCGAGAGGAAGGGCCATACTGGGACTCCTCCTAACCAGGCCACACTTCCCCCGACACACCTGCTACTCATATTCACACATCACACTCCTCCTTGCATGGAGTCCATCAAGAGGGGCTTGACCAGGAGGATCTATTCCCCTGGATCGTCACTGACTTGATCGTCGGAGTGCCCCCTTCAGAAATCTCGGCCCGTGTCTCTAACCTATATTTTGCAGGCCCAGGACAAGAGGAACGCCAGGCGACGAAGGGAGCGCACTCCGGTGCCGGCAGCAGCCACGGGCTACGGCGATCTTGGCGGCAACATATATAGAATGGAGAGAACCCTGTATGATTGCAAATGACAGTAAGAAGGTTCTAAAGACCGACCAGCCGGATTTCACAGTATTGTCTGAGTCTGA
Organism: Areca catechu; assembly: GCA_021397845.1. NCBI lineage: Eukaryota > Viridiplantae > Streptophyta > Magnoliopsida > Arecales > Arecaceae > Areca > Areca catechu. The sequence goes on from CM038041.1 coordinate 15,913,197, forward strand.
GATCACTTCTATCAGGAAACTATTAGAAGAGAGGAATCTCCATCTTGCTCAGATTAGCAAGTCCTCTTCATTAGGTATAACCAGTAGACGGCTTCGGCTTTTATCCAGTCTTCATTGTTATCCCTACTAGCTGACCTCGAGACTTATTTTTGCTGATAGGTGACGGGATGAAGCCTGATGTCGGCTTGCTTCATCAGTCTGCTAAGAGGAAAGCATCCCAAGCATCCCAAGTTCCTTCAACGGGTTCGAAAGCCTGAAAGAAGGCCCGGGAGGAGGGAATCAACAGGAGCATTGCTCCTGCAAGGGAGTCATCGGGGAGGAGCGAGGTCCCATCAATAGAGGTTCCACCTAGGGGGAGTTCTCCGATTCAAATCCTAGAGAGTCCGATCACAGCTCCGGCTGCCGACTTGCCATCACCTTGCCCATCTGCGAGGGATATGGGCAAGGCACCTCAAGTCGAGGAGAGTTCGTTAAGGGATACTCCCCTTGATAGGGACTGCGAGATAGACCTCTCCCGCTTTTCGGACGCGAGGGATCTGGCACTTCCCGATATGGCCAAAAAAGTATTGAAGGCCACACTGTTGCCCCATAATTGGGCAACCACTTGGAATCGATGCATTGTAAAGGTGCCCGATTTAGCCTTCTCTTCCATGCTGAAGGTATGATGCTTTATCTTCCTTTGTCTTCTTATGATGGTCTTTGGCTTAACTAATATCATATTTTGGTGACTTGATACAGTTAGTCCATGATATCACCTTCATGGAGGAAAGTGTGGAAGGGTTCGACAACTTCCTCAAGAGCTTGAAGGTGGAGCTTCAAATGGTGAAGGCCGAAAAAGAAGTGGCCGAAGAGTTGAAACTGGCCATGGAAGAGAAGCTAAATAATAAGGATGCCGAAGTTTAGGGTCTAAAGAATGAGCTGAAGAAAGCTCAACTAAAAATCTCTGAACAGGAGGTCAAGCTTCAAAAGAGGAAGAAATAGATGCATTCCTTGGAGCATTCTACCAAGGAGTTTCAACAGAAGGCCGAAGAGGCGGCCAAGAAGGCTGACGAAGTGACCAAGAAGGCCGAAGCAGCGGTCAGGGAGTCCAAGGCTTTGAAGGAGCAAGCGATCAGGGTGGTCAAAGATTTCAAGAAGTCTTCGACGTTGAAAGAGAAGGTAATTGAATCAAGTGTGGTCAGTTACCAGTACGGCTTAAACGATGGGCTTAAGGAGGTCCGGGGGCTTTATTATGATCTCGATCTTTCGAGCATCCTGACGGATAAGATCGTCAAGGAAGAAGAAGGACCCACAGCCCCTGTTGAAATCAAAACCGTGGCCCCTGCCAAAGCAAAGAAGCACTTGGGCAGGCTAAAGAAGTCCCAGCCACAGCTGAAGGCCAGGAATAAATCAGAGAGATGAACATGGCTGACCCACCTACTTCAGCTCAAGCAGATGAGGCGTCTCCTTCAATTTATGCTGAAGAGTCACTTCCTGCTGCTGATCCGGAGATTCCTATGGCCGATGAATTGGCCTTTGTAACTTTTCTTTCCTTTTTTCATCTTGTAAAAGAAAGATGTGTAATCTACCTAAACATGAATGAAAATATACTTTTTCTTCCAATTAGATGAATTTTACTTTAAGTATGAAGTCATCGGACACATTGTGATCCTCGACTAGGTAGCAGCCCTTTGAAAAATATACTAACTTTTAACTTGAATGTTAACTTTCTAAGTATGAGGTCTTCGGATAAGTAGCCAATTCCGAATATGCACTAACCTCCAACTTGAATGTAAATTTCTAATTATAAGATCTTCGGATGGACTAGGACCTTTTAGATAGAGATTCACCTTCGAGCATATGAATGCCTTCGGCTTGGATTTAGGTTTCTTTGTTGCCCAGGTTTTTAAACTGGACTTCAACAAGGTCGTTGATCTTGGTGGCAAGCCGTTCATTCTGGCTTCTTATCAGGTCAGCCTTTTCTTGCTCACAGGCCAACTTTTCATAATTAAGGAATCTTGATGTTTGATGGAGATCCTAGCTCACTGACCAATACGATGCCCTATTCCTGCCAGACATCCAACTATCATTGGCGAGGCAGTTATTGACAGGTCGTGGGATTGCAATGACCAGAATCATTAAGGTTGTGCATGTCAGGGATCAAATCAGTTACGGCTCCCAGACTTCTTGCAACCATCTTCACGTGGATCGAGGCCCCTATAGATTAGGATGAGAACATGTGGTGTAATCGGATGGCGGCCCATTATATGGGCAGTCAATTTAAGCCATTGATGGGCTTTATATATGAGACTAATGCCCCCATGGATCAAACCTTTTTGAGTTTTTTGGCAATGTCACCCCTTGAGCGATCCTTCCTCCTCTTTTTGCTGTAGCTAGCTTCAAGAGTTCTTGTTAACCATGAGGCCAGACATAGTGCAGCTCCGACAGGCGACAGGGAAATGACCGGCAGGGGCCCCTTCGGTGTGAAGGTCAGACTGAAAATGGACCTATGTCCTGGTGCTTCCACGGGTCTGGACTGATGGTGGCGTTTCTATCGACATAGATTCTTCCTTGGAGGAGGAGCATGTCCCTTCGCTTGGATGTCTGGCCGGACGTCCGGTTGGGACCACTCTTGTAGGGCCATCAGGGGAGCGAGGCCCGCTGGACACAAGCGGAGCTCCCGTCATTGCTAGGAACATCAAGCCCGAACTTTCAACTATAAAGGGGAAAAGTTTGGGGAGATTCGGCATATCCGTTGCCAATGCTAGTTGTAGCGATCCGGGGTAGGTGAAGACTTCGACCGTCTCCCGGCAGGACGGGAAGGAGGCTAAGGAGCAAGGGTCGAGAGACCCTTTTTCCTTTGTTTATCCCAGGATGCAATAAGTGAGTGTCGATGTAAGTGCCATAAGCACATCAGCATTGGTCAAACTGATTTTATATTTGTTTATCTTTGACAGGTTGTCCATGATGTTTCTCTGTTGGAAGAGAGCATTCGTGAGTCCGTCGACTTTGGCCAAAGCCTTCATAGCCAGTTATCTCTAGTCGTAGCCGAGAGAGAAGCGATTGAAGGGCTTCAGGCAGCCACTGAAGAAAAATTGGACAAGGCTATCATCGTGAATAGTTCCTTGGAGAAGGAGCTAAGGATGCTCGAGATATACGCGGTTGAAGTGGTGGCGGAGTTGCAAAGGAGGAAGAAGGCAATTTTGGCTGAACTACTGATGAGAGATTGCCTTCGCAATGCCAAGATAGCAGTGGCCCATAAGGTCGAACTGGAGAACAGAATCATCCAGCCGGAGATGGATGTTTCATCAGCCAACCAAAGGGCAGAGAAGGCTGAAAGGAGCACTTCCCAGGCCGTCGAAGCTTATAAGAAGTCGAAGGCCTTTGGTGATGAAATGCATGAAGTTGGGACAGAGAGCTACCTTATCGACTATAGGGACTGCCTGAATAGAGTCAGGAAGGCCTCCTCAAGTTTGGATGTTTCTTTTTTTGCCATTCCGGGCAAGGAGATGGAGGAAACAAAGCCCATTGGTAGGGCGATGCCAGCCCCTCCATCCGAAGAGGTCGGTGATGGGGTCTTCGCTCCTGATGCTGAAGAAAAATAGCTTCTTACTGTAGCTCTAGCTCTCTTTCTCTTCCTCCCTTTTTTTTGACGATGTAAGTCAATCGGTCGTACTGATTTTCTATTAATGAATAAAGATTCTCCTTTTCTTCAAAATAGAAGTTTTGACTTGGTGGGCAAACACATCCCAGAACAATGCTAAGTGTGAACTATTCGACATCATGAATATTTGGATGATGTATTCACGAAGAATCTTGAGATTTTATGTCGGCTACGCTTTCTTCTTAGGCTTAGGAGTCAAAGCTCGCAAAGGCCATAGAGAAGCTTTTCCACTCATGTTGATCAGATTCGCCGTTAGGGTAGGCCGATGGGACCATCCTTAGGCATTTTATTGATAATAAGATAGGTTGTCTAGACCCACCTCGACACGTCTGCAGATTTATCGTAGGGTAGGTTGCTTGAACCATCCCTGTGCCTTTGATTAAGAATGAGATAGGCTGATTAGGCCCTCCTCGGCACATCAGCAGATTTACCATAAGGTAGGTTGCTTAAACCATCTTTGTGTCTTTGATTAAGAATGAGATAGACTGATTAGGCCCTCTTCGGCATCTCAGTAGATTTACCGTAGGGTAGGTTCCTTGAACCATCTCTATGCCTTTGATTAAGAATGAGATAGACTGATTAGGCCCTCTTCGACATATCAGTGGATTTATCGTAGGGTAGGTTGCTTGAACCATCCTTGTTCCTTTGATTAAGAATGAGATAGGCCAGTCAGGCCCTCTTCGAATAGGCTTTTTACTGAAGTCTCTTCAATAGGAGACTTTTATTGATAGTACTTGCGAAGATTCTCTACATTCCAAGGCCGAGGCAACGTAGAACTAGCTAAGGTCTCGAGCCGATAGGTCCCTAACGTATGACTTTCTTGATCCGATATGGGCCTTTTCAATTTGGGGAAAGCTTACCTTGCTCCGTTGGCTTGGATACTTCGGATCTTCGCAGTACTAAATCTTTAGGTCGAAAAGTCCGTTCCTTCAACTTAGAATTGTAGTATTTGGCGACCCTCTATTGGATGCTGCTATCTTCATCTTAGCATGAAGCCTGGTGCCTTGTAATAGATCTAAGTCCACTCTTCAGCATTCTGAATTCTCTGGCTCCTTGTACTGATCAATCCTCAAGGATTGTGAAGTAACCTCCACAGGAAGAACTGTTTCGGTACTGTAAGTCAAGTGAAACGGAGACTCGTCGATGGCCATTCTGGAAGTTATCCGATATGCCCAAAGAACGGAGTTTAGTTCTTCAGCCCAAAGCCCTTTGGCATCATTCAGCCTGGTCTTCAGATCATGAAGAATGGTTCGGTTCGTTACTTTAGCTTCCCCATTAGCCTGAGGATGATCGATAGAAGTCAATTTGTAGAGTATATGGTATTGGACACAGAATTCCTTGAACTTTGGGTTGTCGAATTGTCTTCCGTTGTTAGTGACCATGGCATGGAGAATTCTAAACCAAAATATAATGAAGTTCCTCACGAAGCTTTTGACCTTTCCTTCAGTAATGTGTGCTAAGGGTTCGACTTCGATCCACTTGGTGAAGTAATCGATAGCCACTATAAGAAACTTCTATTATCCGGATGCTGGTAGAAATGGATCAAGAATATCCATGCCCCATTGAGTGAAGGGCCATGTTGCTGTTAACTGGGTCAGCTGGTTTGTCGGCCGTCTTTAAATGTTAGCATATTTCTGACACTGATCGATCTTCAAACAAAGTCAACGAAATCCTTCTGAATGGTTGGCCAATAGTAACCTTGGCGCATTATCTTGTATGCCAAGGATCTGCCCCCCAAGTGACCTCCACATATGCCCTCATGAACTTCTCTTAGGGCATAGTCGGTGTTAGATGGTCCCAGGCACTTCAGCAGAGGTTGCGTGAAAGATCTTTTGTATAGAGTTCATTCCATAATAACATAATGGGATGCCATCCAACGGATTTATTTGGATTCAACCTTGTCTTGGGGTAATGTGCCTTCATTCAAAAATTTGAGAATAGGGTCCATCCAGCTAAGCTCATGCTTAACAGGATGTACCTCCAGTGTTTCTTCTGCTGTACTCGGAGCTTCTAGATACTCTTGAAGGTATGACTGAGAAATTCAGGGGCAGTAGTGGCGAGCCTAGACAGTGCATCAGCTCGGGAGTTCTCCATTTGCGAGACATGGGCGATCTCGAAGAATTCTAGCTGAGAAACCAGAGCTTGCACTTTGTCTAAATACTGAGCCATGGCAGGATCCTAGGCTTCAAACTCACCCTTCACCTGGTTTACCACCAGCTATGAATCTAAAAAGATTTGGATCCTCCGAATCCCCAACTCTTTCATGATTCAGAGTCCTACAAGGAGGGCTTCGCATTTAGCCTGATTGTTCGAAGCATGGAAGGAGAAGCGTAGAGCATATTCTACAATGTACCTGCTTGGGTTGGCTAGTATGAGGCCCGCTTCGCATCCCACCGAGTTTGACGCCCTGTCTACATGGAGCATCCATGTAGACTCTGAATCTTTTCGGATGGCCTTATCTTCTTCGGTTTGTTGTGAGTTATCTTCTAGACCCTATATGCATCCGGCTATGAAGTCAGTCAGCACTTGTGCTTTCATTGTCAATCTAGGTTGGAAGCTGATGCCAAATTCTTCAAGCTTTACGGCCCACTTTGCTATCCTCCCTGAAGTATCAATGCATTGGAGGATGGCTTTCAAGGGTTGATCCATCATGACCATAATAGAATAGGATTGAAAATATGGTCATAAGTGCTTCGCTGTAATCACCAGCGAGTATATGAGCTTCTGTATCCTGGGTATCTAACTTCGACATCATATAATACTTTGCTGGTGTAGTAGATTGGTTTTTGAAGGTTATCCATCCCCTTTCGGATGAGTACCGCATTAATCATCTCATCCGAAGTGGAGAGGTATATATAAAGGGTCTCTCCTTCTTGGGGTTTAGAAAGTAGAGGGGGATTCTCCAAATATTTCTTCAATCTTCAAAGGCACCATGGCAGTCTTCGGACCATTCAAAATTTTGTGATTGTCGAAGGACCTTGAAGAAAGGCAGACACCTTTTGGCTAATCGAGAGTTGAATCGGCTTAAAGAGGTGATTCTCCCGGTTAATTGTTGTATCTCCATTTTGCAAGAGGGATGCCTCATGCTTCGGATAGCTTGTATCTTCTCCGGGTTGGTTTCTATCCCTCATTTAGTAACAAGAAATCCCAGGAACTTGGCGGAGATCACGTCGAAGGTACACTTGGCTGGGTTCACCTTCATCTAGTGACGCCGTAGGGTGTTAAAAGATTCTTCCAAGTCCTTAATGTGGTCCTCTTTGAGGAGGCTTTTCATGATTATGTCATCGACATATGCCTCCATGTTCTTTCCCAACTGCTTCTCGAATACTTTGTTGATTAGCCTTTGGGACGTCGCCCCGACATTTTTCAGGCCAAATGGCATCATCTTGTAGCAATATAGTTGATGCGGCACGCATATGATTAATGTTTTGAATATGGTGTTTGTAGAGCAATGAAACCTAATTATACTTAGCATTGTACTCATCTTAATAAGATTTAAGGATTATATGAAAAGGGACTATTACATGATTAGACACAACTCTAAAACTAAGAAGGAAGAAGATCTAGACAATAGGGGCTAATGATTGAGGACTTACCTTGATGAGTTTTCCAACCTTCCTATAATTCAAAACTTGAAACTACTGATGCTCTGGACTGGAGAACTTGGATAACAGTGATCAAAACCCTGGACTTGGGCTTCAGCTTGTTGGTTCATTGTCAAGGGGAACCCTGTTCATAACTCAAGGACTTCGAAGGACCCTACAATGAAGATCAAAGTTAAGGTTGAAGGATGCAAACATAAAGAAGGGATGGGAGAACTTGTGAACAAAGAAAAGATAATTGAGAAGATCTGGCCGACTCCAATGCCTTTTCCTTGAGCTTGGATGATGAATTGCTAGGGAAGAGAGTGGCTTTGGGCGTGGAAGAAGAAGATAGGAAAAATTTCACACATAAAACTCAAGACAACTTCACTTCAAACTTCATTCATTTCCAAAATCAATCTCTTTTACAATGGGCGTCCAAGGCTTTTAATAGCCTCACAAAGCTAGCTTTTGAAATTTAAAAACTCCCCAAATCGAGGAGGATTACAAGGGGGGTTGGAGGATTTTGTGGAGAGTTTGGAGGGATGTGGCCAACCTCCTTGAATTTGAATCTCCCTTGTTGGCGCCCAAAGGGTGATGAGGTGGCTGGTGAAGTGGCACCTGATGACGTGGCATGGTGAGGTGGTCTTCTACTTGGATAAGAATGACATGTGGCGCCCAGTGGTCCTAGTTGATGGTCCTTTTCTCTTGCTTGGTTGATGTGTCTTCTCTTCTTCATGTGGTCAAATTCTAGGGTCTAGAATTTGAGTCTTGTTGCTGGCTTTCATGGCTTTAAGACTTGATTAGACTTAACTCAACTGAATTAGACTTAACTCAACTGAACTGACTTGACTGACCTAGACTTTAAAACTTGAAATGGAATTACAGGAAATGAAATTTTAAAAGTAATTACAGGACTCAATAAACACTCTTGATTTGAAACTCAAAATTAATTACAGGACTCTTGAAAAGGAAATGACTCTTGAAAATAAAATATTTTTGAACTAAAGGATATAAGGTAACCTAATTATCTTCGATCCAAATTGGAATAAGGCTAACCTTGTTGGAGTGAAGTTTCTTTCGGCTTCTGGTGTCCACACCAATTCTCCTGGGGTGGGCAGAACTCGACCCAGTCGAGTATGGTTCAGTTTTGTCATGGTAATGCTCGAACAAGTCTGGGTTAAGTCTTTGCAGGTCCTCTCGAGTAATCCAAGAGTTGTCGGACTCAGGTCGACCTTACCATTGAACCATGTAGTAATGATCTTGTCATCCAGGATTCTCTCAATCCTCTCTCTCTGCTCAGGTAAGGTTGGTGGTGGACACTCGGAAATATGTTCACTCTCAATGAAAGTTTCTGGCTCAAAAGGCTCACTAGGTATTAGTAGTGGTTCTTTGTATTTTGCTAGGTCTGAAACATTGAAGGTTGTACTAATACCCATATCAGGTGGAAGTTCCAAAATATATGCATTAGGCCCTATTTTCTTTAAGATCTTAAAAGGTCCCGCTCCGCGGGCATGCAGCTTCTTTATGGTTCCAGGGGGAAACCGTTCAAGGTTGAGCCTAATCATTGCATAATCCCCTTCACAGAATTCTTTAGCCCTCTTATGTGAGTCAGGTAAGTGTTTGTAAGTTTCATTGCTCAGGTTGATCTTATTACTGATTTCTTTATGTAGATTTGTGACATGCTGTGCAAAAGACTCAGCAGACTCAGAGACTCGTGTGTGAATAGGTAGTGGGATTAGATCTAAAGGCTTCCTAGGCTTGCAACCATGGACTATCTCAAAGGGACTTTTGCTCGTAGATCGATTGACCGAACTGTTGTAAGCGAACTCAGCACGTGGCAATAACAAATCCCAATTCCCTAGACTTTCTCCCACTAGGCATCTTAGCAAGTTCCCTAGACTTCTATTTACAACCTCGGTTTGTCCATCAGTCTGGGGATGGTAGGCAGTGGAGAATTTCAGTCTGGTTCCTAATAGGTACCAAAGGGTTTTCCAGAAGTAACTTGTGAAGCGGACATCCCTATCAGAAACAATGGTTTTTGGTAACCCGTGGAGTCTGACTACTTGATCAAGAAAGAGTTTGGCTATCCTAGAGGCATCGAAAGTTTGGGAGCAAGGTATGAAATGGGCCATTTTTGAAAACCGGTCGACCACCACAAAGATTGAATCACGTTTTCGAATGGTCTTGGATAATCCTAGAACAAAGTCCATGCTTAGATCCTGCCATGGACACTCAGGTACAGGTAATGGAGTGTATAGCCCGGTATTCTTCTTTTGTTGCTTTGCAACAGCACATGTCCTACATCGGGCTACAAGGTTTGCTACTTGTTTCTTAAGACCTGGCCAGTAAAATTGTTCCTCAACAGCCAAGATAGTCTTGTTTCATCCAAAGTGGCCAGCCAAACCTCCTGCATGTATCTCCCAAACTAAAAAATCTCTTAAGGAGGTTCTTGGGATGCAAAGCCTATTCTCTCTAAAAAGATAACCATCTAGAAGGGTATAGTCACTATGATCACTAGATGGTCCTTGATGCAAAACCTGATAAATTTTACCAAAATCTGGACAGGTTTCGTACTGCTCCTTAAGTCTTTCAAAACCTATGACTTCAATACTGACTGAAGTTAAAAGTAACGTTCTACGACTTAGGGCATCAGCTATCTTATTATCGGTTCCTGATTGATGCTTTAGGACAAACGTATAGGATTGGATGTACTCTACCCATTTGGCATGCCTAAGGTTTAGTTTCTTTTGGGAACTCAAAAACCTAAGGGCTTCATGGTCTGAAAATAAAACAAATTCTTGCGGTAGGAGATAATGCCTCCAATACCTTAATGCTTACACTACCGCATAAAGCTCCCGATCATATGTGGAGTATTTCTTCCTGGCTTCATTCAATTTCTTACTAAAGAATACTACGGGATGGTTCTCTTGACTCAGAACTCCGCCAATACCTACTCCCGAAGCATCGCATGCTACTTCAAAGACCTTAGAAAAATCGGGTAGTCTTAAGACTGGTGCTTGGGTCATCTTATCTTTGATGTGAAGGAAGGCCTTATCAGCTGACTTCGTCCATTCAAAGTGGCCCTTCCTAATACAATTCGTGATAGGAGCAACTATGGTGCTAAACCCTCTAATAAATCTTCGATAAAATGTAGCGAGGCCATGAAAACTTCTTACTTCGTGAATATTATTGGGTGTTGGCCACTCTACAATTGCCTTAACCTTCTCAGGGTCAGCGGATACTCCTTCAGGGGTCACAACAAATCCTAGGAAGATAACTCTAGTAGTCATGAAAGCACATTTCTTTAGATTGGCATAGAGGTTATCTTTCCTAAGTGCTAAACATACCTGCCTCAGATGTTGTTGATGATCTTCTCTAGTCCCACTATAGACAAGTATGTCGTCAAAGTAAACGACAACAAATTTTCCAATAAAGGCTCGTAGGACTTGGTTCATGATTCGCATAAAAGTGCTAAGGGCGTTTGATAACCCAAAAGGCATGACTACCCATTCAAATAACCCGTCCTTAGTTTTAAAGGCAGTCTTCCATTCATCCCCTGGTCTTATCCTAACTTGGTGATAGCCGCTCTTCAGGTCAATCTTAGAAAATATAGTTGCACCGGCCATCATATCTAACATATCATCCAAGCGGGGGATGGGAAACCTATACTTCACTGTGATTTTATTTATGGCACGACTATCAACACACATTCTCCATGTGCCATCTTTCTTAGGGGTAAGTAAGGTTGGGACTGCGCATGGACTCAAACTCTCCCTAATGAATCCTTTCTTTAGGAGTTCTCCTACTTGACCTTGTAATTCTTGGTGCTCGGTAGGATTCATTCTATAATGGGGAAGGTTCGGTAGGGTTGCTCCGGGGACTAAGTCTATCACATGTTGTATATCCCTAAGAGGTGGGAGTTGGTCGGGCAAGTCATCGGAGAACACGTCTTTGAACTCCTCTAGCACTTCACTGACTTCTAGAGGTTGTTCTTTTGAAAGAGGTTCTTGATAATCCTTAATGGTCAAAATCCAAACAGGTGACCCATTGCTAATTTCTTTCTCCATTTCTCTAGCAGTGATCACGTTTATCCCCTTTTTCTTATCACTCAATTGGCTTGATCCTCTCTTAATGGGGTTCTTAGGTGGAGAAGAATGGATTACAATCTTCTTTCCATTATGAGTAAATGAGCACGAATTAGAACGACCATAGAGTGTTACGTCAAGATCGTACAACCATGGTCGGCCTAAAATTATGCTACTTACTCTCATTGGAAGTACATCACACCATACTTTCTCCAGGTAAGATTGGAACTGAATGGTTACTAGGCACCTAGACTTAATGGAAATCGTGGTTGAGTCTATCCAGGATACCTTATAGGGATTAGGATGGGGTACGGTTGGCAATCCTAGGTTTTTAACTGTGTTGGTGGATATGGCATTGACACAGCTACCGCTATCTAAAATGACTTTGCATACTTTCTCACCTATCTTAATGAATGTCTGTAGGATGCTAGTCCTACGCCAATCTTCTTGGGTTTTAGCTTGGGTGAGAATACACCTAACCACTCCTAACAGATCTTGATCTACCAGGACTTCCTCATCCTCATACTCTTCAGCCAAGTTCTCATCTACCTGGTATACTTCCTCCTCAAATTTACCTTGGGATTCTACGACTTCCTCTTCTACTTCCCCTATGTGTAGGGCTCTATTAGGACAGTTGCTAGAATAGTGACCCACTTTGTTACACTTGAAACATGCGTTTGGAGTTCTTTGAATCTCAGGTGTTTTCCCCTTGTCATCTCTTCGGGTCACAGGCACATTAGGATTGGGTCGGTTGAATCTAGGCTGATTGGATCCTGACTACTGATAAGGTGCACTAGTCCTAGGGGCTTCGGGCCTACGATAGACTGGACCTCTATGGAATCTCTCAGCATCCCTAGCTATCTGATAGGCCAATTCTAGGTCATGTACCTCTCGCATGAACAATTCTCTTTGAATTTCTTCCCTCAGTCTGGCTCTAAATCTAGACAAGGTCACCGACTCAGATTCATCAACATTGCACCTCATAACGAATTCGTCAAACTTCGCTATGTACTCTGCGACACTCCTATTTCCTTGAGTAAGTCTTTGCCATTGATCTAGGAGTCTTTGGTGGTAGGACATAGGAAGGTATTTCTCCCTAAGCCTAAGTTTCATAGCTTGCCAGGTCACTATGGGCACATCACCTCTCTGTCTAGTGAGTCTCTCAACGTTTCCCTAATATAACCTAGCTTGGCGCACAAGTTTAAGCTTTGCAAACTTACACTTGCGCTCTTCACTCATCTCAAACCAGTCAAAATACTGGTCCATCTCACCTTCCCAATCAATGTAGATCTTTGGATCTAAAATTCCATCAAAGGTGGGAGCTTCCAGCCTAATGTTCTTCATGGTTCGGTCATCTTGATCAAAGTGAATTGGGATGGGTCTCCTGACATTGGGTTCATAGTTAGGCTCATGATGGAATCTCCTTGGGTTGCGCTCGATGGTTTGATCAGGGTGGGGTCCTCTAGGAATTGGATCATAAAACTGATCTTGGGGAGCTCTCCTAGGGTTTGTTTCGTAGAGAGGGTTTTGATATAGAATCCTTCTAGGGTTCAATGGGGTCTCGAGTTCAGGTGCAAGACTAGGCTCAGGCTCAGTCTGGGCTTCATGATTGCTTTCAGGGGTTCTAGCCTCTAACTGATCCAACCTAGTAGTGATGTGGGCTAACTGCTCATTCATGTCTTGGTTGGTTTGTGCCACATTCTGATTTGTTTGGGTCATTTGCTCAGTTAAACTCTTAGTCAGTTGGGCCACTTGATCATTTAGGCCTTTGATCAAATTCCCTAAGTTTTGGTCCATGGCTACACTTGACTGGGCTTGGATTGGTGAATACGGTGTCCCTGCTCTAGTTATCATGCATGCAAATTGACTCAAGTTCGAGCTAAGGTTTCCTAGACCTAGAGCACAAATTAGAAGTCTAATTAAGTGAACCAACTAGCTAGTAGTACTTATGGGACTTAGCCAGGTAGGTGAAGGGGAGTGAAGGTCCCTGATTGCCAACCTTAGACACCAATCTGAGATTGGCCAGGTAGGCGGACCAAATCACAAGCCCTGATGCACCAATCCTAGACACCAAGCCAGTAAGCACACACCAATTAGCTGACACAGTTAACTTGACCCTAACATGAACCCAACTTGTTGGTGTCCCTAACCCACTAGGGCAATTAACATTCTACTCAATTTTAAATAATGGGCTGGGATCGATATGCTGGTTGGTGATTTTTGGGCTAGGGACAGGTGATGAAACCCTAACCCTATGTCAAATTGATGCCCTTAATTTGATTTCCCATAAGATGAATGAAATGCAAAGGTGCTGCAGAAGTGTGTTGCAGTTTGAAAGTAGTGTGAAAAACGTGATGAAAAAAATGTCCAAAAATTCTGAAAAATTCACAGAGGATTTCTAACTTATATGTTTCAATGAAGATAAAAGGAAATTTAAAACTAAAATATATACTACTCTAAGCAGATCCTACAAATGAAGATAAATAAAAAGGATAGAACAGAACCCTAATGACAGTGTCGAACTGTAGAAATCTTCATTTTTTTTATAATTTTTTTCTGATGATGAAATTTAATATGGTGATAACTGACTTAAAAAGGAACAAGAAAAAAAATATTTCAATAAAAAATTAGTGACTTTCCTTTGGAGCTGCAGATGGATTACAGTAAATAGATGCAAATTTTCAGAAAACAGAACCTAATCAAACAAGTGCAATGGCTTACCCAAAATTTCAATCTAAAAATTCACGTCCGGCCAGGGGCTCATTATTCCCATGGGTCGTGACAGTGTACTGGAGTACACCCGCTCAGGAAGCGTGAATTTTAGATCTTGCTTGGATTTAAAGAAAACTATTCTATCCTAATGGAACCATGCTCTGATACCAATTTGATGCGGCACGCATATGATTAATGTTTTGAATATGGTGTTTGTAGAGAAATGAAACCTAATTATACTTAGCATTGTACTCATCTTAATAAGATTTAAGGATTATATGAAAAGGGACTATTACATGATTAGACACAACTCTAAAACTAAGAAGGAAGAAGATCTAGACAATAGGGGCTAATGATTGAGGACTTACCTTGATGAGTTTTCTAACCTTCCTATGATTCAAAACTTGAAACTACTGATGCTCTGGACTGGAGAACTTGGATAACAGTGATCAGAACCCTGGACTTGGGCTTCAGCTTGTTGGTTCATTGTCAAGGGGAACCCTGTTCACAACTCAAGGACTTCGAAGGACCCTGCAATGAAGATCAAAGTTAAGGTTGAAGGATGCAAACATAAAGAATGGATGCAAGAACTTGTGAACAAAGAAAAGATAGCTGAGAAGATCTGGCCGACTCCAATGCCTTTGCCTTGAGCTTGGATGATGAATTGCTAGGGAAGAGAGTGGCTTTGGGCGTGGAAGAAGAAGATAGGAAAAATTTCACACATAAAACTCAAGACAACTTCACTTCAAACTTCATTCATTTCCAAAATCAATCTCTTTTACAATGGACGTCCAAGGCTTTTAATAGCCTCACAAAGCTAGCTTTTGAAATTTAAAAACTCCCCAAATCGAGGAGGATTACAAGGGGGGTTGGAGGATTTGGTGGAGAGTTTGGAGGGATGTGGCCAACCTCCTTGAATTTGAATCTCCCTTGTTGGCGCCCAAAGGGTGATGAGGTGGCTGGTGAAGTGGCACCTAATGACGTGGCATGGTGAGGTGATCTTCTACTTGGATAAGAATGACATGTGGCGCCCAGTGGTCCTAGTTGATGGTCCTTTTTTCTTGCTTGGTTGATGTGTCTTCTCTTCTTCATGTGGTCAAATTCTGGGGTCTAGAATTTGAGTCTTGTTGCTGGCTTTCATGGCTTTAAGACTTGATTAGACTTAACTCAACTGAATTAGACTTAACTCAACTGAACTGACTTGACCGACCTAGACTTTAAAACTTGAAATGGACTTACAGGAAATGAAATTTTAAAAGTAATTACAGGACTCAATAAACACTCTTGATTTAAAACTCAAAATTAATTACAGGACTCTTGAAAAGGAAATGACTCTTAAAAATAAAATATTTTTGAACTAAAGGATATAAGGTAACCTAATTATCTTCGATCCAAATTGGGATAAGGCTAACCTTGTTGGAGTGAAGTTTCTTTCGGCTTCTGGTATCCACACCAATAGTCCCTTCTCTGTTACGAAGGACGTCTTCTCCTCATCTTCAGGATCCATCCATATCTGGTTATAGCCAAAAAAAGCATCCATGAAGCTTAGTAGCTGATGACCAGTGGTGGCATCGACCATTTGGTCTATCTTTGATAAGGGAAAGCTATCTTCTGGGCAAGCCTTTTTGAGATTTGTGTAGTCGATACAAATTCTCCACTTGCCATTGGCCTTCCTTACCATCACAACATTAGCTATCCATTCCGGATAATGTACTTCTCTGGCAAATCCAGTTTTAAGAAGCTTACCCACTTTTTCATCTATCGCCCTCTATCTTTCAAGGGCAAAGTTTCTCTTCTTCTACCGCACTGGCTTATAGTTAGGGACAACTTCCAGCCGATGAGTAATTATTTTGGCAGGGATCCCAAGCATGTTCGAAGCCGACCAGGCAAAGACATCGACGTTATTCCGCAGAAAATGGATCAGCCTTGTCTTCATTTCTTCATCAAGTAGGCTTCCGATCTGCACTATTTTGGTGGGATTGTCTTCGTCTAAAGGCATAGAAACAGTCCTCTCCATTGGTTCCCCATAATTCTTCATCGAATCTCTTGGGTCCAGCTGATCTAGGGTGATGAGATCAGCCGATTGCTTGTCCTGTATCATCAAGCACTATCGGGCGGCCCTTTGATCCCCTCTTGCTTCCCTGATCCCACTTCAGGTTGGCAAGCGCATTAGAAGGTGATATGTCGAGACTACGGCCCTGAATTTGTTCAAGGCAAGTCATCCCAATATCGTGTTGTAGGTCGATGGGATTCGGATACTACGAAATTGATGGGAAACATCTTTTGACATGGTTATATGCCGAGGATTACAGGTAATATTATTTCTCCCTTGACTTCGATTTGGTTGCCTCCAAATCTAGTTAGAGGTATAGGGGATTTTTGTAGCTTGTCTCTAGACAGACCTATCCTGGAGAATACATCATAAAGCAAAACATCGATGGAGCTTTCATTATCTACTAAAATATGCCTTGCATCATAATTGGCCACAACGGCCGAAACTACAATGGGGTCGTTGTGCGGGAGCTGAACTCCCTGGAGGTCATCGTCAGAGAAGTATACGGAGTTATTGCCCTTAAGCCTCTTGGGATCATCTTCTTCGGCTCTCCCCCAGTCAATTTTGTAGGCTCAGGTAGGCAACCTAAGAAGGGGGGTGAATTAGACTTTTAAAACTTTTCAACTATTTGCAATGAACTAAAGCAAGTATGTGCTAATTCAAATCAAATGCTTGTGTTTAGGCAATGTATTTGTGTGCTTCAAAATAATATGCAGCGGAATAAATAAAGTAAATGCACAAAGAAACAATCACACGAATACAAGAAATTTATAGTGGTTCGGTGCACTCCAAGACACCTACATCGACTCCCCAAGATCTCCTTGGAAAATCACTAAGATGATTTTGTAACCTAGGCTCACCAACAACCTTTACAACTTATTTTGTTTTCGGGCTCACAAGTCAAACCCTAGTTGGTTTCAAGGCTCACCAACAACCACCCTTGGTTTTACGGGCTAACCAAGAACCTAAACAACTTGTTTTGTCTTCGGGCTCACAAGTTAAACCCTAGTTGGTTTCAAGTCTCACCAACAAGCACTTTGGTTCACCAAAAACCTCAAGTAAAATAATGTAAGAACAAATATGAAAGAATACAATTAAAGCTTTCTAAAATAAAGTAAAAATCTCATTGAAGCCCTTGATTGTTGATGAAGAACTTGTCTTCAAGTTATTGAAGCTTTTGATTGTTGCTTGATGATGTGAACTTTGGATGCTCTCTTTGAAACTTGGAAGCTTGAAGGCTTGAACCACTCAACTCTTGAATCCTTGAAGAATATTCAACGATCTCACCAAAGGATTACTTTTCCATTTTATTTTTGATGTTTATATAGCCTCCCAATACTTAAATGACCGTTTATAGCCGTCAGGGATGAAAATATAGCCGCTTGAAAGCAAGTTGGAGAAGTTCTGCAGCCTAGAAAACTAGCCGTTACAGTCCAAGTGTCGACACTTCACCTCCAGGTGTCGACACTTCACCTCAGGTCTTGACACTTCATCTCCAGGTATCGACACTTCATCTTCAAGTGTCGACACTTCATTCCCGTGAGTCGACACTTGAGGCAAAACCCTCCAGATGGCATAGTTCTGTATTTTCAAAAATCTCAGGCCTTGAGTCGACACTTCATTTCTTCAAGTATTGACACTTGATCTTCAGGTGTCGACACTTCATTTCCAGGTATCGACACTTCATCTGTGCCAGGCTGAAACATGCTGAAACTTTTTCAAAATTAGACTTTGAGTCCTTCCAAGTCTTCCTTATGTTCCAAAGTCCTTATAACTTGATTTTTCATTAATTTAAGGACTTTTTCAACTGAAATACAAGCATTTCTTCATTTAACATGGATGAGTACTAAGATCTGATAAACACACTTAAAATATAATTAGTACTCATATATACTTAAACATTTTATCAATCATCAAAATCAAGATCAGAGTCAACAATCTCCTCTTTTTTGATGATGACAAAATCTTTAAGTATATGAATAGGGTAAGCTTAAAACGATTAACAATAAGATAACCATGTAAGCTCAAAATCAATAAGCACCAAGCTCCCCCTCAAAATATGATTTCAAAAATATATTTCAAATTATGCAAAATTTTTAAATTTTCTCTATCTTATTGATTCTTCCCTTAAGATAAAAACTTATTGCATTCTTCTTTTCCTTTTGCACTTTCTTTCATTTCTCATATGATTTTTCATGTTTATCCAATCTTTCCCTTTTCATATTTAACATTTTTCTTCTCCTTTTTGACATCATGAAAAAGGATGAAAGGCATTATAAAATGGAAATGAAGGTGGAAAGAATAGCAAGTAGATCATCAAAATCAATACATGAAATCAAATAATTATGATACCAATTAAATACGATACAAATTGACCATGATATCACAAAATGATAAGCACATGCAAGAAATGATTGAAGGTATATTAACCATTCACCTTACTTGTTCATGGGATAAGGTCACAGCGGCACCCCAACACGTCATAAAAGATCTCATTAAATAGAAAGAGAGGGTCTTTAAACCCTACTTATCTCCTATGATCGGACGGCCATGGTGACTAACCCAATCCAAAGCTATTACTAGGAAAAATAAATTTTGATACCAATTGAATATGATACCATTTGAATGTAACTCCCCTCAAAGGATTAGATTTGAAAACAATGAGGAGTATCAAAGCAATATAAGTACAGTATGATATCAAGCAAAACATTCAAAGCATCATATATGATAACAAATATTTGGATGCTCCCCCTAAATGTTATTTCCCCTTAAAAATATGCATTCTTTAAGGAATAAAATATGAAAGCTCATGCATCATAATTTCAGATAATTTTGAGATATGAATATAAACACTAAATCTGATAACAAAGATTTGAGATTTTTTAAAATATTCATGATTTTCAAAAATGCAAAGCATTGATATCACTTAAAAACTTTTAGCATGACTTAAAATTTATTTAAAATGATTTGATATCCATACAAATGCTAGAAGTAATATTATACCAAGTCTAGCTACTAGAGCAAGGGTTTATCAATATGCATACCTTCTTCTCAAAAGTAACCCTTAACTACTAGTTCTACACTTGATTCAAATCATTTCTAGATTAAGCAAGGATGCCAAAAATCATAACATTTCACTTGAAATAATTTAAAAACTATATTAATCAAAATCAAGTGAAATTCTAATAATCACAAGTTCAACCATGAGAGCATAAAATCCATCAATATCAAAAGATTCATGATCACAACTAATGACTATTAGTTTAAGCTTGATTCTAATTAATCACTTAAAATATTTTTCAAAGCAATATGCATCTTTAAAAGTATATTTCATAAAATAATTTAAGATACATTAATCAAAATCAAGTGAAGTTCTTACAATCACAAGTTTAATCATGATAGCATGAAATTCATCAACATCAAAAAGTTCATGATCATAACCAATGATTATAAATCTAAACTTGATTCTAATTAAATATTTAAAATAATTTTTTAAAATAATTTATGCAATATTTAAAACAAATATTCAACTACATTTTTCATTATAGAAGGAAATATTTAGAATTTACCAATATCTAGAATCCTTCCTTTACTATTTAGTCCAAAATGTAGTAGGTCCATTTCTTTAAATTATCTTATACGTCCATTTTTTAAAAACTTTCTTTTTTCATGTTGGGTTGCAAGACATTCCTGCAAAAACTAGATAGACAATTTTGGTACCCAAACTTTCTTGGATCCTTTAAGATTAGTAAATATGGTTCCTTTTGGAACCCAAACTTTTCTTAATCTACAAGGATATGCATTAAATCTAGATCTACAAGTCAAATTGGAAGAAGCAGGAATAAAAAAAATTTTCAAAAATTTTTGCTTCTTTTCTTCAATCAAAATATTTTTCTCATCCAAAAATTTATTACATAAAACTTTCAAAACATCATTTTCTTTTTCTAAAAATTCTTTTTCTTTTGAAAATTTATTCTTTTCATTTCCAAAACATCAATCTTGGCATTTAAATCATTATTTTTATTAGCAAGATTGGTGTTCTCAAGAGAAAAGGAATCTACATGTCTTTTTAATTTCTTGTACTCAATTTTTAGCATTTTGTATTCATGCACAAGATCATTGAATGCATCATGTAGTTCATCAAAGGTAAAATCATAATTATTTTTAAAACATACCTCTTTCTCATTTGCCATGAGCAAAGATGGGCAACTTCATCATCCAAACTTGAATCTTCGCTATCGCTCCAAGTTGCCATCATTGCCTTGAATTTCTTTTTGATCTTAAGGGCTATTATCTTCTTCTTCTCTTGATCAGCAACAACTTCTCTTTGCCACAAATTCAACTCATGGGTCATGAGTGAACCGATAAGCTCTTCCAAAGATAAGGTTT
The DNA here is from genome assembly GCA_021397845.1 of Areca catechu. Lineage (NCBI taxonomy): Eukaryota > Viridiplantae > Streptophyta > Magnoliopsida > Arecales > Arecaceae > Areca > Areca catechu. Next base: position 15,933,663 of record CM038041.1, read on the forward strand.
CTACATCTTTAGCTTCTTGGATCGTCGTCATCTTTGGATCCCATGATATTGGCAAGGATCTAAGAATTTTATTCACCAAATCAGCATTAGTATAGATTTTGCCAAGACTTTTCAATTCATTAATAATAGTCATAAAGCTAGTAAACATGTCAGATATAGATTCATAATGCATCATTTCAAAAATTTCAAAAGAATGTACAAGCAAATTAATTTTAGTATTCTTCACTTTAAGAGTACCCTCATGAGTAACTTCAAGTGTGTCCCATATTTCCTTCGTCGATGTGTATGTGGAGATCCTATTAAATTTATTTAGGTCCAATGCATAATAAAGCAAGTTCATTGCTTTAGCATTAATTTTAGTTTGTTTAATGTCATATTCATTTCAATCATCTTCGAGCTTTGGAATGGAAATGCCATTAACCAAAATGAAAGGAATATGAGGACCATTAATAATAAATTTTCAAAGATGATAACTAATAGATTGAATATGGATGCGCATGCAAATTTTTCAAAATGTGTAATTTGTACCATTGAAAAATGGTGGTCTAACACTAATACCTACAAGGGTTGCCATAAACTTTAGCTCAAAATTATTAGATTTTCAAACATAGCACTATGCTCTGATACCAATTGTAAGCTCAGGTAGGCAATCCAAGATGGGGGTGAATTGGACTTTTAAAACTTTTCAACTATTTGCAATGAACTAAAGCAAGTATGTGCTAATTCAAATCAAATGCTTGTGTTTAGGCAATGTATTTGTGTGCTTCAAAATAATATGCAGCGGAATAAACAAAATAAATGCACAAAAAAATAATCACACAAATATAAAAAATTTATAGTGGTTCGGTGCACTCCAAGGCACCTACATCCACTCCACAAGATCCCCTTGAAAAATTACTAAGATGGTTTTATAACCTAGGCTCACCAACAACCTTTTCAACTTGTTCTTTGGGCTTACAAGTCAAATCCTAGTTAGTTTCAAGGCTCACCAACAACCACCCTTGGTTTTACGGGCTAAACAAGAACGTAAACAACTTGTTTTGTCTTCGGGCTCATAAGTTAAACCCTAGTTGGTTTCAAGGCTCACCAACAACCATTTTTATTGTCAAAGGCTCACCAAAAATCTCAAGTAAAATAATGTAAGAACAAATATGAAAGAATACAATTAAAGCTTTCTAAAATAAGGCAAATATCTCTTTGAAGCCCTTGATTGTTGATAAAGAACTTGTCTTCAAGTTGTTGAAGCCTTTGATTGTAGCTTAATGATGTGAACTTTAGATGCTCTCTTTGAAACTTGGAAGCTTGAAGGCTTGAATCACTCAACTCTTGAATCCTTGAAGAATATTCAATGATCTCACCAAAGGATTACTTCCCCATTTTATTTTTGATGTTTATATAGCCTCCCAACACTTAAATGACCATTTATAGTCGTTATAGATGAAAATATAGTCATTTGAAAGTAAGTTAGAGAAGTTCTGAAGCCTAGAAAACTAGCCGTTACAGTCCAAGTGTTGACACTTCACCTCCAGGTATCGACACTTCACCTCCAGGTGTCGACACTTCACCTTCAGGTATCAACACTTCATCTTCAAGTATCGACACTTCATTCCCGTGAGTCGACACTTGAGGCAAAATACCTCCAGATAGCATAGTTCTATATTTTCAAAAATCTTAGGCCTTGAGTCGACACTTTATTTCTTCAAGTGTCGACACTTGATCTTCAGGTATCGACACTTCATTTGCAGGTATCGACACTTCATCTGTGCCAGGCTGAAACATGCTAAAACTTCTTCAAAATTAGACTTTGAGTCCTTTCAAGTCTTCCTTATGTTCCAAAGTCCTAATAACTTGATTTTTCATTAATTTAAGAATTTTTTCAACTGAAATACAAGCATTTCTTCATTCAATATAGATGCATACTAAAATCTGATAAATACACTTAAAATATAATTGTACTCACATATACTTAAATATTTTGTCAATCATCAAAATCAAGACTAGACTCAACAAATTTGCTGATGCAGCATGCCCACCCTTCCGTAAGTGGGCCTCTGGTTGGGCAGTTTAGCTTCTTCAATGACCCTCTGAGGGGCAACAGCTTCATGTCGAGGTTTTGGGTGGCCTACGTATTTTTTCAAGTATCCCTCTTGATCAGATCTTCTATTGCATCCTTAAGTTGGATGCAATCTTTAGTGTTGTGGCTGTGATCTCGATGGAATCGATAGTATTTGCTTTTATTCCTCGCAGAGGAGGACGTCCTCATGGGGTGCGGCCATTGGAGGTAGCTTTCTTTCTCTATCTCCATCAAGATTCTCTCTCTTGAAAGATTGAGGGGAGTATATGAATCAAATTTTCTGTCTAATACTTTGGGCTTAGGACTACGTCGTCAAGTGGAGTTATTGTTGTTGGAGGGTGCGGGGGGATTCGGTCCCCTGTTGCTCTTCTTCTTGGAAACATATTTCCCTTCAATCAAGCACCGATTTATCGCTTTCTCTTCAGCATCAGCGTACTTTTGAGCCCTTGCCAGGAGCTCAGCATAGTTTGTCGAAAACCTCTTATCCAGAGAGAATGTGAGCTTGGATCGGAGCCCTTTCTTTAGAGCGGACATGGCCACATACTCGTTGAGATCGGGGATCTCAAGAGTGGGAGAATTGAATCTTGCAACATAGTCCTTGAGGCTCTCTCCTTCATTTTGATAAAGGAGGAACAAGCTATCGATGTTCTGAGACGTCTTCCGGCAAGTCCTGAAATGTGAGACAAATAGTTTTTGTAATTCAGAGGAGTCAATGGTACCTAGACATATGCTTGAATACCATATTCAAGCTGCCTTCTTTAGGATCGTAGAAAAGGCCAAGGAGTACAATGCATCGGAGGCTCCTTGGATCATCATGTGAGCCTTAAAGCTGCCCAAATGATCAAGGAGGTCGATGGTCCTATCGTAGGATTCCATCTGAGGGACTTTAAAATGCCGAGGGACGGCTTCCTCCATTATTTTGGAGGTGAACGGAGGCTACGAGTCATAAGCCATGAACTCGTCATCTCTTTTCTGATCACAGAGCCTCGCAATCTGTACTTCAAGCATCTTAAACTTTTCTTTGTAGTTGTGTGGGCTCTTTTCTGCATAGCACTTTCAGGGGTAGAGTCTTTAGAGAAGATAGAAGAAGATCGTCTGGATCTCTTCCTTGCATAGTGATCATCAGTGCGCTTTGAATGTCGGAAACTTTGGCCCTCGTGAGAGGGCTGATCCCGAAGAGAGCGTTGGGTAGATCCATGGCAGTGGTCTCCCTTTTTTCTAGACCAGTGACTATGCCTAGAGGTGGCTGGTGGATGCCCCACCTGAAGGGCGGTCTCTTAAAAATTGTGAACCATGGTTGTGAGAGCATCAACCATGTTCAGAAGGGCTTCGAACTGGTGTTGTCTCACGACTAGTGTGGGAGGTAGACATTATTCTCTAACGAGGGATTGTTTCTCTGAGAGGGTAGACGTCCCCTGCTCGTCGAAGCATTTTGAACCTTACCTTTCACCATTACAGCTTCTTCGAACTCTCCTTTTCAAGAGGGGATGATAGATTTCCACTCCCCCTACCTGGCGCGCCAATCTGTTGGCATCGAATCTCCGCAGACCGGACGGAGCTGCTGGATTGCCGGCTCGCCTCCCGAGAGTCGTACAAAATAGACCCCCTGACCGGATTTGCTCCAGTGGGGGACACTCCGATGCTTAAGTCAGTGAAGGCTCGAGCAACAGAATGGAGAGTTCTCAGGGAGAGAGAGTGAAAGAGATTTAGAGAGTTTGGTTTGTGCTTGGCTTACTTGCCTTAGCCTGTAGGGTGCCCCCTTTTACCAGTATTTATAATGAGAGATATGCCAAGAACATAGTTAAACTCACTTGCCTCTGGTTAAGTAGGGTTGGTTAGCTTAACCCCTCCATAACCATAAACGGTTACTGCTTGATTCTGGCCACCTCGATATTGTTGGTGCTGGAGTTAGTGGCCACGTGGCTGATCCTGGCTACCTTGATGTCGTTGGAGTTAGTGACTACGTGATTGGTTATAACAACCATATCCACATCTGGAGATGGGAGATCAACGGGAGATTCGCTTCAGGACCACTCCTTCGGAAGGGTCCGAGGCTGAATTGGCTGACTGCCTTGCACCTATCCTCTTCGGGATAGGCTGAAGACACCGCAGCCGTTCGTATCGGAATGGCCTTCTTCGGAGTGGACCGGAGTTCTTCTTGGAGCAAGTTGGGGAACGAAGCGGCCGTCCTCTTCGGACCAGTCTTCTTCGGAGTGGTCCGAAGAAGACCGGCTCACATGATACAGCCTGGATTAAGGATATTCTTCAGCATCGCTCTCTTCGACGTTGGCCAAAGATTGATCTAGTAGGTAGACCGAAACGGTGATGTGGAGTCAACCCGTGGAGTCACCTTCGAGCCTTCTGATATGGAAGGACGGTTCAGCAAGGGTTCGACTGCATCCTTGAATTAATAATTAATCTTTGCTGAACCGATTTATCCCAACATATGCCTTGAAAAAAATGCATGAAATTTGTGTTCAGAAAATGATGCACATAAAACTATTGTCATACGTTCACATACACATATCCGATATTGCCTCACGCAAATCTTAGAGCCCGCCTTTTTTTTTTTTTTTTTTTTTTTTTTTTTTTAGAATTAAAAAAAAATTCCATCTCATGGGAATTTTTCGTTTGAGCTACCTGGTGGACCTGGAGCGCCATCTCTGAACGCCTTCAGAAGGAAGAGGTCATGTGCGCGTTTCTGCCATCTCTGATGTCCTCGTCATTTTGCTTGGCTCCTGGGCTCTGCGTACCGATTGCAGGGTTGCGGCAGCTTTGAGCCGTACGTCATATGCCTATTACTTCTTGGTTTGACTTGGGGGCATCGCATCGCCTCACCAATTTCGAGACATGTCCGATCGTATTTCGAAGCCACTTGGGATCTGTATCCACATCAAAATATAATAAAAAAAAATTAAATAAGAGTACAAAAGCGCGCTTTTTTTTTTTTTTTTTTTTTTTTTTTCACGCTATTGAAATTATTATCGATTTATGGAGATAAAGGTTTATAGATCGCCATTTGGATATCCCAATTTTATTTCCAGCAATATAAATTTTTAAAATTCATCTATATTATTTTAAAATTTTATTTATTAAAAAATTAAAATTTTATTATGACTCTACTATAATTAAGATAATATAATCTATTATATTAAAAATAAAATAATTTAGAATAAATAATTTTATAATTTATAATAAAATTGATATTTTAGAATATCCAAATATTGACCGAGATTACTAAACCAAGATGGTCCACCATAATTTTTTTACCTATTTAAAAAAATAAGATAAAATAAATTATTATCTTATCTAGAATAAATTTTTATTTCAATAAGAAACCAAACACTGTCTAAAAGTTGATATTACGTGAAATGATTACTAAAAATCGCATGTTATCTTTAAAGAATTTATTATTTTAAAATAATTTTTATATATATTTTTTTTTGATAGAAAAAAAGGGAAGGAGTTAGATCCCGGACGTGGCCACTCCTAGACGGTCTCCCAATCTTAGCCAGGAAATATTCGATACACGGTGCGTATTAATTTTTCCGCAGCCATTCCCCACCCGAAGATGAGTACGTCAACCTGACTATCACTAGCGCCAGCCGAGTAAACGAGATTTATTATATATATCCCTAACTTTTTCACTATCACCAGCCAACAAGAATTTCAGAATTATTTTATTATTATTATTATTTGATTTTACTCTCATATTATTTTTCTATTTTTTATGCTGGTTGTGAGATAAGTCTCACAACTAACTGTGCCACATGACAGTGGCTAATGATTTACATACTTAACAATATTTTACATCATGGTGGTTAACTTGGGATCAAAATAAATCTTAAAATGGTAGGCAGCTTTTATCGGTTTTTGTTGTAGCTATTTGCCTTGGTATGGTTAGTGGTAGTTTTTTTTTTTTATTTCTTTATTTTAGTGGTGAAACAAAAGGGGGAGGAGTTAGATCTCGGGCATGGTCATTTCTAAACGGTCCTTCAATTCCAGTCAGAAAATGTTCGATACATGGCACATATTAATTTTTTGCAGCCGTTCCCCATCCGAAGATGAGTACGTCAACCTGACTTTCCGAATTTTTTAGACAAAAAATATCCAAATCAAAACTCGAGTCCCTGCCAACTGGTTGTGAGAAAAGCCTTGCAACCAGCTGTGCCATCACCGGTGACCGACAGTTGCTTTTTATCCTATTCGACTATGTGATTTTAAGAGAGAGGATTTTACCCAATCCAAATCTGGAACGAGTACAGATGGTAGTAAAATCCAATTCAAAAATAATATAACACTTTTTTTTTTTTTTTTTGTACATCTTATTTTAACGGCAAAGAAAAAAAATTTACATAGACAAAGAAATTTTTGTAGCTTTGCAGGGGCAATCTAATCTATCCCATCTGATTTTACCTGCTCTGCTTTGCTTCAAAACTCTACCATCTAGTTCTATCTGGAGATAAGTATAGAACAAGTATGGATAATAACCTATTTGGTTTGTTGCCCTTCGGAGAATCACGGTCAAATTTAGCATGCTCCTCTCCGATGGTGATATAGAAAGACTTGGAAGGCATAATGGCCTAATGGGCACAAAGTCAAGTTGATATGATTGACCAATTTAGAGCATAATTCTTGATACATGAAATTTGGGGTAGAAGAATCTAATCCATAACTTTCCGTATCCACTGCTATTGTGGATTAGCCTTCAACTAAATTTTGAATGATGCCATGTACATTGGTCATCCAAAAGTATTTAGCTTTACAAGGTGATTCTTTCGGATTCACATCGGATACTCCATGTTATTCAAATCAGAGTATAAGCTAGTGATGCTTTTGGTTACCGGACTTTTATCATCTAGGTTATAGCATTGCATCGTTTCATCTAGTAGCACGATACTTGTATTGCTCTTTCACGACACCATAAGATCCATAGAAACAATTTTTTTTTAAAAAAACAATGGAATGCTTTGAAAGTTGTGCAAGTCATGATTCGCTGGTTGATTTGTAAATAAAATAAAATAAAATAAAATACAACCCAAACCCTACATGTACAAAGATGCTCTAGTGTACATTGAGGGCGTTCAAATGTGTAGTCTTCCTCAAATAATTTCAAATACAAATCGCCGACATGGTTACAGGTTGGTTTCGATTAAAACTGGATCCATGTTCTCGTGGTCCAAGAGGGGTCCAAGATTAGCTGGAACTAGGTCAAATCTAGGTTATATTGCCCCCCCCCCCCCCCCTTTGAGCCTGGAATTGAGGACCACTTCTATAATAATGGAAGAACTTAAGGTCTCATTTTGGACCTGATTGGTTCACAATCTAATCATGCTTATAATGTTCCACGCTTTACCTAAAAGCCATCACAGGGTGTAATCTTATGGTGCTATAATTCCATTTCCCATACCATCATTCAATGACCTCCTTGGTCACTCCATGAAAGCTGTATCATCATACAAAGTTGTATTAATTGAGTGCTTATTATTGTATATTCTTTGCATTAATTCAATGGAATGAGGGGTGGTTTGCCACCACCCTTTCCCTCAAATAAAAAGGCTCATCATTTGTACCAAAAACAAAAAAGGGCTCATCATGTATTGGAGGTTATCACATGTCCAAAAAGCTAAACTTTTGAATAACTTTTGTCCTGCTAAAAGTATTATAATCATGCTGATCTACAATTAAAATTAGAGATGAAATTCTTAGGACAAGCAAATGCACACTAGACCCTACTTTAATTTGGATGCCGAAAGGATAGCTCTTCAAGTTACAAATGGCCATTTTCCCTGAGGAATATGGAAATAGGAACAGGCATTGGAGATCAAAAACATTGTGGGAAGCAAGGAATAATTATAATTCAAATCCATGGAAGATCATTAAAAATTTAGTTAATTGTTTTTTATGTTTTCTAAGCTCTTAAAAGCAATATATGATGTTGTATCCAAAAAATGATATAGTATGCATCTGTGATAAAATTTGCTATAAAGGATATTTGGCTTATAAAATAGATGGGTCACTGTAACTTGGTCAAAATGTTTCAATAAATCAATGTGAGAGGGTCAGGTACCCCCAAATTATTAATTCCTGATTCTATAAGCACAATGATAAAATGTATATGATAGTAGCTATGATTGTTCAAAATTGTTTAGCACTTTTAAACTAAGTATTGTAAATCCACTCATTGTTATTATTTCTGCATGACAAGCTATTAGCAGTGTTAACTATTTATATTAGCCATCATGACATATATTCAAGGAAAAAAAAAGGGTTTAAGCTAAATTAAAAGTATATGTTTGCAGATTTGCAAGCAATCATGGTAAAGAACATTGGAAAGAACTTACTAAAGTTATAGGATAATTAAAATATGTCATAAATTAAGCTTTATATTATAAAATGTATTTTGTTTGTTTTAAAATTTTATTTTTATGCTGACCGGTCTTATGATAGATCTAAATTTAAATCTACTACTGGTAGCTATTTATTTTTTATTGGAGTTATAGTTGCTTGGTTTTCCAAGAAATAATCATATGTTGCTTTGCCTTTATATATATATATATATATATATATATATCAAATGATTTATATTATTCAAGAAAAAATATATTCATGAGAATCAAAAAAATAAAAAGTCACTAAACTAAAGAAGGAGAATATCCAAATTTGTATTGCTTTATCTTCCTCGGAAGCTGGTTATATTGTAATGTCTTGCTGGAAAGGAATTATTATAGGTAAGACATTTCTTATGGGATATAATTTTTTTATTCATATGTCTAATAATGCAATCATTATGTATTGTGATAATAAAATTACTTTCTAATGATAAGAAACTTACTAATAAATTAGGAAACATATAACTATGGTTATGAGAGAAAACTTGTGAAGAAAATCTTGAATATTTGCCTCTTTATAAAATGCTTGATCCTTTATCAAAAGCATGATCTGGTCAAAAGATATATAAGATACGGAGAGAAATGGGATTATTACCAATCAAATAAAGATATTTTTAGCTAAAGCACACTCTACAATTGAGATGCCATTTTATGAAGTTATCTTTGTGAATTAAGAATTTAAGAGTTCAAGAAATACTAACAAGTAGATTGTATTTTGAATGGCTATTTATCCCTGGAATTGCAGCGACAACCAGCAATTTTATATAAAGTTTCATACATAATTAAATATACTTAAATTCCACAATATATTAGTTGGACGTTTGTCATTAACAAAACTCATAGCTTTTTGTGTAGTGATACGTGGTTGTTGAACCCTCCTAATAAATTTGCCTTTGTAAGTACAAGAGACGTTACTACTACGGTGGTAGTGCAATTGATAGGGACTTTGTTTCCTATCTTCCCGATCATGGATTCGAGGTTTGAGCCATATGGGTTATTTGATTAAATCCAGAAATTTTTTCTGGGACACGTGACTGAACGCGGGGGAAATGTTTTACTCTGGTGCTTTAGTGGGATCAGGCTGACGTACTCACCTTCGAATGAGGAGGGCGGACGAAAAATGCGGCCCGCATTGAACATGGTCTGGCGGGGAGGGGGTCCAGTAGGGATACTACGACGGGAATTTATTCTCCCATTTCTATTTTTTTTCATTAAAAAAAAAAAATGTACAAGAGACGACCTCTTCCTAAAGATTTTCAAAATAATATTCTAGCATACTTGCCAACTAGGACCAGCACAGGCTGATAAAGTGCTATTCCAAGAGGATTAATGCCCATGTATAGAGCAAATTCACTTAATCTTCAATGTTTTAAGTTCAAGATTTAATTCCTCTCAATCATTTGAAGTTATTATTATTATTTTTTTAAGGGCATCATTTGAAGTTATTAATTCATGTTCAAATTATTAGTTCAAGTGTCATCCCCTCGTGCATATGCACTGTATATTACCCAAATTTTATTTTTTAATATTTTATTTCACCATTATATATTTTATTTTTTCTTATTTTTACTTAAAAATAAGTCAAAAATTATTAAAATATTTTTAGTTAAAAAATATGGTCAAATTTTTTAATATGGTTGGAGTTAGTCGATGATTGGTCAGAATGGCTAGTTCCTGTTTCAAAAGTTTTGAATGTTGGAGCCATCCCAATGGTTGGATGGCTTCTTGTCTTTTTTTTTTTTTTTTGCTAAAACGGTGTATTCATTAAAAAGAACGGGAGTGAATACAACTCAAAAAGTTTGAAAAGACGATATCCCTAAGCTATACAAAAGATGCCCGCCAATCGGACCAAAGAGTCGGAACAAAATGCCGGGCAACAAAAGAGGCAACCCAATCTGCAGCAGAGTTTGCCTCCCTGAAGATATGGCAAATCTGAATAGAGACACAATTCCGTAATAGAAGACCAATGTCTCGAATGACAAGGTGAGCCGATGAAGCTCTCAGTGACTGTTGAATCTAAGAAATAACCGTCAGTGAATCTTCCTCAATAATCAGACGGTCCAAATGAAGGATTTGATGGGCATACCTGACACTGACCCAGGCAGCATATAGCTCCGTCTTAAGGACAGAAGAATCAAGAAGATGAATACCTCTCGCACCCAAAAAACCCAAGCGGTGGTCCCAGATGACAAAGGCAGCACCCCCCAATCTTTGGCGAAGACTCCCATCAAAGTTGACCGTGAAATAGTGCGGAGGAGGGGGTTCCCAAGAAATAAAAACTCGGAGAAGTGCTCGTAGAGCGAGCCGGGAATCCCAGATCTTCGAGAAACACCCAGTCGATCGATAGAACTCAGAGGCAGAGGCAGTAGCTCTATCAACAATGAAGCAAGGAGAGCATCTGACCGAGCTGAAGATCATTCCTAGATAACTAAATATGATAAGCGATATAAGCCAGGAGAGTAGCACAAGGAGGAGCATCAGCAGATCTCAGAATGCCAAAGAAGATCTCTTCTCTATGGATAGCCTGAGAGAAAAGCTGTGCAAGGCCCGCCGTCTGCCACACCCTCCGTGCCCTGGCACATCAAAATAAGGCAAGATCCTGGGTCTCCTCGACTTCTCCACATAAAGAGCCACCCGAGGACATGTGAAGGCCTCTTGATGCCAGGAACTGTCTGGTAGGAAGGCAATGCCGAGCCAACTTCCAAAGGAAGAGAGAAACCCTAGGATGAATCAGAATAAACCAGATCCAGCCAAAGGAGGAAGTAGTAGGATAATCCAAAGAGAAAATAGGCATGAGCTGAAACATCGGAACCCAGGGGAAGAAGACTGCCTCCAAACTCTGACATCTGGACCAGGAAAGGTAGGAAAAATAATAGAAAGGACCCGGGGATCGAGAATATCTCTAAAAACCAAGATAACCACTCCTGTGTCCCATTGGAATTGCCCTGGATCATAAAATCAGTAATGGAGATCGAATCCGAAATGTCTATCGAGATAAAGGTGGGCCACTGAATTAGAGGAAGATCAGAAACTCAAGAATCCAGTAGAAATTGAATAGATCTACCATCATCAACAACCCAAGAAAAATGAGGAGTGATCAGCGGAGCCCTCTCAAGCATTTCCCTTCAAATGGTGCAACGGTCAAAAGTATCTCCAAGGTACCAAAAATAAAAACAAAAAAAATAAATAAATGAAAAAGCTATGATAACTTTCAAAAGCAAGTCTTTAAAAATTGAAGTTTTCTACTTTTTAATAATTTTGATTCCAAAGGAATATAATTACTTCTTCTAACGCCATTGAAAAGTCACATTTAAATTTTTTAATTTTTATAAATGGTGGCACATGGTGAGAGAGAAAAGAGCATGCAAACAATTCTCTCACACAAAGAAGCCACCAAAACTCTTTTTGTTTTCATATATTCCTTACTTTTTCTAGTTTTAGTGGTATATTTTGATTTACAAGATCCTTCGAAAATATAACCTTAAAAATCTAGAAAGTATTAGGCATTTATATTTTTTTAATAAAGTTAAGTGATCATACAACTCTGGTATGAGAGCAGCCTAGAAGATCGAGAAAAAGAAGACTCTGGAGTGGCGCCGGGATACTGTCACCCTCACTCCAAGACCAGTCATCCAAATGGTGAGCAACAAAGAAGGCAACCCAGTCAGCAATACTATTCACCTCCTGGTAGACATGATAGATGGAGGCACTCAAGGACAGTCGGAGAAAGCTCTAGATATCACAAAGGAGAGGATGAGTATCGGAATACTCCACCTTATCTCAAATCTAGGTAATAATAATGGAAGAATCTCCCTCAATGAAGATTTTCCCAACATGCAAGTTATGAACAGCTCTGGTAATGTCAGCCCAAGTAGCTCTAAGCTCAACTTCAAGGATGAGAGTTGATGAAGAAAGAGGCCTCCAGCCATAAGAAGCTTGCCATCGGTATCCCGAATGATATATCCTGTACCATCAGACGTACCATGGACACTGCCATCAAAGTTTACCTTGACAGATCCTAAAGAGGGGCTCCCAAGAAATATAGATAGCCCTCCGACCCACTGTCGTGGTAGCAAGGGGGTCCCAGGGATCCAGGGTTGCAAGGAGCATAACAGTATCATAGTGGGAATACTCCATTGCCATGGGCGTAGCTCTCTGAAGAATTCGGTATACTGGAGTGGCCAACTTGTTAAAAACCAGCTTCTAGACAACCAAATATGGTAGGCAATATAGGCATAATAGTAACCATCCTCGACCGAACACTACCGGAACATGTCAAGGAAGGAGCACAACCATAGCCCATCGTCCCCATCCCAAGGCCACCTCCCAACTTGCCTCTAGATTAGCCTTGTCCTAGGGCAACTAATAATAGCATGCTTAGTGGACTCATCCTCTAAGCCAAAGATCGGACAGGAAATCGAGATATCCATACCCTTATGCCTAAGCAGAGTTCTCATGGAAAGGCGATTCCAAGCCATCTTTCAAAGGAAGAGGTACACTCTAGGATGGACGGGCAGTCTCCAGATTGAAGCTACCACCATCCTCACATCAGAGGATCTCCTGTACAAGTCAGAGATGATACTCGAAGGGACCTTGGGGCAACAAGATCGACCCCACACCCTCAAATCCTAACATCGGTGACTCGGGATTGGGATGACAAGAATCCTGTGTGCCAGGTGGCTCTCAAAGAGTCTAGTAATCTCCTGAGCTCTCCATGTCCTGCCATCATCCATCATTAAATCACAAACTTAAAGGGTATCGACTAGCTTCATGCTCACAAAGGTCGGCCACCTAGAAAGAGATAAGCTAGAAATCCACACATCCTGACTGACATCAATCGTGGATCCATCGCCAACCAGACATCTGACATGGGCTATCATGATGGAGCCACGGGCACAGATCTCCCTTTAGATGAAAGAGCAACCATGAGTAGTCTGGATCTGAGATCCGACTCTATGTACCATAGAGGGCCCGCATCGCCCTACTCCATAGGCAATTGGACTGGAGAAGAAATTTTACTACATGTCTGGCAATAAGCACCTCCCTCCTGTCCAGCAGGGACTGAATTCCAAGCCCTCCATCCTTGACCGACTGACAATAGTGTCCCAAGACACCAAGAGAATACCATGACTATCATGACTGGAGTTCTAGAGGAAGTTCTGGAACATCTGCTCCATCTCCCCAAGTAGGTAGTAGGCAGCACAATATTCGCCAGAAGGTAAACAGGAATAAAACATAAGATTGACCTGATAAGGGTGAGTCCGCCCATCATAGAGAAAGAAGTGGCCTGCCAACCCTCAAACGATTGTAAACATGCTGCACCATGAGTCTACACTCTGTCTTCTACAATCTTCTACCAGTCATAGGGACACCAAGATAAGTGATATCTCGATCTACTCAAGGTCCCCAATTTGGTCAGGATTGACTGCTTCATTTGGGCCTTCGTTCTGGGACTGAACATGATAATAGATTTCTACAAATTGACCAACTGGCTAGATCCACGGTAGTAGGACTTCATAATGGAAGCGAAATAGCTAGCATTCTAGGGGGTGGCTTGGCCAATGAGGAGGCAATTGTCTACAAAGAGTAAGTGAGAGAGAGGGAGGGCTCCAGGGGCGGGCCAATAGGGCTCAACTAATGACCTCTGGACAGCGACCCTTAAAGCACCGGAGAGAGCATTAGCACATAAAATAAATAGATAAGGAGATAGAAGATAACCTTGATGAAGCCTGGTTGATGAAGAAAAGTACTCAGTCAGGGTGCTATTCACTAGAATGGTGAAACTAGGATCCTCCATGCAGTCCATGATCCACCTGATCCATTTGAGGTGGAAGCCAAAATGATGAAGGGTCTGCTAAAGGAAATGCCAACTCATTCGGTCATAGGTGCGCTCCATGTCAAGCTTAATCGCCATAAGACTATGCCGGGTAGGGGCATGCCTGAGATCATGCATGAATTCCTAGGCAAGAAGGACATTATTAGTGATGCAGCGTCCACTAATAAATGCTCCTTGCTCAGGACTGATGAGATGAGGCACAACCAACTGCAACTGCCCGACTAGGATCCTCGCACAAATATTATAAAGGGTGGTACACGAGCTGATCGATCTGAAATGGCTTGGAGCAGAAGCATCCATCTTTTCGGGATTAGAGTGATCAGAGTTTGCTTCCATTCAATAGGGATGCCAAAAGTAAAAACTGCCTGAACCGCCTCCACGACCTTGTCCCCAATAATGGACCAGTACCGACAGAAGAATAGGGGAGGGAATCCATCTGGGCCTAGAGATTTATCTTCCCTAAGGGACCAGAGGGCATCTCGCACCTCCCTAGAAGACACGGGAAGAGTCAAATTTGTGTTCTCCTGATTAGAGACCCTGTTCATCGGAAGAGCACCCTGGAGATGCATCTCCTCATCCAGGGGAGGGTCCACCTAGATCTGAAATACTAAAAAAATTGCATACTAATCTCATGACTGTTTGTCACCAAAGTACCATCATCCTGTCCCAGCTGCCTGATGCGGTTGGCCACCCTCTGAACCATAGTAGCCTGGTAAAAAAATTTGGTATTTTGGTACCCTTCTTTAATCCATTGCACCCTAGATTTCTGCCTCCATAAGGTTTCTTGCTGCCTCAGTAAGGAATGGTGGTTCAAGAAACAGCGACGAAGCATCCCCAGGTCAGCCTCCTGGAGGCCTCCCTCCTGATCCTCCTATCACTGGAGCTCAGCAATATCAGTCTCAACTTTATCAATCCATCTAAAGATGTCACCAACCTCAGTCCGATTCTACCAGACAAGCCTACGCCTAGCCAGCTCCAACCTCCGGTCATTTGATACCTTGCATCCCCATGGATCGGCATACTCCAAATAGCTCTAATCAGCTTTTAAGACCCCGAGTAGAAAGTCCAGAACTTTTTGAAGCGGAATGATGGTTTGGGCAAGCATGAACCATCAGTAGTTATGGGGTGTGGGCAATGGTCCAAAGCAATCCGTGGGAGGTGCTGAACATAATATCCAGAAAAAGCGCAGTAACTAGTCAATTGATCCAAGAGCCCGATCAATCATCTCCCAAACTCTAGCAGTACCAGAATAGTTATTGTACCAAGTAAACCGAGGACCAGAATAACCCAGACCAATCAGACTAATGCCAGCCATAAACTGTCTGAACTTTTTGGAGTTAATGCTGTCCATAAAAAGCTTGCCTTTCAATTTCTCATGAGGACCTGTAATACAATTAAAGTCACCCGCAATAAAAGAGCAGATGCCCTGAGACACTAACCTCTAGATCTTGTGCCAAAGCCTCTGTCGCTCCCAATACTCAGTGCTCACATAGACATCGGATAAAAACCATGGGCCACCTGTCAGCTCCGAGATGACCATGATCACCTGCTGCTCGCAGCTATGAAAATCATCGACCTGCACAGAGGCCCACCTCCACATCACCAAGATCCCTCCAAATAGGCCTCTGAACTCGATAGCATAAGTGCTCAACACCAGTTGAAGCTATCACCTCACTCGATCCAGGCTCCTCCCAAAAAGGTGGGTTTCAAGGAGAACACAAATATCAGAACAGTACTGATGAATCAATATGCTAAAAGAAGACTAGAATGCAGGTTTCCCGATACCCCAGGAATTCCATATCAAAAGTCTCATGATGATACCTGCTGTGGAGGGGGTCCACCTCGGAGATCCCCTCAACCAGGTCCACCATACTCCTGTTTAATGAGTCAGCCATCATTGAGGACCCTTTCCAGTTTCTTTGGATGGTTTGTCTTAGTCTCCCGACCACTTCCTCATGGGACAAAACCTGTGGCTCCACTAGCATCTATGATTCAGGTGTTGATGGTCTAGTCTCAGCCCGGGAATCAGTATCCTATAATGTTGTCTGGGCTGGGATGGTCGCCACCACCTTTGGACCCCCCACTGAGAAGAAGAAGGTCCCCCACTTACCCCTCCCATAACATAGGGGTTCCTTAATTGCCAGGCTATTCGGATCTTTAGCTACAATCTTGTTCTTCATCCTTGACCCCTTACTAGGTCCTATTATCTCGGCAATTATAGAGCCATACTTTGTACTCACTCAGCCCAGAGGATGCACCGGGGATCGGGCTCGTTTTGTAAGGTTGATCTCGTTGTTGGTCTCCCTCTTGGGCTCTTCATCCTCTTTGCTCAAGCCAAGCACTTCAGGTGCCAGTTTCAACGGCCCAAACTATCCTACCAAACTAGATCTCATTTTAGCATCATCTTCTTCCAAAGGCTTCGAAAGCCGAAGGGGCAATCACCAGCGAGCAATTTTGGATGGCTTGGACCATCCTTCAGCATCCAGCACACCATCTAGCAAAACCCCACCCGAGTGAGCATGCTCCTTTTCCATTCTTGACAAACTAGAGCCAGAGTCATCCCTAACAGTTGTCTTCTTTCCTGAACTACCAAGCTTCTCCATCGGTGCCGGCCATTGCCGAACTACCACAAACCAAGAACCAAGGCCTAGCATACAAATATCATGCAATAAAGGATAAGTTGACTTGTTTTTCAACCAACAAACTCAAGAGACATTTCAACCATCAACCTAGGAACAGGCGACATAAAATCAACCACTAGGATCACTTTTCAACAATAACACAATCAATTCATATATATATATATATATATAGCATTGTGGCCTCATAGAATTTCGAACATTCCACCATTCTTAGCAATTTATAAGCTTGCACTTACTATATATATATATATATATAAACATGATCTTTGGCCAATTGTAATCTAAATATATTGCATCTTATGGTACATTATATATGCCCTAAAAGGAATATCAAATCCCTGATTACTGGCAAACTTTTCTGGTGGCAGAGGGATTGTAGAAATCAACGAGGGGTACGCATTATTAGAAGAAGATTTAAGTATCGATATTGGTTGGTGAAGGTATCAATTCCATTTCTAGAAGAAGAAAGTTGTCGGGAGACCACGCAGCAAGACAGGTGTACTTTGTTTTGTCACTTTGTCATCTATATGTTGGGAGGGTGGGAAGGGGATATCATGTATGAGACGAGAAAAGTATCCAATCACAACATACCGAGATGGCCTAGCTCCTTGATTAAGGGTAGGTGCTCTTAGGCAAGGGGTTGAGTTGTATTCGTTTTCGGGGACACCCCATGGCCTCGGAAATGAGTCGTTCAAGGGTGTCCCTCCGTTGGTGGAGCCACACGTGCAACAACTTTGGATGATTTTTGAGGTTGTGGATCCACATCCAAAGAGAACCAGAACCACCAAATGGAGACACGACGCTTCGATTAGGTTCCATGGCAACATTAAAATAGGGTTGGCTTTGGATCTGATCAAGCTTCTAGGTTTGGATTCATGTCATTGTCCCTCCGATGGCTCCCTGTCCTTTGCTTGGATTTGCTATATTTAGCATCGACAAGGTACCGATCTGATTTAGATGTCACCCGTGTTTCATTCTAGAGCAACGAGGATATTGTTGCTACTCATTGGAAATAAAACTTGAGCAATAAATGTCTAATTTATGTGGAAGGACCGTGATATAGGGTTCGGATCGTATATTCTGCACCGATGATTCATCAATCTTCTTTCATGACATCTATCACTGGATCAAATCTTACACGGATCTCGGAGCGCTCCGAATTTTTTAAATTCATCCATCTGTGTAGATCTCGAAGCGGCTATTGAGAGATCCGGTGATCGATCCATGCAAGGAAGGTGATATCCTTCCCATGAAAGATACGATCGATCACCGGGCCAGCATAAAAACGCAAAAAATTGGAAGCCATGTTTATCGACCCCCCGGAAGAAGCCTTAAAAAAAATGAAATATAAAATCCTACTATTTTTCCAATTTAAAGGCTAACAAGGACATGGACTATATTGTCAATGGACATGAGATGAATGCAAATTTTCAAATTCAAGTGTACTGTACCATGAGGAATGATAAATTTTACCTGATGATGCTTGGATTTGTAACTGTTCATCCCCTACTTAACATCACTTGATGCTTTTGGCTTAGAATTAGCTCTGCTTGAAGAGCTCCAGAGTTGATAATTCAAGAGCATGGTGGTTAGGCTGCAATTGTAAATGCACGGACCGAACATGATGGTATTAGGTCATATGATGGGGTTGAGTCTCCCCAAAATACTCCTCTGGTTAATATTTAATAGCCTGGTGATTGAGCTGCTGCAGTTTTTCAATGGGGGGCATGTGTACCTGGAGATTTACGGTTGACCCCTTTTTTCTGGTGTTGTGAAGTGGTTGGGCTTTTAATTAATCGAGCACTTGAGCATGCATGAAGTTAGCCAGCTTTGCAAAAGTAATTCAGCTTTATTTATTCTCGCGATCTTGCTCCCCACAATGTCTAATCATTCGACCAATGACTTACAATTATAAATTACAAAGGAAACGGCCCTTGGCTATAAGAACTTTGATGATATATATATATATATATATATATATATATATATATATATATATATATATATATATATATATATATATATATATATATATATATATATATATATATACATTTCAAGAACCTTGGACTTAAAGACTCAAAGATTTCTTGTCACCTGATGTCCAGAGAGAGGATCAGCTTTTAGTCAGCGAGATGGTGCTCCGAAACTTTGATAATATCGTTAAGATGGTAGCACAGTTGATGGATATTCACGTTCACATCTTTTCGATTATGGATTCGAAACGTGATTCATACGGTGACTCGATTAAATCCATAAATTTTTTCTGGAGCACGTGACTGGAAACGGGAGGGAGCATTCTATTTCGGATGAGGAGGGTATTACGAACAAATAGTTACCTGAATCGAACATGGCTTGGCGGGACGGGGGCCCAGTGAAGATAGCTACAGTGGGGATTTTTCTCTCCCATCCCTTTTGTTTTACCAAAAAAAAAAAAAAAAAACTTTGGTAATTGTTAGTGAGTTACAATGAGCCGTTGAAAAGAAAAGTGGTGTTTTATATATATATATATATATATATATATATATATATATATATATATATATATATATACATTTTAAGAACCTTGGACTTAAAGGCTCGAAGATTTCTTGTCACCTGATGTCCAGGGAGAGAATCAGCTTTTAGTCAGTGAGATGGTGCTTTGAAACTTTGGTAATTGTTAGTGAGTGACAATAAGCTGTTGAAAAGAAAAGTGTGAGCAGTTGAAACCTTGTAGCTTAAATAAATAGCTATAAATACTTGCAAGCACATCGAGATGTCTAGGAACATGACCTTTAATTGTTTAAAGAAGGCAACTGGATATCTATGATGTCAAAATTTAGGAGTCAATGAATGGTTAAAAACTTGGGATAAGGTTATCTTTTAGTGTTTGGATCCCTATTTTGATATCTCATACAAAAAATTATGCATGGTCTGCTTAAATGAGTCATATGTATACCTTTTTACGAAAAATAATGGCATATCCATTTGCATTGCATTGCATTGCTGTTACGGGAATGTGATAGACTATTGATTATGGAAAGCTTGGAAAGTAATATATATATATATATATATATATATATATATATATATATATATATATATATATTGCACCACTTTGCCATGTAAAGGCCTCTAGCACATGCTAGGCTTAATGGGTTCCACCCCAAATATCTGGAACAGGAATAATGATTAAATTTCTCATGTCAAATAGTGCTACATGAGTCCAAGATTTTATTTGAATCAATTTTCTAAAAGCTTGACATATCTGATGCCAAATAGTGCTACATGAGTTCACCATTTTATTTGTATCAATTTTCTAAAGCTTAACGTACAGAGTGCTTGACATTGAATGCTCAAGGTTGCTAGCTCGGATATGGAATATTTTGTATTTGATATTTTTAACGTTGGTTTTTTCTCTAAATAATTAATGATATGTTGTAGCACATAACTTTTATGATGACTCTGTCTAAAATGGATTTTGTAACAAAAAAAATCATTTTATAATCAATTTTGTAGGAAAAGATTACGAAGAAAGGTCATAATTAGTAGGAGTGGAAAAAAAGAGGTAAGCAGTATTCTAGTTGTAATATACAGAAGAAAAAAAAAGAAAAGAAAGGGGTGAGGAAGACTTCCACAAGAATTTTTCTCTCCTTTGATTCCATCGGAAGGAAGGAAAGGATGGTCCAAAACCCTACCTCCAAAAGCTATAAAAAGGATCCCTCCTTCCTCTCTTCATCACCCTTTCGAGCCACCTATCACCGGCAACAAGGAGCTGCGGCCTTCACAGGTGCGGCGACGAATCTGTGGGAATCTTCGACGATCGGCCAACGGAGGATCTAACCGGGACCAATGTAAGATTTTCCGGTTTCTCTTTCCTGTTCTCTTTGATTCTCGATGGTGTGGGTTACCAACGATGGATACCGGATCAGATGGAGGCCGAGCCGTCGTGGGCCGCCACCGGTCCCGTTTGGTCGAGCAGAGAAAGAAGAGAGGGGAGGAAGGAGAGTGTTGCCCAGGTGGCTTTCCAGGAGGGGGGTGAATTGGGATTAAAAAATATTTCACAATAATGTGCACTTTCAAATTCTTTTGGTGTTGTGATGCAATATGCAATGCGGAAGTAATTAAGTAAAATCAATAAAGCAATAAGAACACAATCACAAACACAAAGAGATTTGGAGCGGTTCGGAGCAACTGGCTCCTACGTTCACTATCCAAGCATCACTTGGGATTTTCACTATATCCCCCAACCGGAATACAGTCGGATTGTTTTACCAGGCTCATAATCCAAACCTATATACTTTGGATTTACCGGGATCACTAAAGAAATCCTAACTCCCTTTGGTTTAAACGGGATCACCAAAGAAAAACTCAAACACTTGGTTTTACACCGGGATCACCAAGAACCCAACTTAGGTTTTATAAGGTTCACCTAAAAAACCTTCAACCCTCTCTTAAGACACAGCCCCTTGCTATTCTTAGAGAGAAAACTAAGATAAAGAAATGATAAATAAGCAACTACAACAAACCGAGTTTGTTTAAGTGTTGCCGATGTAGATCAAGATGAAGTCAAGCCTTGAATGCTCTTTAGTGCTCTTCAAGCTGCTTCTTCCCTTCTTCAATGAGTGGATTCAATGATGGAGTAGAGTTGGTGAAGCTTTGAATCCAACTTGAAAGCTCTTTGAGGTAGGTAGGTGAATGACTTGAAAGCTCTTCAATATCTCAAGATAATTCCATAATAAAGCTCTAATAATTGTTTAATCCTTCAAAAACAATCCCTTTAATAGTTTTCCAAGAGATATGACCGTTGTAGGGCCTAGGGATTCGTGAAATAGCTGTTGGAGATGAATTGGAGTTCAAATTTTAACTTCAGCAACTAGCAGTTGGAGTGCAGAAAACGGCTCCACGAGTCGGCTCGAGGTCCACGAGTCGGCTCAAAGTCTCAGACAACCCAAAATGAAATTCTGTAAGAGTCGGCTCTTCTGGCTGGAGTCGACTCTTGCCTTCAGTCAAGTCAAAACCATGAATACTTAGAGTCGGCTTTTCAGGGCAGAGTCGGCTCGAGTTCTCAGACCTTCAAAATACATAACTCTAGACGAGTCGGCTCTTGATGCTGAAACACTAAAACTTCCTCCGTACCATGCCACCACGAGTCAGCCCTTGATCCAAGAGTCCGTTCTTGCAAATCTTCAAAAATTGCTTCGAGCTTCTCCAAAAGTCTTCAACATTGAATTAAAGAGAAACTAATCTACATACTCATTAATTTTTACAATTTTCAGCCCATTTTACAAGATTACAAGGTTAATAAAACTAGGGCTTTTACAAGTTCAAGTTCATAAAACTTTATACACAATTGAATTACCTTCTAATCATTTTGAAAACTATTTTAAACTAAAGGTAACCAATTTCCTGCAAAACTTTTTAAACAATTTGAAGGAGTTAGCATCAAATATATGCTCCAATATTTTGTGATCATCAAAATCATTCTAGGGGTCAATAATCTCTCCCTTTTTGATGATGACAAAATACTGGGCATGATTAAGAATTAAAACACTTTACAATTACAGTATATTCAAATTTATGTGTGTTATCAATACAGTGTGCCACAATGTATCATATATATCAAATATATAAAACTGAACACTATTAACATAAAGTATCATATGTATTGATACATTGTATTTTCTGTATCAGATGAACAATATGTATCGAAACATGATGTATCAACACAGAATATATCAAGAGTATCATCTATACAATGCATATCGAAACTTATAAAATTTCAAAACATTTGAAGTGAATTTCATGATAATATTTGAAGTAAAGCTCCCCTTTACTATTTGTAATGGCATTCCTTTTAAATTTCATCAAATTTTTATGAATCATTCAAATTTTTATTTCAATATTCAAATTTTCATATTTTCATAATAATTAATATCATTCATGTAGCTTTTTTGTGCACACAATCTCCAAAATAACATAGCCTTTTCAAATTTGCATATAAGTTTGTTAATTAAACATTCATATTATAGCTTTTTCATGCACAATCTCCATTCTCCTCCTTTTTGTCATCAACAAAAGGCATACAAGAGAACATTCATGCATAATAATTCAAGATATGTAGCATAAAAAGTGATATCTATATATAAAAAGTCGGTACAAATGTGATACATTACATATGTGCCTCGGCACAACAAAATTGTATCACAACAGCCAAAATATAACAACATAGAGTCCCAAAAACAAAAGGCCTAAACATCAAAAAGATGGGCTAGGAACATCACTATCAGGTTCTTCTTCGTTAGAAGAGGAACCGACTTCTAAGATTCCTGTACTAGGTTTAAATTTAGGAAATCTAGGTCGAAGATCCCTAATCCTAGTCCTAGTAGGAGTGGTAGTCCTAGACACTTTAGTTTTAGCTTTGGCTTTGGACTCTAAAGATATAACAATGAGTGTGGGTCTGGCAGTCGGTGGATCAAAGGATAATGCCAAGGTGCTGGTGGTCGAAAGTATCTGGGTAGCCGGAGTCTGTCCAACCTCAGATCCTGTAACCTCCATACCAGCTTCGGGCTCAACATTAGCAGGTGTGGCGTGAGAAGGTACATCACTGGAATGTGCTGCCGGTCCCTACTCTCGATCAGTGCCAGTGCCAGTGCTAGGTGCTATGGAAGTCGATGGTACATGCTGGCTGGCTGTAGAAAGCTGTCTTAAAATGGTAATAACATCACGAAAACCCTACTGCATCTCAAACTGGAGTAGAGTGATCCTGCTATCAGTGTCTAATCTGAGACATGATATCTCCTCCAAGACTCTTTGAAGTCTATCATCTGCATCAGGTCTAACAGCTATGGAAGTCCTGACTGGTGAATGAGGTGTGGTAGGAGCTGGCTTTGACGGTCCAGTCTCATTAGCCTGTGCATCAGTCTCCTCACCAAGTCCCTGAGCCACCTAAGTGTCATCCTCTGAATCATCTGAATGTGCTTTAGGAACGCCTGAAGTCTTCCTGACCCAATTGCCATCAACTTTAATGAATCCCATTCTGGTAAGGGATTTCACAGTATACCTGTCAGTGTGCAGCAGTGGTCGGCTATCCTCTCCTGTCAGATCTACCAGGGCATCCTAAAAAAATAATGTAAAAATCATCCCATACGGTAGACAAGCCCGTGCCCTACGGGCTGCCTCCCTCATCTGCGAGAGCATGATAAATGGCAAGTTGAGGGCCTCCCCCTCAATCAGTTGCCTCATAAACATAAGGTCACGCTCGCTGACCCAATCAAATCTCCCCGTCCGGGGCAAGAAAATCCTACTGATAATATTGTGCAACAGCCTCATCTCCAATGACAGCTGATTTGCACTCACATGCACAATTCCTTTCACATTCGATCTCTCCAACATGAGTCTGAGGGTCTTTTGTTTCTCCTTTAAAACTAAATAACACTCCCCTTCTATTTGTATGTTCAGTATACTTGAAAGCTTCTGTTCACTTATCTCTATATGCTTTCCTTTAACTGTTCCTTCTAAATGAAATGCTCCTAATGACATATTTTTACAAAATTGACAGACTAGATTAGGATATGTCGGAACATTCAACAAACATAAATCTTTCCATCCCTATTTTTCAAGCCAATCCTCGATATGCAACTGTTCTTTCTCCAGAAAATTAAAATCAATGCACCTACCCGGAGTAACCTGATGATTTTCCATAAGAATCACTTGCCGGGGTGCTTGAGGTTCTTCTTCCTGCTCAATCGGCTATTCCTCTTCCGGATTGGATGTGTCCAACCGCCTCTTGGTTCTCCTATCTTCCGCGACTGTCCGAACCACCCGCAAGGGTTTCTTGGCTACGGCTTTGCGGGGTGCCATTTAGCTAAGATTAAAGGATTGGAGGGGTTTGAGAGAGTTTTTGGAAGGTTTCCTAGAGTGGAATGTGGATTTGGCTAAGTGGAAACGGCCAAAACCTAAAAACATAAAGAATAGAAAACATGGAAGCCCTATTTAAAAATGTTCAGCCCGACCTTCGAGTCGGCTCGCCGAGTGCCCTGATAACTCGAGTCGGCTCAAGCGAAAAAATAGTCTAAAGGTCAAAAATGGCTAAACTCAGTTTCTATAGGTTTCTTGACCCTAAACTAGGTTGTCCTATGCTCTAAAGAAAAATTTGAAACATTTAGACAATTTTTCCTTAATTTTCAAAAATTAGGTCAAAAAAGGTTCAGAATGGGTTACATAGCCCTAATTCGCCTCTAACTTTCTCAAATCTACCTAGACTAAGTGGTTTAGTAAAAATGTCTGCTAGTTGATCTTCAGTATGTACAAATTCTAGTTCAACAACATTGTTTAAAACATGATCATGAATAAAATGATGTTGAATTTTAATGTGCTTAGTTCGTGAGTGCTGAATTGAATTTTTGGATAAATTAAAAGTACTAGTATTATTATATTTAATAAAAATTTTAGATTGGACAACACCATAATCTTCTAGTTGTTGCTTGATCCATAATACTTGAGCACAACAGCTCCCAGCAGCCACATACTTTGCCTCAGCAGTAGATGATGCTACAAAATTCTGTTTGTGACAGTGCCAAGAAATCAAGTTAACATCTAGAAATTGACAAGTGCCACTTGTGCTCTTTCTATCAATTTTACATCCTCCATAATCAGCATCAGAATAACTAATTAATTTCAATGATGTGTGCTTAGAATACCATAAACCTACATTACATGTGCCTTTCAGATATTTAATGATTCTTTTAACAGTCATGATGTGTGACTCTTTTGGATTAGATTAAAATCGTGCACACATATAAACACTAAATAAAATATCAGGTCTACTAGCTATTATTAAATAAAGTAATGAACTGATCATACCTCGGTACAGCTTTTGATCAATATTTGTGCCATTCTCATCTTTATCCAGTCTACATACAGGACTATGGGTGTTCCATTTTCTTTGCTTGATTCCATGCCAAATTTTTTGATAATCTCTTTGATGTACTTGGCCTAGTTGATCAGGATACCTTCTTTAGTTTGTTTGATTTGAAATCCAAGAAAGTAGCTCAGCTCATGCATCAAGCTCATTTCGAATTCTCCCTATATTAGATTAGCAAAATCTTGATACAAAGATTCATCAGTAGATCCAAAGATAATATCATCAACATATATTTGAACAACTAAAATATCATTATTCTTTCTTTGAATAAACAGTGTGGTGTCAACACTACCTTTTACAAAATTATTAGTAATTAAAAACTTAGTCTATTATACCAGGCTCTAGGTGCCTATTTCAGACCATATAAAGCTTTATTCAATTTGAAAACATGATTTGGAAAAGTATGATCAATAAAACCCAGGGGTTGCTCAACAAAAACTTTTTCAGATAAAAAATCATTAAAAAATGTGCTCTTTACAACCATTTGAAATAATTTAAAGTTCATAAAGCATGCATAAGCTAGTAGCAATCTTATGGCTTCTAATCTAGCTGCTGGTGCATAAGTTTCATCAAAATCTATTCCTTCTTCTTGATTATATCCTTGTGCAACTAGTGTAGCCTATTTCTAATTACATTTCCATTTTTATCTAGTTTATTTCTATAAATCCACTCAGTACCTATAACAGGATAGTCATTGGGTCTTTCAACTAGGGTCCAAACATTATTTCTCCTAAATTGGTTCAATTTATCATGCATTGCTAATATCCAATTAGGATCAGTTTCATCTTCTTCTATATT
Organism: Areca catechu; assembly: GCA_021397845.1. Lineage (NCBI taxonomy): Eukaryota > Viridiplantae > Streptophyta > Magnoliopsida > Arecales > Arecaceae > Areca > Areca catechu. Next base: position 15,960,313 of record CM038041.1, read on the forward strand.
GTGTGGTTCTACATGCGAAACAAAAGCAATTAAATCATGTGCATCTCTATGAGTAGATTTAGTTTTAACATCTTGATATGGGTCTCCTATAATTAATTCTTTAAGGTGTGATTGTACATACCTCCATTCCTTGAGTATATCATCATGATCTTTACTTACCTCTTCTTCATGTGGTTCACTTGATTGTTTGTCTTTGAGAGTCAAGTCTTTCATTCCATGTTCTAGAGTACCTGCATCATCATCAGCAAAATCTTTCTTTCTCGAAGATGTAATATCAGATTCATTGAAAACAACATATACAAATTCTTCAACAGCTAAAGTTCTTTTATTGAAAACACGATAGGCTTTACTATTTAAAGAATATCCAAGAAAAATAGTCTCATCGGATTTTGCATCGAATTTACCAAGATTGTCTTTTTCATTGTTAAGAACAAAATATTTGCATCCGAAAATATGAAAATACTTAATATTAGATTTTCTATTGTTCCAAAGCTCATAGGGGATTTTTCTGATAATAGGTCTTATTAAAACTCTGTTCAAAATATAGCATGTGGTATTCACAGCTTCTATCCAAAAGTATTTTGGAAGTTTTCCTTCACAAAGCATTGTTCTGGACATCTCTTCCAAAGTACGATTCTTTCTTTCTACAACACCACTTTACTGTGGTGTTTTAGGTGCATAAAAGTTATGATCAATATCGTGTTTTGTGCAAAAGTAATCAAAATACTGATTTTCAAATTCGGTGCCATGATCACTATGAATTGAAATAACAGATAATTTTTTTAAATTTGTAACTCTTTTGTAAAACTTTTTGAATACATTAAAAGTTTCATCTTTATGTGCGATAAACAAAACCCATGTGTATCTTGAAAAGTCATCTACAATCACAAGACCATATTTCATACCACCTAGGCTGGTAGTCCTAGTAAGTCCATGTGAAGTATCTCTAAGGGTCTAGTAGTAGAAACAATGTTTTTAGATTTAAAACTCCCTCTCACTTATTTTCCTAACTGACAAGCATCGCAAACATAATCAAAATTAACTTTAAATTTTGGCAAACCTTTGATTAAATCATTTGAAATCAGTTTAGCTATTGTGTCCATACTAGCATGACCAAGTCGCCTATGCCATAGTAAACTTGATTCCTTGCTCTTGTCATTCATTGCTACAAGACTTATGTTGCTTGACATAGCTAGATCATTAAGATCTACTACGTAAATGTTACTAAGTCTGTATCTAATGAATTTAGTACTAGAGTCAAATGGATCAACTACTATATACATTGATGACTTGAAAAAGATATTAAAATCAATGTCACATAGCTGACTAATACTCAAAAGATTATGCTTTAACTTTTCTACAAGTAACACATTTTCAATGAATGTAGAAGGAGTAATTTTGATTTTACCAATACTGATTATCCTTCCTTTTTGATTGTCACCAAATGTTACCATTCCACCATCCTTTTATTCTAGGATGAAGAATTGATCAATGTCACCCGTCATGTGTCTTGAACAGCTAATATCCAGATACCATCTTTTCTTTATACTTGTGGCTGCAAGACATCCCTGCAAAACAATCATTTAACAAATTTAGGTACCCAAGCTTTCTTGGGTCCTTGCAAGTTAGTGGAAATAGTTCCTTTTGGAACCCAAACTTTCTTAATTTTTTTTTTGTCATTATATTTCAAATGACATTCAAATGCCTTATGACCAAGGTTATTACATGCATAGCATACAATTTTTGATTTTGAATAATAACCATGAGATGATGCAAATTTAGGTCTAACCTGTTTTGAACTAATGAACTTAGGAGCATATAAAGTAGAAGCTGGAAACTTGTTTGAAATAGAACCTTTATAACCAATTCCAAATTTATTATTTATTTTTTTTGGTATTTTAAAATTAATTCAAGTTTGTTATAACTTAGGGTTAGTTTTTCAACCAAGGATTTTAGTTTTTGAACTTCCTTCTTTAAATCATCATTTTCATTTTTCAAACCTTTGTTTTTCTTGAGAATCTCTTCTTTCTCAACTTGAACAATCTTAAGTCTTTCACAAACCAAATTTAATTCTCTTTGCAATATTTTATTTCTTTCATAAAATTCATTTTTGCCTTTTTCAAATATATCACATTGATTTTTCAAATCTTTCATTTTTAAATCGGCCTTTTTGTATTATATCAATAATTCACAAAAAATATTAAGCAATTCATCATAAGTGAATTCTAAATTAGGTTCAGAAGTATTTACCTCATCCTCTAAACCCATAAGACAGACTTGTGCAGTTTTTGTTGTCTCTTCATCATCTTCAGTGGATGTGGTTTCATCACTATCACTCCAAGCAGCAAGCATTGCCTTCTTCTTCTTTTTGGGAAATATATTTTTCTTCCCTTCAGGATAATCAGGATGGATGTGTCCTAGCTTTTTGCATCTATAGCAGATAGGTACTTGATCTTTATCTTTATCCTTCTCTTTTTCTTTTCCAAAATCACCTTTTCTACATTGCTTTCTCCATCTGTTTGATTTTCTTCTGCCTATAAACCTCTTGAATTTCCTCATGACAAGGGCAATTTCATCATTTCCAAGCTCATCATCATCTGATAAGTTTGATTCTTCATTCTTTTCTTCTTCATTAGCTTTAAATGCAATTGCATTCTTTCTTTTTGTATCTTCCTCAGTCCTTTGTTGCATAGCCAATTCATGCATGATCAGTGATCCAAGTAGTTCATCCAGTGGCAGAGATTTAGATCCTTCGTCTCTTGAATTGCTGTCACTTTGGCTTCCCACTTATCTGGTAAGGATTTTAAAACTTTTTGAGCAATATCAGCATTAGAGTAAGTTCTACCAAGACTTTTGAGACCATTTATAATATTAGTAAAGCGAGTATACATAGCATATATAGTCTCACTGGGATCCATCTTAAATAGCTCATAATTATGTACAAGAAGATTGATTTTTGATGTTTTAACTTGAGATGTGCCTTCGTGTATGATTTCTAGCTTGTCCCAAGTTTTTTTAGCAGAATTGCAAGTTAAAATTCTGTTAAACTCATTTGGATCCAAAGCACAATATAATAAGTTCATTGCTTTGGCATTCAGTTCAGCTAATTTCATATTATTCTCATCCCAATCCTCTTCTAGTTTGGGAACCTTTACATCATTAACTTTAATTGTGAGTGTGTGAGGTCCTTTCAGAATAATCTTCTATAAATGAAAATCAACAGCTTGAATGTATATTTTCATTCTTGCCTTCCAGTATGTATAATTAGTTCTGGTGAAAAGTGGAGGTCTATTTGTGGATTGACCTTAGGCCAATAAAGTGCTCATGGGATGTGCCATATATCTTTACTCTAAATAACTTTCAGACTCTGCTCTGATACCACATGTTTCCCAGGTGGCTTCCCAAGAGGGGGATGAATTGGGATTAAAAAGCTTTTCATAATAATGTGCACTTTCAAATTCTTTTGGTGTTGTGGTGCAATATTCAATGCGGAATTAATTAAGTAAAAGCAATAAAGCAATAAGAACATAATCACAAACACAAAGACATTTAGAGTGGTTCGGAGCAATCGGCTCCTACGTCCACTACCCAAGCACCACTTGGAATTTTCACTATATCCCCCAACCGGAATACAGTCATATTGTTTTACCAGGCTCATAATCCAAATATATATACTTTGATTTTACCTAGATCACCAAAGAAATCCTAACTTCCTTTGGTTTTAAACGGGATCACCAAAGAAAAACCTAAATACTTGGTTTTACACCGGGATCACCAAGAACCCAACTTAGATTTTATAAGGTTCACCTAAAAAATCTTCAACCCTCTCTTAAGACACAGTCCCTTACTGTTCTTAGAGAGAAAACTAAGATAAAGAAATGATAAACAAGCAACTACAACAAACCGAGTTTGTTTAAGTGTTGCCGATGTAGATCAAGATGAAATCAAGCCTTGAATGCTCTTTAGTGCTCTTCAAGCTGCTTCTTCCCTTCTTTAATGAGTGGATTCAATGATGGAGTAGAGTTGGTGAAGCTTTGAATCCAACTTGAAAGCTCTTTGAGGTAGGTAGGTGAATGACTTGAAAGCTCTTCAATATCTCAAGATAATTTTACAATAAAGCTCTAATAATTACTTAATCCTTCAAAAATAATCCCTTTTATAGTTTTCCAAGAGATATGACCATTGTAGGGCCTAGGGATTCGTGAAATAGCTGTTGGAGATAAATTGGAGTTCAAATTTCAACTTCAGTACTAGCAGTTGGAGTGCAGAAAATGGCTCTACGAGTCAGCTCGAGGTCCAAGAGTCAGCTCGAAGTCTCAGACAGCCCAAAATAAAATTCTGTAAGAATCGGCTCTTCTGGCTGGAGTCGACTCTTGCCTTCAGTCAAGTCAAAACCATGAATACCTAGAGTCGGCTCTTTAGGGCAGAGTTGGCTCGAGTTCTCAGACCTTCAAAATACATAACTCTGGATGAGTCGGCTCTTGGGGCAGGAGTTGGCTCTTGATGCTGAAACACTGAAACTTCCTCCATGCCTTGCCACCACGAGTCAGCTCTTGATCCAAGAGTCCGCTCTTGCAAATCTTCAAAAATTGATTCAAGCTTCTCCAAAAGTCTTCAATATTGAATCAAATAAAAGCTAATCTACATACTCTTTAATTTTTATAATTTTTAGCCTATTTTAAAAGATTACAAGATTAATAAAACTAGGGCTTTTACAAGTTCAAGTTCACAAAACTTTATACACAATTGAATTACCTTCCAATCAGCTTGAAAACTATTTTAAACTAAAGGTAACCAATTTTCTGCAAAACTTCTTAAACAATTTGAAGGAGTTAGTATCAAATACATGCTCCAATATTTTGTGATCATCAAAATCATTCCAGGGGTCAACAGAGAGGAAGAAGAAAGAAGAAAGAGAGGAGGAGAAGAGAAGAAGAACGAAAGGGAAAAGAAAAGAAAAAATAGAGAGGGGAAGGAACCCTATTCTGCGGAGAAGAACGAGAAGAGAAGGGAAAAAGAAAAAGAAGAAGGAGAGGAGAAAATAAAAGAAAGGAAAAAAAAAGAAAAAGAAAGGAAAAAAAGAAAAAAAATGGGAGGAAAAGAAAGAAAAAAAATGTGGAGAAGAGAGAGAAGAGGAGGAAGAGAAAAATAAGGGAGAGAAAGAGGAGAGAGAAAGAAAAGAGAGAAAGAAAAAAAGAAAGAAAAAGAAAGAAAAAAAGGAAGAATCGAAAAGCTTCTCTCTTGGAATTCATGAAATAAGGGTATCAGCGGGTGGATCTCTGATAAAATTTGGATAAAGAGTTTTGGATTTATAATTATTATAGGATTATTAATTAATAAAAAAATTATTATTGTAGGGAGATTGCCTTCTGAGCAGAAGGGCGTTGTGCGAGTTCCAGGTATAGACTGATATTGGATATAATTAGTTGTCTCTAGTGATGTAAGAATTTTTGTACATGATCACTAATTTATATATATTTCTTTATGCTACATAGTTTTATTATTGAAAAAATCCAAAATTTTTTCCACATCCATTTAATTATTTATTGTTTCATTTTTAATTTGACCATTTTTGTTTTTAATAATTTGATCATTATAGTTTTTAATAATTTGATCGTTGAAGTTTTAATTATCTGACCGTTATACTTTTGATTATTGGGCTTTTAATTTTCTGACCGTTGGATTCCTAATTAGGCTTTAACTGGCCAATAAAAATTCAAATGGTCAAATTTCGGATGGCTATAAAAAGACCATCTTGGAGGTCTAAAGATAAAAGTTTGATATTATGTTTCACACTCTCCTTTTTTTTCTCAAGCATTTTCTCCAATTTTTTTTATTTCAAAGTTATTTTACTTGGTACTGAAAGAGTCTCCTTCAACCTCTTCTACGATCATGCTCGCAGGCGGAGAAATCCTGGTCATATCTTGGGATAGTATTTTTGACAATTCTCGCATGAGGGACGGAAATATATCTTAGGATAGTGTCTTACACGCTTCTGGGTATGAATTAGGTTATTTGATTTTCTATAAGTATTTTATCATCTTTCTTTAATTAAATTCTTTATTAGTTTTCTTTAATTATATCAATGATCTTTTAAAGTGCTACCCTAACAATTATTCATGGACATAGGCATGGGCATGTATTATTGCTTATGCATTGTTTATATTTTGGTAATGGATAATTGCATTTAATGGCTTGATATGATTATTTTTCATATATTATGTCTGATGCTTTGGAAAATGATACTGGTTTGAAAAATATTGATTTAAATATGGATGATAATCATGTTAAGCTTTAGTTAAGTTGATAATTAAGAAAAGATTATTTGGACTAGCCATGCTACACATAAAATAACCGAGCCATGGATTGATAATACATGCGATAGTCGAGTCATGGGTGGATAATACATAGAATAGTTGGCCATGGATGGATAGTACGTGGGCTAGCCGAGCCACGGACGGATAGTACGTAGAATAGCCGAGCTACGAGCAGATAGTATATGTAATAGCCAAGCTACGGATGGATAATACATGGGCTAGCCTAGCCATGGATGGATAGTACATGGTCGATTTGAGATGTGCCTATCATGGGTTGAGGGTGACTATAGTAAGTCCAAACCTTAAAGAAGGCTATTGATCAAACTAGACATGAAATGGTTTTTATGATAGTTGAGTTATTTTGGATGCATGATATGATATTTATGACTCATGGTATTATTATTTTCTTTATTACTTTGATGTATACAATTATGAGTGAATTTGTATAGAAATTCTTACTAGGCCGTAAAGCTCACTCTCCACTTCTTTATTTTTTAGAGTCACAAGATGCATAGCATGGGATGGGGATGAGCGTGAGACTGAGTACCGATAATTTTAGATAGTTTAGTTAGCTCTATTTCTAATACCCATGTAACAAATAAGTTGATCATATAGTGATCATAAGTTGAATGAATTGATCAGTTAATTATTTTAAAATTATTCCAATGGTACTTGGTTAATTAAATTTAATTTTAATTTTGGTAAATAATGAAATCCTTATGTACTTAGACCAGGCATGATCTCTAGGGTGTGATACCTAGGATTCTATGCAGCTGATCGCATGGCCGATCCTGGTGCTGGTTCGGGATGTGACAGAGTGGTATCAGAGCTTAGGTTGTAGGATCCTAGGATGCAAGTTTATAGAGAGAGAGTGGGTCGATCATAGGGTTAGGATAGGATAAAGTAATATATTCACATATACTTAGGTGATGTATGAACACTAACGATGATTGGTATAAGATCCTATGATAAATGGAGGCGAACATGGACGTGCTAGGAGTTCCACAAGATTTGTGGATGGTTCAAATGCTTGGGAGCCCTCGAATCAACAAGAAAATGTTGAGAGCTTACCAAGCAGCGGTGTGCACCAGCAGGAACTATTGCACAATCTCATGGACAACATCCCGGAGACTAGAGCTGTAGAAATGGGAACCTTAGGTAGACCTGGAGTTCTGCCTGAGGGCCAAGCGGGCCTTTTTTAGCTTAAGCAATTATTGTTGCAACAACAAGTCACTGCTATGATCGGTATGATAAAGATGGTAGAGGCACAACAACAGCAACAACTGTAAGGAAACATTATGTAGGCAATAGTGATGCAACTTTAAAATTTTTTAACCTTGCATCGCAGCGGAAGACTAGATTAATCATATTAATCAACATATAATATTAGAACATTTCTAATATAGGCCTACAAACAAGATCATGTATGAATATTAACATGTAAATGAAAGAAAACACAAGCACACAAAGTCGTGCATCATATAGAACCACTCTATGTTTGTGTACTTGCTAAAGTATACTTCTTTAGAAAACTCACCAAGAACATTATCTTTAATCTGATGCGACACTCGCCAGGTTGAGAAAAAGATCATCAAGGAAGACAATCACTCTAGAAGCCGCACACGTGTCCGACATCTACAGGTAATCCATATCGGAGTTCTTCCTTGACCTTCTTCCTTTGAAGTGCTAGCTTCACCGGAACAAATTGGCTTATGAACTCTTCTTCTTCTTCTTCTTCGGGACACTCCAGGAGATGAAGAAGCACTATGGAGGATTTAGGAAATGCACTCAAGAACCCTTCCTAAGAGGCTCTTCCCAAGCCTAGAACACTAGGCAGCACACATCCAAACCCAAACCTTTCTTCCCCACACAAAGGTTTCAAGCTCTCCTTCTTCTTTTTTCTTCCTTTTAAAAGATTTTTTAGCAAATAAATTTCAGAAATCTCTCTCTCTCGCATCCTCATCAAGCCCTCATATGTAGATAAGTGGGGGGAGAAGAAAAGGGGTGAGTTACATAAGTTATGGGATTACATAATGATGGGGGGTTACAAAAGATTCAAGGCCATGGGAGTTACATCCTTTTAAATTCAAACTAAATTCTAAATTTAAAACTTAAATTAAAATTTGAATTCATAATTCAAACTTAAATCTGAAATGGGATGCAATGATTTTTTCTAAATACATTGACCTAACCCGAGCCCAAACTGAATCACATTCGGTTTGATCCAAACTAAATTGTTCAATCAAATTGAGTTAATCAAGCAATTACATTGCCACTAACCCTCCATATAATCATCAATATTTAGTAATTAAAACCTTTATCATAATATTTGTAACATGATGTGTCAACACTTGATAAATCATCAAATCCCTACAACTGAGTCGACTTATGATTCTAGTTGACTCCGAAATATAGATGGATAATCAAATTATCCAAAGAGTCCAAAATGATTCCCAATCATTCAATAGCCATTAGGTCAATCAAAAATCCCTATGGTGTGTGACCCCATAGGTTCGAACACTAAGCCGGTAGTACTGGAACACTTCCAATATCAGCCAAAGTCACCATCTAAAATGACACCCGGCATCCGGATAGGTCGAAGGTTGCAGAGCAACTATCAAGAACCAAATGGATATGATAATCATATAATACATTCCTTTAACCCTCAATGCTCTGGATAACTTAGGGTTTAACTGCCCAACCCTAGAATAGTCCATCACAATATATCTCAAACTCAAAATCCTTATAACTGCTTACAAGGACTACCTTGTCCAAGGTTTTACTCAATTAAGATATAATGAGTCATTCACTCCAAACTCTTTTAGAGGGGTTAATCCCATCTTGATCCAACCACTGCTACAAAAGTACTTGACTATACCCAGCAATCTTTCATCACCGATTAGAAATCCAGGTAGTCTGGTACCTAAGCACAGTGAGTTGCTTGCAAGCTACCATGGTGATCTCAAGTCAGAGGAACATTTATATTAATATCCTAATGCAAACTACTCTTTGGGAGAAAGAATATTCTACAAATGGGTCACGTCGGGTGAAGTGTCATACACAACACCTGCATGCCATACTAGTATCTTTACACTCCTTGGTTAAGAGAATAACCAACGACAATGACATACAACGACCTACACTTGATATACTATCGTCATGTGATAATGTATTATTTGGTCGTAGACCAATTTAAGAACTAGATGATGTATCCTCTCTATATCATATCAAAGTAGTCCTAAGGACTTCATCATATAAGAGTTCATTATAAGAAGATGTAAAATATGATGAACAACCAGAATAAACATTTTATTCAATATAATTCATATACAATTACAATAATAGCTCAACCATCTATAAGCTAGACGATTGACTTTGGGACACATTTTCCAACAATAACTCATGCAGCAACAATAGTAGTTTATGCAACAATTATTGCAGCAGTAACAGCAACAAGGAACTTCTCAACGACAACTGGGAGTCGGGGTCCAACAAGAGCGACAAGTAACCTTTATAGATTTTAAGAAGTATGCTCCACCGGTAGTCAAGGAAACTTCTGACCCTATGGAGGCTGAGGGTTTGCTGAAAGCGATAGAGAAAGTGTTCCAGGTCTTAAGGTGCCCAAAAAAGGATAGAGTTAATTTTGCTACTTTATGTTACAAGATGAGGCAGCCGCTTTGTGGGATATGAAGCTTGAAAAGATAGGACCAAATGATGCACCTTTTACTTGAAAAGGGTTCAGGAGAGTCTTCTATGAGAGGTACTTCTTCCAAAGTATTCAAATTCAAAAATTTTGAGAGTTCGATCGCCTGGAACAAGGTAGTATGACAGTTGTTTAGATGTCATAAAGTTTGAAGAACTGTCTAGATATGCTCCGACACTGATAGCAGATGAGGGGGTCCGGGCTAGAAAATTTAAGAATGGATTTAGAGTTTTAATAAATGCTCATACATTTTCAAGTTGTTCAATAAATCTCTCTTGTATCTTGTTTTATATAGGCTTAATCCTTAATTTATGTCTTTTCATAAATTTTCAACAATTTAGAGGCTCTTTTGACTATTTCTAGCTATTGAAATTCAAAAATAGCCATTACAATCACTTTTGGATAAAATCTAAAAGTCTGTAGAACTAACCATTAAGGTCTATTAGAGGGTCCGGAGTCAGTTCGCCTAGTCAGGAGTTGGCTCACCTGAAGGATTTCAAAAAATCACTCTTCTATATCATATGAAAGAGTCAGCCCTTCTACTTCAGGAGTCGCTCTTCTACTTTAGGAGTCTGCCCTTCTACTTCAGGAGTTAGCTCTTTTGCTTGTCAGAAAAATTATCTTTCTATATCCACTAAGAGAATTGGCTTTTCTTCAGGAGCAGACTCGCCTGCTTGATACAGAAAAATACTTCTCTGTTTACATTGCGAGAGTCAGCTCATCCTTACAGGAATCGATTCATTTACGTACCAAAATTTTATATCATTTTCAGAATATGCTAGAGTCGGCTCTCACTTATATAAGTCGACTCTTCTTTTCAAACTTGGATTTTAACTTTTTTTTCTTTTCAAATAGTATTTTTTAGGACTGAAAAAATTTTCTAATAGCTATAAAGCAATCTTTATAAATAATTATTCTCTATAAAAATATTTTTAAACAAATTCAAAGATATAAGTATATTTTTCTTACTCCAATATTTTATAATCATCGAAATCATTCTTGGAATCAACAAGTAACTATATAGATGCCACCTGTGAATGTTTCTTAAGATAACTTGATTGATTTCTCTAAAATATTCATTAAAATTATTTGGTTATGTGTCAAGTCATTCATGGTAAATAGGATAAATTATCCATTAAATGTAAGCCCCATGGGCATTTCCGGGAACTACTTTTTTTTTTTGATGAAATGGTGTATTCATTGCACAAAACAATTATGAATACAACCTAAAGAGTCAGATAATATAATATCTCTAAGCTATACAGGGGCAGAATGCCAATCTAACCATAGAACAAATCCCGAATGATGAGCCACAAAGGAGGCCACCCAGTCCGCAGCTGAGTTGGCCTCCCTATAGATATGCCTAATGAACATTGAGTCATAGCCCTGCAACATGAGCCTAATGTCATGGATGATCGGATGAGCTGCCGGGGCTGACGAGGAGTGCGTAAGCCAAGATATGACCATGGCAGAGTCACCCTCAATGATCAATCGATCAAGATGAAGAACCTACCGAGCATACCTAATCCCAACCCATGCCACATATAACTCCATAGCAGGAACCGAGGAGTCCATGAGGGGGATACCACCAGCAGCCAAGAATCCAAGGTGGGAGTCTCGAATAACGAAGCCCGCTCCTCCCAACCTATGACGAAGGCTGCCATCGAAGCTAACAGTGACAAAAAGAGGAGGAGGGGGTTCCCAGAAAATAAAACCCCCCCGGGATGCTCGACGAACGAAAGGGGAACCCCAGGTCTCCGCCGACATCATCGTCAACCTCCAGTACTCGATAGCAGCACTCTTGGCTCTCTCCAGCAGCATCTTAGGAGAAGACCTCGTAGATACAAAAATTCACTCGTTCCTAGAAATCCAAATATAATAAATCTAGCAATAGAGAAAACCTGGATCGTTGATGTCATCCTCAACAGTGAATAAAAGGAGTCAACTATGTGATCCGACCGGGAAGAAGGGTCATACAAGCCAGCCAGCATCCAAATCGTCATAGTGCGAGTACAGGGAAAGATGGCGTGAGATTGTGACTCGCTAGAAGTCCTACAAAAGGGATAATCAGAAGAAATGTGAATGCCTCTAGAAATGAGAAACACGTGAGTAGGGAGGCGATGCCAGGCAAGTTTCCAAATAAACAAAGAGACCTTGGGATGAACCGGTAGTGTCCAGATCCAGTGATAGCTCCGAGACATATGATGGTCCATGATGGGTCATCCGATGAGGTCAGAGATCGGCACATGGGATGATGTTGTATGTCACCAAACTCTGATGTCCGAACATAGGTGAACCGGAAGGACTATGGACAGGACCCTGAAGCCGAGAATATCATTGAAGGTGGATAGAATATTATCCCTATCCCAACTGGCCTGCCCCGGCCATAAAAGATCAGTAATGGTGATGGAGGGGGGCGTAAGCACTGAGATGAAAGTGGGCCACTGAATCAAATTAGGAATGTCCGATATCCAAGGATCATGCATAAATCTGATTGATCGACCATCCTCTAAAATCCAGGATAGCTGAGGGATGATGAGCGAGGCCCTAGATAACATCTCATGCCATAGAATCGATGACTTCCTGGTAGGACGAGGGTAGTCACCGGGATCCGTTGGGATGTCTCCATATTTGGCCCTCATGAAGGAAGACCACATGCTGTCCAGACATAAGAAAAACCTGACAGCGTGTCTGGACAAAAAAGCCTCTCTCCTATCTACGAGAGAGGGAATACCCAAGCCTCCAATCCGAGTTGGTCGATAGATCATATCCCATCTCATCAGATGAATCCTCCTGCAAGCAGAAGAGGAATCCCATAGAAAGGAGCGAATCATCTGCTCAACCTTGATAATGACACCCTTAGGGATAAAAATGTTGGAGAGCATATAAGCAAGGAGAGAGACTAGGACTGAGCGAATAAGAGTAAGCCTACCCATCATCGATAGAGCTCTAGCCTGCCATCCCATAATCCTATCGCTCACTGATGCCAATAATGGGGCGCACTCATTCCTGATCAGCCTGGTGCTAGATATGGGTATGCCCAAATAATGGAAAGGATCCTGTCACTCCTGAATACCCAGCATATGAATGATCCTGCATCGGAGAGTAGAGGCAATCTTGGGGCTGAAATAAACTCTAGATTTCTGGAAATTGACCCTCTGGCCTGAAGCATAACAGTAGTGCTCAACCGCCCTCCTGAATCCCCTAGCATTAGTCAAGGATGCCCGGCAAAGTAATAAACAATCATCCACGAAGAAGAGATGAGAGATCGGCGATGCTCCCGGCCCAGAGATGTAAGGATAGATCTGTGAATCCTTCATAGCCATAGAAAGAGATCTGGAAAGGAAGTCAGCATAAATGATAAATAAGTAAGGGGATAGAGAACAACCTTATTGGAGACCATGAGTGGATCGAAAGAATTCCGTGGGGGATCCATTAATTAGAATAGAGAAGGATGGAGCATTAATGTAAGCCATAATTTTAGAAATCCATGAGTGGTGAAATCCAAAATCTTCCAGTGCCTTTGTTGACTCCACTAATTGATTTTGATGATAAGCAAAATAGTTAAGTATAAGTTGAGGACTAATGATTTGCTTTGAGTGTGTTTTTATTGAAAAGGCACTCATAAAATTTGAAGAAGCCCAATTGCCTTGAAGAAACCAAGTTTGAAATGAAAAGATTGATCAAAAGAAGACTTGGACACTTTAGAGATGGTTGAATGGATATCTGAGCAAAGTAGAAACTTGTTCCAGCTCATGTTCAGCAGTTTCTGTGAAATTTTCAGTGATGTGTCGAATCAAATTGTCGACACATGACATGAAGTATCGATACATGGAGATGAAGTGTCAGCTCAGGCCGGTATGCAGCAAAGTTTCAAATGGCATAGATAAAGTGTCGATACATGGACCTAAAGTGTCGACTCAAAGTGTCAACACATGGATCAACACATTGCCTAAGACTTTCAAGCCACAGAACTTGCAGAAGCTGAAGGAATAGTTGAAGTGTCGATACATGGAAGCAAGGTGTCGACTCAAGATATCGACTCAACTGAGAAGGTGTCGACACATCTGAGATTTTCAGAGAATCTGAATGGAGCTTTTTGAACTGTGTCGATTCAAGAAGAACATGTGTCGACCTTTTGTGTCGACTCAACTGAGGAAGTGTCGATACATGGAGTTCTGGCAATAATAATGGCTAGTTTTTTCAAACGCAGAACTCGTCCAAATTGCCCCCAACGGCTAGTTTCTCAAGTCTAACAGCTAGAATTTGGTTTTAAGGCCATGGGAGGGTATTTATATGCTCCAAATCAAATAAAAAAAAAGGATATTGAATACCATTAAAGAGTTAAGAGAGAAAAGAAGAGAGAAGAGCCATAACTCCTATTCATTCAAGTTTCAACCACTCTCAAGCAAAAGGAAGCCTTCAAGGATTCAAAAGCCATCAAGAGCATTGAAGATCATTCAATCTTAGATATTCTAAAGGCTTCAACAAGTGCAAAGCAACTCTATATCAAGCTACATTGACTTATTTGCTTTGTTATTGAAAGCTTACATTGGTTCTTTATTTCTAAACATTATTTCTTGTAAGGGTTCTTGGTTAGCCTATTGTAAAACCAAGGAAGATTATTGGTAAATCTTGGAAAACCAATTAGGTTGGTGGTTAGCCCGCAAAACCACTAAGGTTCTTGGTTAGCCTGAAAAACTAAGGGATGTTGTTGGTTAACCTTGTGAAAACCAATTAGGTTCTTGGTTAGCCCGTAAAACCAAGTGAGGTTGTGACTTGTATGCCAGAGTCCTTCCCCCCATGTGATTCCCACAAAGGCTTTCGTGTATCTCCTAGAGCACGAAGGCCGCCTCTACGGGCTTGAGACACTTCAGAAGTGGGTACGAGTGAGATTGACGGTAGAGCTGGCCTTCCATCAGAACGAACTGGGAGGCCTTCTTCTTCATGAGGCTGGCCTCCCTGCGGTCCTCCGGTAAGGTGCCATCCATGATGAACTTGACGTATTTGTCCATCCAGCTTGGCTTGGAGGTTACTTTCTGCACCTCCTCCATGCTTTCATAGCTAGGATTTTCGAGGTACTCGATGTAGGCGCGTCCTAGCGACGAGTATGGCAGGGTCGCGAGCCTCGACAATGCATCCATGCAAGCATTCTCTCCATGGGGGATGTGAAAGATATGGAAGCGACGGAAGCCTGTGGTACTTGAGCGGACCTTCTCCAGGTACGTCACTACAAGAAAGATAGGTTTTAGTGACCATTTATAATAGCGACCCTAAATAGTTGGTCACTATATAATATTTTTAAAGACAACCAAGGATGGCCGCCACACAAAAAGACTTTTAGTGGTGGCCAATACATATTAGTCACCAAATGAAGATGTTTAGTGGCGTCTACAATCGACGGCCATATAAAGTTACATATTTAGTGACAATCAATATCATATTATCACTAAATATTATATTTTTGTGATGATCAACTATGGCCCACACAAAAAATAAGAGGTTTAGTGGCGGCCATAACATGTGGATACTAAAAGGATCACATTTGTGACGGCCATAAAAAAAGTTATCACTAAATAATATCATTTAGTGGTAACCATATCTAGCTGTCACAAAATATTTTATATTTAGAAGCAGTCGATGAATAGTCGCCACTAATTATGCTCTTTGGCGATGGCCATTGTCAACCCCCACGAAATGTTATATTTTTAGTGGCGACTCTAAAATGATGGACACTAAAAGGATCATATTTGTGACGGCCATAAATGAAGTTATCACTAAATGATATCATTTAGCGGTATCCACATTTAGCTGTCACAAAAGTTCTTATATTTAGAAGCGACCACTAAATAGTCACCACGAATTATTCTCTTTAGTGGCAGCCATTGTCAACCCCCATGGAATATCATATTTTTAGTGGTGACTCTAAAATGGTGGACATTAATTGATAAATTATTAGTGGCAGTCAAATAATGGTGGTTTAGGTAGTCGATATCAGGTTCAGTTATCATTAAAAAATATATAAAAATATAAGAAAAAATATACTAAAGATTAGGGATGGCAATAAAACCCAAACCCATGGGTACCCGACCCGACCCGACCCGATTGGGCCGAGTAGTCAACGCTTTGACTGGGTTTGGGCCAGGTTTGGGTAAAACCCGAATGCTTAACTTTGGGTTTGGGCCGGGACTGGATAGATATACACCCGACCTGAACTCGACCCCAATTATTTTAATATTTAAATAATAAATATATATAATAAATATATATTATTAAATATTAATTATTAATTATTAATTATTAGTTATTAAATTTTAAAATACTTAATCTTTAACCCTAATCATTATTTTTCTATCAATCCCGATTAAATTAATCTCCAGCTTCCTTGGCCCCTGCTCTCCTCTTCCTCTTCGGCCTCCTCTCGGATCGGTGAAGAAGCGGCAGCGAGCAGCGATAGCCAACGGCTTCCGATCGTCATCCAGGTGAGTCATCGTCGAGTTTTTTTTTTTTTTGGATTGTGATAGCCGTCGGGGAGGACTGTTGAAGGGGAGGGCAGAGGCCGTAGAGCGGTGCATCCGGTGGCGATGGGGGAGACGTCGGCGACGAGGAGAGGGGCGAGGGAGAGGAGGAACAGATGGGAGGGATGGGAGGGGTTTAGGTCGACCAAGAGAGTTAGAGAGATAGATATGACTCGGTCTAGGACTAAGGGAGAGGGGGCACTGGCGAGGAGGGCAGCGGTGAGGATGGAACGTTGCACGGCGGCCGACAGACGAGAGTGAGGGGCGAGGGCCTCGATGATGGTTGGGTAGTCAACAGAGAGAGTCAGAGAGACTAAGATGGGGACTCGATCTTGGTTTGGGATAGAGGGAGAGGGCGCCGGCGAGGAGGGCGGTCGGGAGGGTGGAATGTCGTGCGGCGACCGGCAGATGAGGGCAAGGGACAAGGGCATCGCATCGATGACGGTGAGGTTGTCGTCGATAGAGTCAGATCAGAGAGGCAGAGATGGGGATTGGGGAGTCGGGGACTCGGACTGAGTCTGGGATAAGTGGTTAACGGGTTAAGTAGAATAACTAAAAAATAAATTATAAAATTATATATATACCAAAGAAATAAGAAAATTATATATATATATTAAGATTTTTTATCTTATTTTATTCAAAGTTGATAAAAATAAAAAAAATTAATATGACTCAACTGGGTTCGGGTCGGGTAAACCCAAATTACCCGATACCCAATTGAGATGGATTTGGATAAAAAATATCCAGTACCGACAGTGTTTGGACCAGATTTGGATAGTGTATTGAATATTTAGGTTTGGGTTTGGGTAGTTATGAACCTGGCTTGAACTCAACCCATTGCCATCTTTATTGAAGATAGAGTCACTAAAAAATATAAAACAAAAAAAAAGGAAAAACAAAAAATTACTGAAAAAATTAAAAAAAATTATTAAAAAAATAAAAAAATGAATTTGGACGCATACTAATTTTGGTTTAAAGAAAAATAAGTTTCTTTCTCCCGCGCGTGCTTGGCCTTTTTCTTCCCATGCGCTCTCGCTCATATCCCGTGCTTTCTGGGTTCTTCCTGTTCCTCTCTTCGGCAGCGACGAGCGACAGCGAAGAAGTGGTGAAGAAGCGGCGGCGAGTGGTAGCAGTGTAATCCAGGTGAGTCGTCGTCGGCGATCTGGATTTTATTTATTTATTTTTTGGATTGTGATAGCTCGATGCGGGACTGAGGGAGGGCGCCGGTGAGGAAGCAAGAAGAAGATTCGGGAGGGGACGGTGAGGGCCGTCACAATCCGCGGGAGGGATGGTGAAGACGTCGTGCGGAGGGGTGCCGGGGGGGCGCGGTGAAGACACCGCACGGAAGAGCGACGGGCGTAGCGGTGCCGGGGGGAGGGGCGGTGAATACGCCGCGGGGGTGGGGGAGTGGCGGTGAGGCCGCTAGGGAGGGTGCTCGATGTCGCCAGGGGAGGGGGTCGAGGTCGGCAGCGGGATGGAGCTCTCGAGATCACCGGAGGAGGGGAAATTTAGGGATTATAAATATTAAAATAAATAGGAAAGGGAGACCGATTAATAAGAAACAGTAATCATCTTTATTATTATTATTATATATATATATGTGGATTGTAGATAAATAAATATACTAATTGAAGGTTAGGGGATAAATTATGTTCTTAATTAATAAGCCCAACTTTGATGTTATTGATGAATAAATCAGAGCCTTTTTTTGTAGTTTTTTTCAGTTCCTATCTCTGTATTTTTTTTATTTTTCAACTCCATGTTGATTGTAATTCTTCTTATATGAATTTAAAATTGTATATTAATAGATTAATTTAATGAAGATTATAAGATAAAAAATAATATGCACTTCATGTGCCAAGGTTATCATATCAAAATTTTGTCGTTATATAATTTATTTATCTTTCTTCTAGTAGATTTTTTTTGGGTGGAATGGTTCTTAAAAACCAGTAGAAAAGATATTGTGTGGGGATGGAGAAGGTTTCCAATCAAAACCTTGGGTTGGAAAAGGGACATCGAAGCCAAAAAAAAAAAAAATTGTATGCTTGCCTTTGTTGTGGATCAAAGCAAATACCAAAGCAATATTTTTTTCCCTTTTTTTGTTCCCTTGTGCTTATCCTCTTCTTAACATGGTTGTGCTCCCACTGGAGAAGGCCTTCTGATTCTGATATCACTGAAGCTGAACTCAATGCTTCTCCTGTTGCTAATGCTGAGGGTAAAACCAAGTTGTCTTTAGCCAGCACAAACAACAATGGGAGAAGAATGTGGGGGAACATCCTGCTCTCATGGGGATTTTAGATGGAATAGATTTATGCCTCTTTGATTTATTTTATTAGAAAGTCTTTGCCTCCAAATGTTTTATTTCTAGATGCTTAATACGATCATTTTTTTATGATCATTTGAAGAAGATAGTCAAGTTCCTCATAAAGTCTCTGTTATCTACCCCAGACTAATCTTAAACTGGAAAGTCCAGGTGGAAGACTACAATTTGAATCACCCGCTTGGTATTATATGCATGACTAAATATGTATAAGACTAAATATTTAATTCTTTTATAGTCAATAAGTCTCGATAAATTTCTATATTGAACTCACTACATATTAGTGACTAAACCAAGCATTTTAATATAATATAATTGCTTTATCTATTTTTTACATTTAATTATTGTATTTTGATTCTTTCTATCTTTTAAATGCACAGTATAATGGATAAGAGTTGGATGACACAGCATAGATTAAGTGATGAGTACTTGAATGGAGTTAAAGAATTTCTTGATTTTGTATTCTCTCACTCATCTCAACCAGATAAAATTTTATATCCCTGCATCAATTGTAACAATGTGTACTACAAAAGTCGAGATGAGGTTCAATTTGATCTAGTTAGCAAGGGGATAGTTCCAAGTTATATTAATTGGTATTATCATCGAGAATATGAATTTGAAGTGGAAGAAGTTAGTGATGAAGCAGAGAATGATAATGAGGGTGTGTATACCATGTTAGAAGATGCGTTAGGGATGCCAAATATAAATCAAGAGAGGGGTGGTGCCTTGCATATTCTTGATGAGCCTAATGAAGATGCAAAAAAATTTTATAGATTGTTGAAAGATGCTCAGCAAGTGCTTTATCCTGGATGTACTAAATTCTCAAAGTTCTCTTTCCTTATAAAATTATTGCATTTAAAATGTCGCCATGGATGGAGTAGTAAGTCATTTAGCATGTTACTTCAACTACTGAAGGATGCATTTCTGGAGGGTGAAACAATGCCTAGTTCATATTATGAAGCAAGTAAGATTATTCAGGATTTGGGTCTTCATTATGAGAAGATAGATGCATGTCCCAATAATTGTATACTATTTTGAAAGGAATATGCCAATGCCAATCAGTGTGTCAAATGTGGTGCTTCCATATGGATGTTTAGGATGGTTGAAGACAATGGGACTAAGGGTGTTAGCAAAAAAATTCCTATGAAGATTCTTAGATATTTTCCATTAAAGCCAAGACTTCAGAGATTATATATGTCATCAAAAATAGCATCTGATATGACATGGCATGAAGAGGATCGCATTAATGATGGGTTATTAAGGCATCCAACAAATTCTCAAGCTTGGAAGAAATTAGATGAGCTTTATCCCTCATTTGCATTGGAACCTCGTAATGTCAAACTTGGGTTAGCAAGTGATGGATTCAACCCATTCGGGAATATGAGCATTGCACATAGCACATGGCCTGTTGTTCTAGTTCCTGGTCCTAAGGCTCCAGGAAATGACATTGATATGATCTTGAAGCCTTTAATAGATGAATTGAAGGATCTGTGGGAAGTTGGTATTGAAACATATGATGCCTCTAGAAAACAGAACTTTCGACTACATGCGGTGGTATTGTGGACAATAAATGATTTTCTTGCATATGCAAATTTATCTGAATGGAGTACTAAGGGGAGGTGGGCTTGTCCTTCTTGCAATAAATACACTTGTTCTCATTATTTGAAACATGGAAGGAAAATGTGTTATATGGGGCATCGTCGATTTCTACCGATGAATCATAGATGGAGAAATAATAGAACTCATTTTGATGGTACTAAAGAATTGAGAGAAAAACCTCTACAATTATCAGGTAATGATGCTTTGGATCAATTATGCATCTTAGAAAGGGAAAGGATGAAAAAAGTGGACCAAGTAAGACAAATAAAGATTGGCTGAGTAACTGGAAGAAGAAGAGTATTTTTTTTGAGTTGCCATTTTGGAAAACTCTTTTATTGCGTCATAACCTTAACGTTATGCATATCGGGAAGAATGTATGTGAAAATGTGCTTAGTACATTATTGAATATTAAAGGTAAAACAAAAGATGGTTTAAAGGCTCGTCTAGATTTAAAAGAAATGTGCATTAGGGAGCAACTTCATCCAATAGAGGAAGGTGATAGGATATTATTGCCTTCTGCATGCTACACGTTATCTTCAAATGAAAAGTTCAAGTTTTGTGAATTTCTGAAGGAGGTGAAAGTTCCAGATGGTTACTCATCCAATATCTTACAATGTGTGAATCTAAAAGAACATAAGATTTCAGCACTTAAGAGCCATGATTATCACATTCTTATACAGAGATTACTCCCTCTTGCAATACGTAAGCTCTTGCCTAAAGATGTTTGTGAGGCTTTGATTGAATTGAGTAATTTCTTTAGAGAGTTATGTTCAAAAGTCTTGAAAGTTAAAGAGTTAGAACATTTAGAGTCTCAGATTGCGGAGACCCTTTGCAAATTAGAAAGGATATTCCCTCGAACATTCTTTGATGTTATGGTGCACCTGCCCATTCATTTATCAAGTGGGGCTAAGATTGCAGGACCTGTGCAATATCGCTGGATGTATCATATTGAAAGGTTTGTTAACTATTTAATTAAATTTATCATTATATCTTATAAATATGTATATTATCTTATCTATTTACTATAACTTATACATATTACAGGTATTTACGGACGTTAAAAACTTATGTTCGAAATAAGAGTCATCCAGAGGGTTCAATTGCAGAAGGATATCTTGCAAAAGAATGTTTGACTTTTTGTTCAAGGTATCTACAAGGGATTGAAACTGCATTCAATCAAGTGGAAAGAAATGATGATGGTTGTATTGGAGAATCAAGTGAAGGATTGTCTGTATTTAAAAAAAATGGTCATACATTAAGAAAGGGGACACCATGTGAACTTGCTAGAGAGGAATGGCTACAAGCTCATCTTTATGTTTTGAAAAATTGTGATGAAATTCATCCATTTCTCAAGTAAGTACAATCCTTGCATTAATTTAATTTATATATTAAATAATATTACTAATTGGTTTTCTTTTTAATTCATCCTCTTAATTTTTTTTGAAGCAGAGAACACAAACAATTAGTTGCCAGTAGTTTGACTAATGCACATGCAAAGGAGGTGGATAGTGCTCATGATAGGGATTTTCCAAATTGGTTAGAAAGTCGAGTAAAAGTTATGAATTTTTATACTTTGAATGTTTTATTAATTGATTATTGTCTTGAATTTATTTATTTATTTTTTGGATTGAATAGGTGACACAATTATATAATTCTAAGAGTGGAGAAGTGAATGAACACTTATTATCACTTGCTCGTGGTCCTATCCAACAAGTGATGTGTTATAAAGGATATGTAATTAATCATTTTAGGTTTCACACCAAGGATCGTGAGATGGAAAGAAAGACTCAAAGTAGTGGAGTTTTTGTAACAGGAGAGACAAATAGCTATGCAAGTGCAAGAGACAACAATCCAATTGTTGGCAACATCGACTATTATGGTATTCTAACAGATGTTATTGAGTTACATTACCTTGGTGGAAATCGGGTTGTTTTATTTAAATGTGATTGGAGAGATGTCTACAGCCAACGAAGGGGAATCAAGGTTGATCTTCATGGGTTCATTTGTTTAAATTTTACTCGGTCTTTGCGTACTAATGAACCCTTTATACTTGCATGTCAAGTAGAACAAGTTTTTTATGTAAGATATACAGTGGATTCTGATTGGTATATTGTTCAAAAGTTTCAACCTCGTGATTTTTATAATATGCATATGCAAGGAGAAGTGCTGAATGATGATGATGAAGAGAAAGTGTTCGATGATGATGAAGAGAAAGTGTTCAATGATAATGCTTATCAACAAAATGAAACATGTGGTGTTCAATGTTTACCATATATTGAAGAGTCTGAAGGAGATGTCTTAAGTTGGCATAGAACTAATATTCCAGGACAACATGTGGATCCAACTGAAATAGCGCAGCAAACAAGAAAAAAAAGAAGAAAAAATGATGATGATAATGATTACATCATTATTTTACTTGATAGATTGTATATAATTTTTAATCAATGAACATGTACTTAATGCTTGATCCCTTAATAAATGTTTGGTTATCATAGTATATTTTTCTTATTTTATACTCTTTTTATGTATTTTATATTTTGTCATCATAATATTCTTGTGCATTTATATTTTAACGAGAGCATTTGATACCTTGATTTGTATAACATGCATGATTCTATCTTTTTTTTATTTAGTATAAATTGTTATTGACATGCAAAAGATTATTATTGTAGGATATTCTTTAATTATGGCTACAGGTTCAAGCAATAATGAAAATACTTTCATTCAACTTACTGGATCATAACCCTCATAATTACCTACTTAACTTAGCAATGCTGGTAAGATTTAATACCATTTACTTTTAAAAAAAGGTTATGTTCAACTCTTTATATTGATGTAGATGTCTAATGCTAATATTATTCCTTCTTATTTTGGTGAGCGTATATTTAATTGCAATTCAAAATGCCAGCATGAAACAAGATGATAAAAGAAAAAATATGACATGGGACTACTATAACTTGATTCTGCTGGATGCACATGTAAATAACTTGACAAAAGCTTCTTCTTGAAATTGTACTATGACTATCAGGCATTGACTGCTCTCCAGTCTCTCTTCTTTAGAGTTATTAACTAGCAGTTTCTTTAAATATTACTCTTTTTTTATTTGTTTATACCACGAATGTATGAAAAAAGTCTTAACTATTGCTAGTTATGGAAAACTCTTACTAAGAACATGCCACATAAATAAAAAAAATCTATAAAGAGCTGATTTCAACTCATTTGATTTATCTATGTTGCTTGATAATCTTGCTACTCATATAATGAATTTATAGTTCTAAAAAATTTCTGTGTTCACAATAAGAAATATGCTTTTCAATTTATTGCTTGACTACAAGACTTTAGGCTAAACTTGCATGGCTATATCAATTAAATATTCTTGATCATCTTTCATGCTTACATGGATATCTCCTAATCTTGACATTCATGATTAAGGTCGGTTTTATAATTTGAATCTATTATAAGATGACAAGTAATCATTCAAAGCATGTCAAATTATGTCATAGATCCAAATTTTAGTTGTATCATTAAGATTGCATTGCATTGCATTTTAAGACCTCCATCAAATATTGTTTGAGATTGCATTACATGTAAAACCATGATTTTCTTAGAAGGAATTGGATTATGGAATTGGTTTGATTATAGGAGATCAAGCATATATGAGTGATAATAATATTTAGAAAGATATTCACAAGAAAAGTAATGTTATACATTTTTTTTTATAGCTTTTGCATGATTTATGAATTGTTACGAATGTTATAGTGGTTGGGTTGATTTGAGTTGTACCGTTATTTTGAATATATTTTATGTACTTTTTTTATATAATTAGTTTTGATTTTTAATAGGTTCATCTAGTAGAAAAAAAAGAACTCGAGGGAAGACACGAAATCTCAAGTTAATAGCATTGAGACCTGGTGAAAAATTGCCTTTGGAATTTAATGATTTTGGGCAGGCAATAGGTATAAATGCAAATATTTTTACAAGCCATCTTGGAAAGATTGTTAGAAATGGTGAAGATGCACCAATCACTTATAAATGATGGGAAGAAATTCCACAAGAGAAGATGGAAAAGATGTATAAACATGCATTGGTAATGTGAATAAATATTACATAATCCTGATATTCCAATATCATTGTTTTTGTTTGATGGATTATTATGATTTATATGTTTATTTTATACTTAATTGTTTCAGGATAAATTTGAGTTTATGGAAACTCAATGTATAAAAGATTGGATTATGCAGAAAATGGCGAGAAAGTTTTCAAACTATAAGCATAAGTTGAAGACGGACTATTATGATAAATATATCACCGATGAAGAGAGGATTGAGCATTGTCCACCCGATATATTACGAGATCAATGGATAGAATTTGTTCATCGGGTGGGCGCACCAGAATTTTAGGTAAATATTTAATTATAAAAATAATATTTATATTGATAATGTTACTAGATTACTTGGTTTTTTATATAGATAAAATGTGATCGAAATAAGCACAATCGATCAAAACAAAATTTGGGTTATACTACAGGTACAAAGAGTTATGCTTGTATAAGAGCCGAGGAGGTATAAATTTATAATAATGTTAGTGGATGTGTTAAATTTTATTCTACATTTTTTTCTCTCTTTTTCTTTTTCTTTATTGTTGGCATATATAAAATTATTTTAGATATTTAATAAATAGTAATAAATTATTTATCATGCATGTAGACTGTGAAGAAGGGGCGTGAGCCTACTCAATGGGAGATGTTTTGCATGACACATAAACGAAAGGATGGGACTATGATTGATACAACATCACAAAATATAGTGGTAAATAGTTAAATTTTTAAGTTCATTTATATTCATATTGAGCTTTCTCTACATGTGACTTCTCAAATTTTAAATATAATTATATAATTATCATTTGATTATATAAATACATGTATGTATATTATTAGGAGCATTTTGAGAATTTGTCAAACCAAATTGGGGAACAATCTTCTGGCTCAATTGTAGAAGATGAGATTTTTTCATAAATTATGGGACTTGAGAGGCATGGACGTGTACGTGGATATGGATTGGGTCCAACACCTACTTCTGTATTTGGAAAAGGTCCAACTCGTGCAGAACACATTAGTGAATTGAAAGTATCAAACAAGCGTAATGAAAAAATGAAAGATGAAATAGGACAGTTGAAGAAGATGATGAAAGAAGAAAGGAAGAAAAATGAAGAGGATAGATTGTAGTTCACCACTTTTATGCAGGAGATGAGAAGTAGTAGAATATCTTATAGGGCTTCTAGTATGGTAAGTTCTACCTTTTTAAGTATTTTCTTTTATATATAATTAAGAATATACTTTAGTTTTTTCTAATCTTTTTTGTGTACTATGTTGTGCATATCACTTTTGATTTTTTATTTCTAGCTATATGACCTTATTTTTGTTATCCAATTTATTTTTGAAACAGGAAAATATTTAGGCAAAGGATGAGTGCTATGGATCGAAAAGATGGAAGTCATGAAGCATTAGCAAGTATATTTGGATGTTATGTACTGTATAACTTATTTTAAATTTGAAGTTTTAGCAAGTATTGTATAAATATTAACAATCATTATATGATGTATGGATTTTTTTTCTATGGTTGTTTTGTGGATGTTTTGAGTTTTTTATTTTTATGACATTGAAATATTGTTGAAGTGAGAATAAAATCTTTATTCTCTTTGCTTGAAACAAATTTGAAGGCTTTGAATGTCGAAATAAATTTTTATTATTCCAGGTGTATTATTATATAATTGTACAGTTTCTATTGCTTAAAGATATTTTTAATAGCAGCCACTTTATCATAAAATATATAATGTTTAGTGACTACATTTAATCACCGCTAAAGATATATTACTGGCGGCCATCACTGATGGTCATAATATGTAGCTCTTTTAGTGACAACTGCAGGCTGTCACTAAATATTTTGTTAGTAGCGGCCACTGATTACCGTTGCAAAATATTTAATATTTTAGTGACCAATATATGGTTGCCATTAAAATATTATTCTTTAGTGACCATTACTTGGTCGCCACAAAAAATGCAACGGTTAGTGGTCGCCATTTACACAAGTCACAAAAGGTATTTTTTTGTGACCACATTATGATCGTTACTAAAAAGCTCTTTTATGACGGTCATTCAAGGTTGCCGCTAAACTTTGATTTTTGAGTGACCAGAATTCAACCGTCACTAAACATCATTATTAATAGCAGCCACATTTTTTGTCACAAATGGTTTTAGTGACACGATGTTTAGTGACCAATGTGGCGGCCACTGCTGACCGCCACTAAATCTATTTAGTGGGGGCTTTTGAAACTTTTAGTGATGGCCTTGGCCGCTACTAAAAGTCATCTTTCTTATAGTGTACCTCATCATCTGGGGATCTCTGGCCTCATATTCTCTTAAGACTTGCCCGGCAACCAATTGGGAGTCGGTAAAGACTTTCAGGCTCTGTACGTCCAACTCGCGGGATACCCTTAGGCCTATGAGGAGTGCCTCATACTTCGCCTGATTGTTTATTATGGCGAACTTGAACTGGAGGGCACACTCTACCACAACCCCGTCAGAATTAGCAAGGATGAGGCCCGCTCCGCTCCCGCCAGAGTTAGAGGCGCCATCCACGTGGAGGATCCAGGGGTCCTCCCATGGTCCGGGCTCGATTTGATCTTGTGGAGTCGTCTGCTCCGGCTCCTCAGCGGGCCCTGTGCATTCGACCACGAAGTCGGCCAGGATTTGGGCCTTTTGTGACGACCTCGACCGATAAGTGATATCGAACTTGCTCAGCATCAGCGCCCACTTGGCCAGCCTCTCGGAAGTCTTGGGATGACTTAGTATGGTCCTCAGTGGCTGATCGGTCATAACCGCAATGGGGTGCGCTTGGAAGTAGGGCCTACGATGCTTAGCATACATTATTATGGTAAAAATGAGTTTCTTAGAGTGAGTATACCTGATCTCTGCATCGTGGAGGATTTTGTTGGTATAGTACACCAGCTTTTGGGATATGTCCGCATCTGTACGGATGAGGACCGAGTTGACAGCTCCAGGGGTGACCACCAGATAGAGCAGGAGTTCTTCCCCTCCTTCCGGTAGGGAGAGCAGAGGGGGAGAAGCCAGGAATTTCTTCAGCTCTTCGAAGGCTGTCTTGCACTCCTCCGTTCAGGTAAAGTCGTGCATCTTGCGCAGCACCTTGAAGAAGCGGAGACAGCGATAGGCCAACCTCGAGATGAACCAGCTCAAGGCTGCAATCCGCCCCATCAGGTGCTGGACCTGCTTCTTGGATGTAGGATGCTCCATGTCGATGATCGCTTGGACCTTCTCCGGATTAGCTTCGATGCCTCTTTGAGTGACCATAAAGCCAAGGAACCTCTCGGCCGCCATCCCGAAGGTGTACTTTGCTGGGTTGAGCTTCATCTGGTACTTTCGGAGGTTACGAAAAGCTTCGATGAGGTCGGCAACATGGTCCGAGCCCGGCTTGCTCATGACCAGCATGTCGTCCACGTACACCTGCATGTTTCTACCAATTTGGTCTTTAAAGACCATGTTGACCTGGCGCTGGTATGTGGCCCTAGCATTCTTTAGACCGAAGGGCATCATTCTGTAGTAGTATGTCCATTGGTCGGTGATAAAGGCGGTGTGTTCCTTATCCTCCGGGTGTATCCATATTTGGTTGTATCCAGAAAATGCATCCATGAATGAGAGCAGGCGATGCCCTGAGGTGGCATCCACCAGCTGGTCGATTTTTGGTAGGAGGAAGCTATCCTTCAGGCATGCCTTTTTGAGGTCGGTGTAGTCAACACAGATCCTCCACTTGCCGTTGCTTTTCTTGACCATCACCATGTTCGCCAGCCAGCTCGGATACCGCACCTCCCGAATGAAACCGGCGGTGCGAGGAGCTTATCTACCTCCTCATTGATGGTCGCTTGTCTCTCCAGGGCGAAACACCTCCTTTTATGTTGAACTGGCCAGTGCTTCGGATCGATGCTCAGCTTGTGAGTGATGATGTCGGGGGGATGCCCGGCATATCCGCCACCATCCAAGCAAACACATCCGCATTCGCCCATAGGAACTCCAGCAGGTGGGCCCTCTCCTCGTCGGGCAGCTGGGCCCCGATCTGCACCATCTTTGCCTGGTCGACCCCGAGGGGGTAAGACAACAGGCATTCGACCGGACCATCCTTGGGATCTTGAGCACTTTGGTCGAGGTCATCCGCCCTAGGGTCGTCCTCGGGGACCCTAGCCCTTGGGACGATTTGGAAACAGTGCTGTACTGGCTGGGTCACCCCTCTCATCTCCCTGCACCATAGGGAGTTGGGAACTGCACGAGCAGCCTCCTGGTGGAGACGACAGCGTCGAGCAAGTTGAGCCTAGGCCGCCCAAAGATAACGTTGTAGTCCGAGGGGAAACAGTGCTGCACTGGCGGGGGCGTGTTGGCTCCACCCAGTGATTTTGATGAATAACAAAACATTGAGTACATATTGTATTCTAATGTGAATTTCAAGTTGTGAGTTTTCAGGCAGAAAGCATCTCAAAATTCCAAATATTTATGGTGTATGGCACGCAATGGCACGGAGCAAATCTCACATATCCGGGCAGCCTCTTCATTAAAAAAAAAGAGCTAACAATTGCTTAATTATTATGTGTTTATGCTTTCATGAACATCATTTTTGATTTCAAGGCTTTTACTCTTGATTCTGGATGTTTTCAGTCTCAAGTGTCGACACCTGGACAGTCAAGTGTCCACACTTAAGCATTTGGCACAGACAAAAATCTTTGGCATGCCAAGTGTCGACACCTAGAATTCAAGTGTCGACACCAAGTGTCGACACTTAGGTTTCAAGTGTCGACTCAAGGCCTGAGAATTTTGAAAATACAGAACTTGTTGGTTCGAGGATTTTTGTGTCAAGTGTCGACACCTGTGCATCAAGTGTCGACACTTGAATGATCAAGTGTCGACTCCCAGAATTCAAGTGTCGACACCTGACAGCCAAGTGTCGACACCTGACAGCCAAGTGTCGACACTTGCAGCCTGACAGCTCTAACGAATCTATTTTTCTGGCTTGCAGAAATGGGTTTTCAAGCTCCAAACGGCTATTTCCAATGCTCCAACGGTCACAAACCATTTTTAGAAGGTTTTTGGTGTATTTAATCTCCACCAACCTCATTTTAAAGTAAGAGAAGTGAAGGGAAGTAAAGAGAAAGAAGAGAGAAGTCTATTCAAGAGTATTCAAGTCCACTCAAAAGCCAAAAAGCCATTATTCTCTCCAAACTTCAAATCAAAAGCCTCTTCTAGCTTGATTCCATTGAAAAAGCCTACCTGCTCAACTTTACTACATTCTAAAAGGAGGCAACTAGAAGAAGAGTGAAGTCAAAGCATCCCTTGGGCTTCAAAGATTCCAATCTACTCTTGAAGAGAGTTTGTTGTAGTATTTAAATTTCATATCTGATTTATTGTGCTTTAACCTTGCTTTCAAGGGTGTCTTGAAAAAAGGTTATTGTGGTTTGTTGGTGAGCCAAAGTGTTAAAACCAACTAGGGTTAACTTATGAGCCCGAAGACAAAACAAGTAGTTAGGTTTGTTGGTGAGCCTAGGTGATAAAACCAACTTAGATTTTTGACTTGTGAGCCTTGTAAAAACAAGTCAACTGTAATCTGGTGTGGATTATAGTGAAATTCCCAAGGGTGGCTTGGAGAGTGGATGTAGGTGCTAGGTTTGCACCGAACCACTATATATCTTGTGTTTGTGTGTGATTGCTCTTTTCTTTTTGCATTCTTTAATTAAGTGCTATTATCTTGCATCTAATTAATTGTTACTCACAAGCACCACTAGACCTTTTGTTTTATTGTGTTAAATTTTTAAAAGACCCAATTCACCCCCCCCCTCTTGGGCTCCATTTCTGGGCAACAAGTGGTATCAGAGCACAGGTACTCTCTTGTAGGTCTAAGGATCTTGAGTAAAAGATCATGGCAGCCCCAATAGGCATGGGTATTGTTGAAGGTCAAGCTTCAAACCGACCCCCACTTTTTAATGGCACAAATTACACATACTGGAAGACACGCATGCGCATATTTATACAAGCTCTTGATTATAATTTGTGGAGAACAATAGTAAAAGGTCCTCATCACCCTACAATGATGATTGATGGCATTCTCATCCCTAAAATGGAAGATGATTGGGATGAGAGTGACATTAAGCAAATTGAGCTTAATGCAAAGGCAATGAACCTTTTATTTTGTTCTCATAATCCTAGTGAGTTTAACAGAATATCCAACTGTCTCTCCGCAAAGAAGATTTGGGATACACTTGAGGTTACCCATGAGGGTACACACCAAGTGAAGACCACCAAAGTTAACATGCTAATTCACACTTATGAAATGTTTAAAATGGAACCTCCTGAGTCTATCAGTGAGATGTATACTAGGTTCACAAACATTGTGAATGGCATGAGAAGTTTAGGAAAAATAATTTCTAACGGTGAACTTGTAAATAAACTTCTCAAGTCTCTACCAGCTTCATGGGATGCAAAGGTCACTGCAATTGAAGAAGCAAAAGATGTCAACACTCTCCCGCTGGAACAACTATTGGGCTCTTTAATGACATACGAACTATCTCTCAAACAGAAGAACGGAGAGGTGGATAAAAAGAAAAAGACAAAAGCATTCAAATCTACTACCAGAGAAGACTCTGAAGAGGATGACGAAGAAGATGAAACTGCAATGTTAGCAAGGAAGTTCAGAAGGTTTATGAGGAAAAAGAAATTCAATTACAAAAAGAAACCTCTGAAGGGTGAGCCCAGTAAAGAAAAAGATAAGGAAAAGAAGGAGGAGCAGCCCACATGTTTTGAGTGCAAAAAGCCAGGGCATTTCAAGGAGACTGCCCCTTACTAAAGAAAAGCAGAAGAAAGTTAAGGAAAAAGGCCATGATGGCAACCTGGAGCGAAAGTGAAGACTCCAGCTCTGAGGAAGAACAACAGGAAGTAGCAAATTTCTGTCTAATGGCCGATCAAGAAGAGATATGTTCTGAAGCCGAAAATGAATTATCTTTTGATGAGCTTCATGAAATTTTTGATGAACTAGTAATAGAATTTCAAAAATTAAAGTCAAAACATAAAGACTTAAAGAAGCAAAATCTGGAACTAGCTAAAATAAATAACAACCTTTCAAATGAGAATGAATATCTTCTAATACAAAATAAAAATCTAAATGATAAGATTATGGATCTTGAAAATGAAAAGAATATACTTGAAAAGAAAAGTAACTTTCTTTCAAATGAAAAATTGTCAAGACAACACAAAGAAATTTTAATGGAAAATAAAAAATATAAAGAGGATATCGATAAACTAAAGCCTTTTGTCAAAAAATTTACTTACAGTTCTGAAAAATTGAATTTACTGTTAAATAACCAAATAGCAGTATTTGACAAAGCTGGATTAGGATTCAGAACTCATAAAAAACAGAAACTCCTTAAAAATTTTTTGTACCTGCATCTTCTTCAATTACATGCTATACTTGTGGTGTTATAGGACATAAATCTTACATGTGCAATAAAAGAAAATTAAGAAAAACTAAGAAAGTTTGGGTTCCAAAAGGAACCAATGCCACTAACCAAAAAGGACCCAAGATGGCTTGGGTACCTAAAGTCTCCACTTGATCTTTATTGCAGGTATGCCTTGCAACCAACAAGAAGAGAATGTGGTATCTTGATAGCGGTTGCTCAAGGCATATGACAGGAGATGTGGAGCAGTTCTCATCACTCACATATCAAAATGGTGGCAATGTAACTTTTGGTGATAATGGAAAGGGAAAAATCATCGGTATTGGTAAAATCCATATCACCCCTACCTCTTATATTGATAATGTTTTATATGTTGATGGATTAAAACATAACTTGATTAGTATTAGTCAATTTTGTGACAAAAATTTTAAAGTTGTTTTTGAATCTTCTTTGTGCATTGTTTCTAGTCTAGATGACAATGGCATTAAATTCATCGGTCATAGGCATGGCAATATTTATATGGTTGATCTTGATGATCTCCCTATTCAAAAAGGTCAATGTCTAGTGGCAATGGAAGCCAAGATCGATAAAGCTAGTTGGCTTTGGCATCGTAGACTAGGACATGCTAGCATGCATTTAATTTCAAAACATAGCAAAAAGAATTTAGTAAAAGATTTGCCTAAACTTAATTTTGAAAAAGATAAGATTTGCAGTGCATGTCAACTTGGAAAACAAACAAAATCTTCTTTCAAACCTAAAGGAGTAATCTCTATATCAAGACCTTTAGAATTGCTTCATATGGACCTCTTTGGGCCTACTAGAACATCTAGTTTGGGAGGTAAGAAGTTTGGTCTAGTCATTGTAGATGATTTCTCATGTTTTACATGGGTCATGTTTTTAGCACACAAAGATGAAACGTTTTCTGAATTCATAAGATTTCACAAAAGAGTTTTAAATGAAAAAGGTGTTTCAGTAATTTCCTTAAGAAGTGATCATGGAACTGAATTTGAAAACGCTGATTTTAATAAATTCTGTATTGAAAATGGAATTAATCATAATTTTTCTGCACCTAGGACACCTCAACAAAATGGGGTAGTAGAAAGAAAAAATAGAACTCTTGAAGAAATGGCACGCACCATACTTTGTGAAAATGATTTACCTAGATACTTTTGGGCAGAAGCCATAAATACTGCATGCTATATCTTAAATCGTGTTTTAATTCGACCGATTTTAAAGAAAACTCCTTATGAACTTTGGAAGGGTAGAAAACCTTCAATTCGTTATTTTCATGTTTTTGGTTGCCGTTATTTCATCTTAAACAATGGTAAAGACAATCTAAGTAAATTTGATGCCAAGTCAGATGAGGGAGTCTTCTAGGCTACTCCACATCTAGTAAGGCATACAGGGTCTTCAACAGAAGGACACTTGTTGTTGAAGAATCCATTCATGTAGTATTTGACGAAACTAACCAAAAATCTTCAAGAAAAGAAGATGTACTTTTTGATGAATCAGGTAACAAGAAAACTGAGGAAAGAAACAACAATGAAGAACTTACCAAGGAACAGAATGATGATCAGAACACTGACAAAGATCAAGCACAAGGTGATGAAGATACCTCAACTGTTGATCCTTTACCAAAAGAATGGAGGTATGCTCATGGACACCCAAAAGAACTAATTATAGGTGATCCATCTAAAGGTGTAAGTACTCGATCATCTCTTAGAAATATTTGTGACTACTTAGCTTTTGTATCTCAAATTGAACCTAAAACTATTGAGGAAGCTGAATGTGATAGTAATTGGATAAATGCTATGCAAGATGAACTTAATCAATTTAAAAGGAACAATGTTTGGACACTAGTAGATAGGCCCTCAAACACATCAATTATTGGCACAAAATGGGTTTTTCGAAACAAACTTGATGAAAATGGAATAGTAATTAGAATTAAAGCTAGACTAGTTGCCAAAGGATACAATCAGGAGGAAGGGATAGATTTTGATGAAACCTTTGCTCCTGTGGCTAGACTTGAGGCAATTAGGCTATTATTGGCTTTTTCCTGTTTCATGAACTTTAAACTGTATTAGATGGATGTTAAAAGTGCTTTCTTGAATGGATTAATTGAAGAAGAAGTTTATGTTGAACAACCCCCTGGTTTTGAAAATTCTGAATTTACAAATCATGTTTATAAACTTCATAAAGCTTTATATGGATTAAAACAAGCTCCAAGAGCTTGGTATGATCGTTTAAGCTCTTTTCTGCTAAAAAATGATTTTACTAGAGGAAATGTAGATAAAACATTATTTTTAAAGAAAAAGAATGATGATCTCTTAGTAGTACAAATCTATGTTGATGATATAATATTTGGTGCTACTAATGAATCTCTTTGTCAAGATTTTGCAAGTCTAATGCAGGGTGAGTTCGAGATGAGCTTGATGGGAGAACTAAATTTCTTCCTCGGACTCCAGATAAGGCAAACCAAAGAGGGGATCTTCATCAACCAAACAAAATACACAAGAGAAATACTCAAGAAGTTTGGGATGGAGAACACTAAGCCATTAGGTACCCCTATGAGCTCTACATGTAGACTTGACAAGGATGAATCAGGTAAATCAATTGATCAAAAATTATATCGTGGCATGATTGGTTCGTTATTATATCTTTCTGCCAGTAGGCCAGATATCATGTTTAGTGTCTGTATGTGTGCTAGATATCAGTCCAATCCTAAAGAGTCTCATCTTTTGGCTGTTAAACGCATATTTAGATATCTATCTGGCTCAATTAAAATTGGTTTATGGTACTCTAGAGATTCTTCATGTGATTTAATTGCTTATTCTGATGCTGATTTTGCTGGATGTAAACTTTATCGTAAAAGTACTAGTGGAACCTGTCAGTTTCTTGGAGTAAATTTGATCTCCTGGAGTAGCAAGAAACAGAACTCTGTTGCTCTATCTACGGCAGAAGCCGAATATATAGCAGCTGGGAGCTATTATGCTCAAATCCTCTGGATCAAACAACAACTCGAAGACTTTGACATTAAACTAACTAAGACACCCATAAGATGTGATAATACTAGTGCAATCAACTTATCTAAAAATTCAGTGCAACATTCAAGAAGTAAACACATTGAAATATGACATCATTTCATAAAAGATCATGTACAAAACTCAAATGTAATTCTTGATTTTGTCTGTACCAATGATCAATTAGCTGATGTGTTTACAAAGCCTTTGAGTGAGGATAGATTCTGTCTGATTAGAAGAGAGTTAGGTGTAATTTATCCATTCTCCTAGGACTCTCTTAGTATCTTTTTACCTAGTCCTAAAAGCTTAATACTTATTGTTTAAAACCCCAAGAATTTTTTTTTGGAAAGTGTCAAGTGTCGACACCTGACCAAGTGTCGACACTTGACAAATCCGAAGTGTCGACACTTGCGAATCTGAACTATTTTAAAACGGGCCGAACGAAGGCTTTTTTGAAAATTTTCCTTCCCCAAATTTCTTGGAACAGTGGTCCCCCCTGTCCAAACCCATCTTTTCACCCTTCAATCCGTCTCAAATCAGGTATTTTCCCTCTCTAATTTAGTTTTGATTTCTCTATGTTTTTAATTTTATTATTTTTAAACCAAACAATCATGTTTTAGGTTTTCCGAACATTTTTCTTCAATCTAACCGGATTTTTGTGTGTTTTAGTAAATTTCTAAAACTCCATTTGAGGGAATCTTGTTTTAGATTTGTTTTTCTCGAATTTCTCTCATCTTTTGGGTGTTTTTCAACCCTTTTTCACAAAAATCACTGTTTCATCAATTTTGAGCAGAATAAAATGGGTTTTCATCTAATTTAAGTGTAATAAATCTTTTTATTGATGATTAGGAAGGATTTTCAGTAATGCATTTTGAATATTTT
Source organism: Areca catechu (assembly GCA_021397845.1). NCBI lineage: Eukaryota > Viridiplantae > Streptophyta > Magnoliopsida > Arecales > Arecaceae > Areca > Areca catechu. Next base: position 15,996,177 of record CM038041.1, read on the forward strand.
CGCCTATTTGCAAAAACCCTAAATGCTTAAAACCCAAATCCCATGGTTTTTGATTTATTTTTTGGACCTTATAAAAATAATTCTTTTTGGGATTCAAATGTGCTCCACCCAACACAAGTTCTTCCTACAAATTTTACTCAAAATTTCTTATTTTGATCAAAACTTATTGATTTTGGTTTTCGAAACCAATTTGAACTCTAATCTCAACCTATGGCCAGTCCTTTGTTCTGAACCTTTTTTCCATTCTTCCTGGTCAGTTGGCTGATATGGGTCCTATGAAGAGACTTGCAGTTAGAGCAAGGCCTAGTCAGGGTAGTGAGAGGAGGTCGAAGGCCAGATTCGATCCCGCTCCGTAGAGCAGTACAGCCACTCCGAGCTCCCCCCTGCAGAGAGGATGGCAGGGAAGTCAGTAGCTTCAGGGAGGAGAGTAGATCTACACTGTTTCGACAGGCACCATTTTGGCATTAGAGAGATACTCTCAGATGCAGGATTAGTACCCTTCTGCACCATGCAGGAGAGATACTATCCTCACCTGGTGAGAGAGTTTTACGGTGCACTGGACTGTCGACGACTCTTATGGACGACATCCGTCAGGGGTACACAGATTTCATTGACTGATGAGTTGCTAAGCCGAGTATGGGAGATACCCCGGAGAGGAGTCTGTGCTTTCTCAGTTGATGATAGAGAGGCAGCTTTCAAATGCATCCTTGAGCGAGAGGATGTTCACAGTATCTCAGTAGTTACCGCGAACCAGTTATCTTTAGAGATGCGACTGCTGCACCACATTACCGCACGGATCCTTCTACCGAAGACTGGCAGATTCGATTTCACCATAGAGAGAGAGCTGATGTTGATGACCAGTCTGATCGAGAGGAGACCAGTTGATATACCCACCTTGATGCTGTCATAGATGCATGATGCTGCCACTCAGCGCCGACACTGTTTGCCATACGGGATGGCACTGACCCGTCTCTTCAGAGCTTGTGAAGTATCATTGGAGGGGGAGATCCCCAAGGAGATACTGCACACAGATGTATATGATGAGAGGTCATTGCACCGCATGGGTTTCAGGATGGTTGGAGGTCGATGGGTTCGGAGAGAGTCTGGCCAGGAGCCAGATGAGGATGATGAGATTCGAGAGGCTGAGGCTGGACCATCTGAGCCAGCAGTCCTTCCTCTAGTGGATGTACCATCGACACAGGCAGAGCACCTGTCACCTGATGCTTCAGTTCCTCCACCACAATCTACCGGATTATCCTTTGAGGAGCATGCCAGAGCACAGTTCACACAGATCAGAGGAGAGGTGACTCAGCTATGTAGCGAGGTCGAGCTTCTACGAGCACAAACTACCTCAGAGCATGCTGAGATCCGCAGATCCATGGAGGAGGGATTTACACGTCTTGAGAGTCTTCTAAGATCACTTATACCTCCTGCTGCACCTGCTCTTGCTCGATCTGATGATGATGATGATGATGACGGCGGCGATCACCAGAGCGACCATGCTGATTTTGCTGACGGAGGTAATCAGGATGTTGACCGAGCCACTGAGGTAGTTGGCACTGACAGCGACAGTGTAGGTGGAGCTGATGCTTATGAGGTGGTCAGTCGAGATCCTCCTCCTACACCTGCTCCTTCTACTGCTCTAGTTGACTTTGTTCCGGATCCTATTGAGCCAGCTGATCCTCTTTTGCCTCCCTCTACCAGATCTTCTAGGGTTGTACCCACTTTTGGTCCTGCCGACCGTACCAGGAGTCTTAGAGCTTTAGCACCTCCTAGGGCATTAGCCACCAGATCTAGGATTAGTACTCCTTTTAGTCTTGATGTTCCATCTGATGAGGATTAGCCTCACAGATGATTGTTTCAGATATCTTTTTGTATGGTTGATATATGTATGTTTTTTTTACTGAAAACTTATCTCATATATATGTGTTTGTTATCTTAAACCTTTTGTACTTCAGTTTATCATATTTTAGCTCTGATATAATGGGATATTTTAACTCTGATACAAGCACAATTTCAGCTATGGTATTTGTTTCTATACTCTCTTTTTTTATCCATGCAAATTGTAAGGGGGAGGTTATTTTTATGATTGACAAAAAGGGTGAGAAAAAGTAATGTTAAAAAGTGATGTTAATTGTTATGAAGAAAAAGAGTGATGATGGATGTTTAAGTAATGATGTTAATTGTTTCTGAGAATTTGAGAACAAGTTTTTTTTTAAAAAAGATGCATTATATTGTTTTGAAGTTTACCTTAATAAGAAGTATCTAATTAAGGGGGAGATTGTTTCCTATTAATTAGAAAACTCATGGTTTGAACTATATTGTCTCTTTTTCTCAAGGTTTTGTCATCATCAAAAAGGAGAAGATTGTTGGCTCCACCCAGTGATTTTGATGAATAACAAAACATTGAGTACATATTGTATTCTAATGTGAATTTCAAGTTGTGAGTTTTCAGGCAGAAAGCACCTCAAAATTCCAAATATTTATGGTGTATGGCACGCAATGGCACGGAGCAAATCTCACATATCTGGGCAGCCTTTTCATTAAAAAAAAAGGGCTAACAATTGCTTAATTATTATGTGTTTATGCTTTCATGAACATCATTTTTGATTTCAAGGCTTTTACTCTTGATTCTGGATGTTTTCAGTCTCAAGTGTCGACACTTCAGCATTTGGCACGGACAAAAATCCTTGGCACGCTAAGTGTCGACACCTAGAATTCAAGTGTCGACACCAAGTGTCGACACTTAGGTTTCAAGTGTCGACTCAAGGCCTGAGAATTTTGAAAATACAGAACTTGTTGGTTCGAGAATTTTTGTGTCAAGTGTCGACACCTGTGCATCAAGTGTCGACACTTGAATGATCAAGTGTCGACTCCCAGAATTCAAGTGTCGACACCTGACAGCCAAGTGTCGACACCTGACAGCCAAGTGTCGATACTTGCAGCCTGACAGCTCTAACGGATCTATTTTTCTGGCTTGCAGAAATGGGTTTTCAAGCTCCAAACGGCTATTTCCAATGCTCCAACGGTCACAAACCGTTTTTAGAAGGTTTTTGGTGTATTTAATCTCCACCAACCTCATTTTAAAGTAAGAGAAGTGAAGGGAAGTAAAGAGAAAGAAGAGAGAAGTCTATTCAAGAGCATTCAAGTCCACTCAAAAGCCAAAAAGCCATTATTCTCTCCAAACTTCAAATCAAAAACCTCTTCTAGCTTGATTCCACTGAAAAAGCCTACCTGCTCAACTTTACTACATTCTAAAAGGAGGCAACTAGAAGAAGAATGAAGTCAAAGCATCCCTTGGGCTTCAAAGATTCCAATCTACTCTTGAAGAGAGTTTGTTGTAGCATTTAAATTTCATATCTGATTTATTGTGCTTTAACCTTGCTTTCAAGGGTGTCTTGAAAAAAGGTTATTGTGGTTTGTTGGTGAGCCAAAGTGTTAAAACCAACTAGGGTTAACTTGTGAGCCCGAAGACAAAACAAGTAGTTAGGTTTGTTGGTGAGCCTAGGTGATAAAACCAACTTAGGTTTTTGACTTGTGAGCCTTGTAAAAATAAGTCAACTGTAATCTGGTGTGGATTATAGTGAAATTCCCAAGGGTGGCTTGGGGAGTGGATGTAGGTGCTAGGTTTGCACCGAACCACTATATATCTTGTGTTTGTGTGTGATTGCTCTTTTCTTTTTGCATTCTTTAATTAAGTGCTATTATCTTGCATCTAATTAATTGTTACTCACAAGCACCACTAGACCTTTTGTTTTATTGTGTTAAATTTTTAAAAGACCCAATTCACCCCCCCTCTTGGGCTCCATTTCTGGGCAACAGGGCGGTCCTTAGTCTCGGCCCCTGCCGGAAGTTTTGAGCTGGAGGCGCTGGTTTCCGTGCCTCGGATGTCTCGATTGGGGCTGGCTTCTTTGGGGGCCTCCCATCGAGCTCCCGTCTTGTACGATCCGCCTCCTCGGTGCGGATGTACTTCTGAGCTCGGAAAAGGAGCTCGGCATAAGTCTTGAGGGGCTTTTTATCAAGGGAGTAGGTCAGGCAGGAGGTCCTAAGCCCTCTCTTCAGTGCCATCATGGCGACTGGCTCATCAAGGCTGTAAATCTCCAGTGCGGTGGCCTTAAAGCGGGCCATGTACTCCCACAGGGGCTCGCGGTCCTGCTGCCTGATGGAGAAAAGGCTATCTACCTCTCTAGGCACCTTCCGGTAGGCATCGAAGTAGGTGATGAACTTCTGTTCCAGCTGAGCAAAACTTTCGATGCTCTCTGGCTCGAGGCGGGTGAACCATACTCGGGCCGCCTTCCGGAGAGTAGCAGGAAATGCGACGCAGAGGAGGGCGTCGGTCGCCCCATGGACCCTCATTAGGGCTTTGTAGCCCTCAAGGTGGTCCAGGGGATCGGTGGTCCCATCATAAGGGTCCACCTGCAGCATACAAAATCAGTCCAGAATCGGCTCCTCTTGGACTTCTCAGGAAAATGGGGGATGGGAGTCATAGTCAGGAAAATGCTGGCTCACTAGCGGAGCCCTGCATGTTGGTAAACCGGCGAGAGAATTTTGCCAACTTGTGCTCGTGCTCCTCCAGGCACCTCTCTGCCATGCGCCTGATGGCTTCATCGTTAGACCCCTCCATCGAAGGAGACGGAGAACGTGACATAGGTGTACGGTGTCCGTGACGGAGGGTCCTGCCTTTTTCACCTTGGCAGGGTTTGGATGCCCCCCGCCCCAAGGTTCGACGAGCGGCTCTCCCTATCAGCAGACCCGCCCATTGTCTCTTCGTCGGAGTTTGGTAGCTATCCCGGTGATCAGTGGTAGCCCGCAGCCATGACGGCCTTCCTTGGAAGGAGCGCAGACTGTCGCGGGGTGCCGCGACGTGGGCCGCGGGAGTCCCCGACTGCTGGTGGGTGGCCAAGAACTATTGCTGGTGCTGGAGCTGGCGCATTGTCGCAGCAAGAACTTGCATTTGCTAGGCGAGCGTGGCCAGCTGGGCTTCCATCGGAGGCGGTTGGGTTGGAGCGGGCGGTGCCATCTCCGGATCGTATGGGTTCCCTCGAGAGGGGGAGTCTCCCGCACAGCTGGTGGAGGCTTCTCTTGTTCGCGTGGTCACCATCCTCCGGGCGGGCTTGTTCGCGATGGGGCCAACCCTTCGGAGCAAAGGGATCCTTCTGATGGTTAGCCCTTTGAATCAGTCGGTCCCTCCCTTCCTGGCCGCCAATCTGTTGCCACCAAGATCGCCGTGGCCCATAGCTTCTAGGGGCGTTGGACCACCTACTCTCTTCCCGGGAGCTCCTTATGCTTTGGGACCTACAAGAAACAGCATTAGAGACCCGGGCCGGGGATTCTGACGAGGGTGCTTCGACGGTCAAGTCAGTGACAATCCAGGGAAAAAGATCCTCCCGGTCGAGCCCTTCTTGATGGACTCCATGCTGGGAGGAGTGAGTGTGGTGTAAGTGGGAGTGTGAACGGGTTGGGGGAGATTGTGGCCGAGGTGGGAGGGTCCTCTCGTGCGGCCTTTTTTCTCCTTTGTGCCGACGATCTTGTGTGTTTTTTGGCTTACTCTTAGTGGTCTTTTTTAATTGGACCTGCCTCGGGACCTCCCCTGCATTGGCAGGCACGTGCGACAGGGCACCATGCCGTAGACGAGACGTCTTTCCTGACACCCGACGGGGGAAGCTTCTATTTGTTCTGACATTTTCTCTGGTTGCCCTATTCCTGAAAACTTGGCAGTGCCTCGATCGAAGGGCCGCCACCCCCGAGATTCGTGCTTTCTGACTAGTCCCCTTCTCCTGGCAGTACGGATGGTTGGTGGAGGGCATGGTGCCTTGGTCAGGGAGGTTCCTTCTCTTCCGGCACAAGTGGACAACGGCGGAGAGTTATTGCGGCATGGGAGGCACTACTTTGCGGCCCTTGGGAGGCCCGCCATCGTCCTTGGAGGGGAGATGCTACTTCCTTAGTGGTTGGCACCCTGGCCGAGGTGGTGGTCGAGTTGGAGGGCAGGACTTGGCTCCGCCGGGCTCGACCTCAAAAAAATGGGGGGGGGGCCCTCGCGACGGAGGATAGTTGGGGCCCGACTCCGGACCACGGAGCTCGACTTCGAGAGACCTGACCTGCCCGAAGTGGACGGCACGCGACCCCGAGCTTGGGGGCTCGACCTCGAAGGGGCTTCAAGCATCGGAGGGCCTAGTTCGACACCAGACCACGAAGCCCGACTCCGAGGGGCTAGACCTGGGAGGTCGCGCGGCTCCAGCCTAGGCATCTCGAAATCCTGGGGACTGATCTGGCGGAGGACGGCGCCCGATATCGATGGGCGGTCCATGCTACCTGAGGGAGCTCAGCCCGGGAAGCGAGCCCGGGAGGCAATGTCCACCGTGGCAGCATACCCTGACATGGCAACCGGCAGGTGTACCACGTCGGCGATCCTGCCACATCAGGGAGTAATTTGAGTAATTTAATGAGATTTTAGTATAAATTCTAGTTTTGATTTTATGTTGATTTTGTGATATGTTAATGAGATTTTAGTATAAATTCTAGCTTTGATTTTGTGATATGCAAAGGATAGACAAATATTTGAAAAAACTTGAATTGAAAATTATTTACAAAATTCCTTAAGAAAGGGGGAGCTTTACTTGTTGTTCATTTAAAAATCCTTTCAAAGCAAATTTAATCCTTACAACCCCTCTTTCAATATTTGAAAAGATTTTTACAAATTTTGTTATGAATCATTGATTCAGGGGGAGCTTTGTTATTTGCTAAAAGTTTCTTGTAGAGTATCATGATACATGTTCTCAATGCATTAAAATGAATACCAAAGTTCTGATACTCTCTATCTTCGTAACAAGCTCAAATACTTGTGTCTTGACTGATCATATCTCTAATGCAAGTAATGTTGATATACTTAATGCTTTCAATGTTGTGCATCTTGGTCAATTCTCTTAAAGCTTTATTTTTAAAGAAATTTATACTTAAAGGTTTTGTTATCATCAAAAAGGGGGAGATTATTGACTCCACTAATTGATTTTGAAGATGAGAAAAGCAGTTAAGTATAAGTTGAGGACTAATAATTTGCTTTAAGTGTGTTTTTATTAAAAAGATGCTCACAAAATTTGAAGAAGCCCAATTGCCTTGAGGAAATCAAGTTTGAAATGAAAAGATTGATCAAAAGAAGACTTGGACACTTAAGAGATGGTTGAATGGATATCTAAGCAAAGTAGAAACTTGTTCCAGCTCAAGTTCAGCAGTTTCTATGAATTTTTCAGTGATGTGTCGACTCAAAGTATCGACACATGACATCAAGTGTCGACACATGGAGATAAAGTGTCGACTCAAGCCGGTACGCAGCAAAGTTTCAAATGGCACAGATGAAGTGTCGACACATGGACCTGAAGTGTCGACTCAAAGTTTCAACACATGGATCAACACATCGTCTAAGACTTTCAAGCCACAGAACTTGCATAAGCTGAAGGAATGGTTAAAGTATCGACATATGGAAGCAAGGTGTCGACTCAAGGTGTCAACTCAACTGAGAAGGTATCGACAGATCTGAGATTTTTAGAGAATTTGAATGGAGCCTTTTAAACTATGTGTCGACTCAAGAAGAACATGTGTCGACCTTTTGTATCGACTCAACTAAGGAAGTGTCGACACATGGAGTTCTGGCAATAGTAATGGCTAGTTTTTTCAAACACAGAACTCGCCCAAATTGCCCCCAATGGCTAGTTTCTCAAGTTTAACGGCTAGAATTCGGTTTTAAGGCCTTGGGAGGGTATTTATATGCTCCAAATCAAATAAAAAAAAAAAGGATATTGAATACCATTAAAGAGTTAAGAGAGAAAAAAAGAGAGAAGAGCCATAACTCCTATTCAATTAAGTTTCAACCACTCTCAAGCAAAAGGAAGCCTTCAAGGATTCAAAAGCCATCAAGAGCATTGAAGATCATTCAATCTTGGACATTCAAAAGGCTTCAACAAGTGCAAAGCAACTCTACATCGAGCTACATCGACTTATTTGCTTTGTTATTGAAAGCTTACATTGGTTCTTTATTTCTAAACCTTATTTCTTATAAGGGTTCTTGGTTAGCTTATTGTAAAACCAAGGAAGGTTATTGGTAAGCCTTGGAAAACCAATTAGGTTGGTGGTTAGCCCGCAAAACCACTAAGGTTCTTGGTTAGCCTTGTGAAAATCAATTAGGTTCTTGGTTAGCCTGTAAAACCAAGTGAGGTTGTGACTTGTGAGCCTTGTAAAATAAATCGGGTTTTGATTAGTAAGCCCAGAAAACTAATCGGCTATAATCGTGTGATTATAGTAAATTTTCAAGAGGATCTTGGAGAGTGGATGTAGGTGCATTGGTTGGCACCGAACCACTATAGTTTTTGATGTTTGTTATTGCTTGATCTCTCTCCTTACTCTTTATTTATTGCTCTTTATTTTCGCTGCACTTATAATTAGAGCATTACATTTGAATCATAGTGCCTTGCTTATATATTTCTTGAATTGGATTGTCTTGCTTTGTTTCAAGCCTTGTTAAGTCAATAACTTGTCATATCAAGTTAGCTTAGCTTTAATTTTTAGAGACCCAATTCACCCCCCCTCTTGAGTTGCTTACTGGGCAACAGCCTTGAAGAGAAAGGTCCAATCCACACAGTCATATGCCCTGTTGACTCTGGTTTTGATTATGACAAAACACTTAAGTATATTTAAGTACTAATTATACGTTAAGTGTATAAAGCAGTTATAGGTACTCAAAGAAGTGAAATTTGAAGAAAATTCAGCCTAGCATAGATGAAGTGTCGACACCTAGGATGCATGTGTCAACATCTGAGGATCAAGTATCGACACTTGAAGAGTGAAGTGTCGACTCAAGGCCTGAGACAAACAGAAAACTTCAAAAAGCACTTTCAGTCAAGTGTCGACACCTAGAGCTGAAGTGTCAATACTTGGAAGTAAAGTGTCGACACCTGGAGAATGAAGTGTCGACACTTGAAACTGAAATGTCGAAACCTAGAGGCGAAGTGTCGATACTTGAACAGTAATGGCTAGTTTTCTGGGCTGCAGAACTTCTCCAACTTGGCTCCAACGACTATAATTCATCCTCCAACGATCATAAATAGTCAAATAAGGTTTGGAGGGCTATTTAAACACTAGGAGAAGCAAGGGAGAAGAAGAGGGAAGAAGATCCATGGTTTGAAAGATAAATCCTTTGATTTCCAAGTGAAAATATGTGAAGGATATTTTGAGGATCCAATTTGTTGAGTGTTGAGCCACCAAGAATTCAAAGAGGAGAGGGAGCTTCCAAGAGCAACATGATTAAGCATCCATTGAAACTTCTACAACATGGAGACAAGCTCAACATCAACAATCAACGTGCTTCAACGAAAAATTTGCTTTGTAAGAAAGCTTTTTATTTTCATTCTTCATTTCTTGTATCTAGGTAGGTGGTGAGCCTAGTGAAAACCATCAAAGGTTGTTTGTGAGCCTATGTAGTAAAAACCAACTAGGGTTTTGACTTGTGAGCCCGAAGATAAAATAAGTTGGGTTGTTGGTTAGCCCGTAAAACCAACTAGGTTCTTGGTTAGCCCGCAAAACCAAGATAGGTTGTTGGTGAGCCCGCAAAACCATCAAGGTTTTTGGTTAGCCTGGAAAACCAAGGGGTTTTTGGTTAGCCCATGAAAACCAAGGGTTTTGACTTATGAGCCCGGAAAATAAGTTTTCTGTAATTGTGAGATTATAGTAGAATTCCCAAGGGAATCTTGGAGAGTGGATGTAGGTGCCTTGGAGTGCACCGAACCACTATAAACCTTTGTATTTGTGTGATTGTTCTTCTTGTGCTTTTATTTCTTTATTTTCGCTGTACTTTATTATCTTGATTTCACAAACACATATTTTGAATTGGCACATATTGTTCGAATCGCAAAAAAGTTTTAAAAGTCCAATTCACCCCCCTCTTGGGTTGCCTACCTGAGCCTATAATTGGTATCAGAGCTCGATGCTCTGATTGAAAATCTAACGATTTTGAGCTAAAGATCATGGCATCCCAAATTTGAAAATTTGAAAGTTCGAATATTTTGAAAAACTTTGAAAAATAATTTAGAAATCATATGTTGAGGGGGAGCTTTTGAAAAATTATTTTTTTGGATCATATTTTGATGGGGAGCTCAATGTTTTTCATTACTTCATTGCTCTATTCTTATTACTTATCTTTTGGAGCATGTTATATTTATTTTTGAGCTTACCTTGTTTATATACTTAAAGGTTTTGTCATCATCAAAAAGGAGGAGATTATTGATTCTGGTTTTGATTATGATAAAACACTTAAGTATATTTGAGTACTAATTGTGCGTTAAGTGTATAAATCAGTTATAGGTACTCAAAGAAGTAAAATTTGAAGAAAATTCAGCCTGGCACAAATGAAGTGTCGACACCTGGGAAGCAAGTGTCGACACCTGAGGATCAAGTGTCGACACTTGAAGAGTGAAGTGTCGACTCAAGACCTGAGACAAACAGAAAATTTCAGAAAGCACTTTCAGTCAAGTGTCGACACCTGGAGCTGAAGTGTCGACACCTGGAGCTGAAGTATCGATACCTGGAGCTGAAGTGTCGACACTTGGAAGTGAAGTGTCGATACCTGGAGAATGAAGTGTCGACACTTGAAACTGAAGTATCGATACCTGGAGGCGAAGTATCGATACTTGAACAGTAACGACTATTTTTCTGGGCTACAGAACTTCTCCAACTTGGCTCCAACGGCTATAATTCATCCTTCAATGATCATAAACGGTCAAATAAGGTTTGGAGGGCTATTTAAACACTTGGAGAAGCAAGGAAAAAGAAGAGGGAAGAGGATCCATGGTTTGAAAGATATATCCTTTGATTTCCAAGTGAAAATATATGAAGGATATTTTGAGGATCCAATTTGTTGAGTATTGAGCCACCAAGAATTCAAAGAGGAGAGCAAGCTTCCAAGAGCAACATGATCAAGCATCCATTGAAGCTTCTACAACATGGAGACAAGCTCAACATTAACAATCAACGTGCTTCAACGAAAAATTTGCTTTGTAAGAAAGCTTTTTATTTTCATTCTTCATTTCTTGTATCTAGGTTGGTGGTGAGCCTAGTGAAAACCATCAAAGGTTGTTGGTGAGTCTATGTGGTAAAAACCAACTAGGGTTTTGACTTGTGAGCCCGAAGACAAAACAAGTTGGGTTGTTGGTTAGCCCATAAAACCAACTAGGTTCTTGGTTAGCTCGCAAAACCAAGGTAGGTTGTTGGTGAGCCCGCAAAATCATCATGGTTTTTGGTTAGCCTGGAAAACCAAGGGGTTTTTTATTAGCCCGTGAAAATCAAGGATTTTGGCTTGTGAGCCCGGAAAACAAGTTGACTGTAATCGTGAGATTATAGTAGAATTTCCAAGAGGATCTTGGAGAGTGGATGTAGGTGCCTTGGAGTACAGTGAACTACTATAAACCTTTGTGTTTGTGTGATTGTTCTTCTTGTGCTTTTATTTCTTTATTTCTACTGTAATTTATTATCTTGATTTCATAAACACATATTTTGAATTGGCACATATTGCTCGAATCACAAAAAAGTTTTAAAAGTCTAATTCACCCGTCCTCTTGGGTTGCCTACCTGAGCCTACATGCCCTCTCCATATCTTGCTTAATAGCCATGAGATTGTGCCGCTGAGATACTCGATAATCATGCATAAATTCCTGAGCAATTAGAATATTGTAAGTAATATTGTGGCCCCCTAATAAAAGCACCTTGCTCGGGGCTAATCAGCTGTGGGAGAGTGAGCTTCATCCTGTTCGCCAACAGCTTAGCACACACTTTATAAAGAGTATTACAGAGACTGATGGGCCAAAAGTGAGAAGACTGGGAAGGATCATGTTGCTTCGGAACAAGGGCGATATAAGTTTGCTTCCAGTTGGGAGGCATAGTGGCAGTATTAAAGAAGAGTTGAACTGCAGCAACCATGTCAGCCCTCAAAATATCCCAGAAAGATCGAAAGAAAAAATGTGGGAAGCTGTCAGGACCCGGAGCTTTATCCTCCGTCAAGGACCATAGAACAGATTTTACTTCCTTCTTAGATACTTGATTCATAAGTAAATAATTCTGGATAGCAAAAACTGAAGTTTGGGAAGGAACAGAAGAAATAGAAGGAGAAATAGGAATAGGAACAGTTCACCTAGCAGCGAAATACTGGAGAAATTCCTTTCTGATATATGCTTCGTCCTCGATTTAGCCTGCCTGATCAAAATTTAGAGCCCGGATCCTATTGGTATGTCTCCTGATGATAGTGGCATGATAAAAATAGCGGGTGTTCCTGTCCCCCTCTCGCAGCCATTGCATCCTGGATTTTTTTCTCCGGAGTACTTCCTGGTTCTGAAGAAGGGTATGATGGCGAGCAAGGGAACTCCGAAGGGCTTCAAGATCCTCATCTGCTGAGTAGCCATCAGTATCCTCCTTGACCTGCAAAGAATGAATAGAGGCTTCTACCATCTTGATTTGGTTCATAAGATTACCCACCTCCACCTTATTCCACCTGAGCAGACGTCTCTTGAGAAGCTCCAATCTCCTGGATATTCTGTAGGCCGCATCACCCCGGACTGGCATTCTCCAAAACTCCCTGGCAATGTCTTTGGCCTTCGGATAGGAAAGCCAGAACTTCTTAAATCTGAAAGGCAGTGGTCTGGTAGGAGGGGTATTAATGGATAAGAGAATTGGAGCATGATCAAAAGCAATCCGGCCGAGATGGCGTACTGTGCGATCTAGAAAAAGATAGAGCCAAGAAGGAGTAGCATAGTATCATTGTCATGAATAATTAGTGCATTGTCCTCTTTGTCTTTAATAATTTATTATCGGCGTGTTGCTGATTAGGCTTTATCAGAAGAGCACTTTGATATCTCTCAGGAACAAGACTTTTTAAGTCGAAAAAACTTTTAAAAATTTTAAATTTTATTTTTATTATTTTATTATTTTTATTCTTTTATAAATTAGTAAGTAGGAGATAGCATTTATACGAGATTTCTACTATTTTCTGCATTAAAACGAGCAATACTCTGCATCAAAAGATCTATTGACTTGCAAATAATTTAAATAAAGAAGAAAAGTTTCATCATGTTTCTTAAATAGGCCACTTTATTTTTTTTTTTTGGATTTTGAAAATATAAAAAATAAAAATAATACTGGATGACTTTTTAGAAATTCGAGTGGCCAAGTTAATCATGCTTGTAAGGGCTTTTTACAATTATCATTGGTTGTCTTTTTTTTTTTTTTTTTTGTTAAGAAAAAGAGATAGAGAGATAAATTCCGGTGTAGCTAACACCACTAAAGCACCTGTTAGTAGAACTGGGATAAAAGAGGGAGATCATGATCTTTCACTCATATCAACGGTCGTTCCTGATCTCTCACTCATATCAGCGATCGTGGATTCCTGAAAAATTTTTGAATTTAATCAAGTCACCGCTAGGATCATACCTCGAATCCACGATCAGTTAATAATGAGGCAAGATATCTATCAACCGGATTATCGTCTTAGATTCACCCTTCAACTTTTAAATTGGTTGTGCATTATAAAGATGTACACAGATCTGTGCATTCCATGAAATTTGCATGCGTACAAAAAGTTTGTAGATATTGATAAATTTTAATTGATATATAATTTTGTATCATAAATAATAAGTTGCGTAGATAATTTGTTAGATGTTACTTATATCATTAACTAATGCTTTACATAGTGCTCGAGGGCCATATAGATTCTGAAAAGGTAGATCCCTTCCCCTGACTATGCATGGTAGCTTTTTATATTCCACTTCCTTGGGTTTTTTTTATTTTTTTATTTTTTTTGTGTGATTAATGTAAAGAGTATAGACAATCTAAGTGGCGCGCAAGATTTTTTTTTTAAAAAAAAATAGGCAAAATTGTAGAAGGTAGATAGGCTGGAGCTTCTAATTAGTTTTTTAATATGTTGATATGCTGTATTTTTTAAATAAAAGATTAACACCTATCACTTTTTTTGATAAATTAGATAATTCATTATAAATACAATCAAGAAAATTTTTAAAAAACTAATATTTCTTAAAGTTATAGAAGCATTACCAAAATAGTCCAAATAATATTGATAGAGTGATCAATAACATAGCACATCACGTAGTCAGCCATCCCATTCATCTCGTGATAGACATGTCAAGCAAGAAAGAATGTTCTCCCTTTCATCATCTACCAAATTTTCCGCAAGAGTAAGTAGGCATCAACAGCCCTGCAGTGAACACTTATCATTTTTATTAGAACATTTTATTGAATGGAAATGTACACTTCACAAATTTAAATGCAATCCTAATGAGAAGATCAATTTTTATATTATATCATACAAATTTGTAGAAGTCTTTCGATTAAAGTTCTATTTATTATTTTAAATAGATATATCCTCGAGCAGAAGATGAAGATCTTTGGAATTTTTTATTTTTTTTCTGGAATACTCAAATATAAAAGTTTCAAATAAAAGATTGATAGATGGCTTTACCTCAAAGAGTTTTTGTTAAATAGACTGCAAGTCTTTGCTATGCACGCTCGACAATATTTACAGTGCACACATAGCAATTTTATATACAATATTTGTTAAAAAGATCAAATTTTATATTATATTATATAGATTTTTTAAAATAATAATTTTTTAAGGGGTATGAAAAGGTAGGATGATAGGAGGGATACAAATGGATCGGGCTAGACTGGATCATGAGTGATCCCGATTTGATCCGATTTCTTGATCAGGCTTTTAGATCTAGATCCAATCCAATGAAGATCAGGTTGGGCAAGATTGGGTTCATGTCCAAAATTTTTGATCTAATGGATCATTCGGATTGGGTCCATTTATAATCTAGCATCAAATAAAAGAAAATTGGACCTCGATCAGGTCTAGATTAGGATCAAGTCGGGTTTTGATCAAATATAGTCAATTATATTTTAATTATCATATAACCAATAATTATTAATCACACCAAATAAACAATAAATAATATTTTTTTCAAATAAATTAGAATATAAAAATAATTTAAATATATCTTTATTTTAAAAATATGATCTATATAAATTTTTAATCATAATTTAGAGATTCAAATAGGTTCGAATCTTAGCAGTTGATGTGGCCGGATCGCTGACATGGAGTAGCTGTCAGTTGCCACGTCAAAAAAGGCCGCCACGTCAGAGAAGGCCGCAACGTCAGATACTCTACTCGGACTCCTTCGCCGGGCTGAGCTCCCTCGGAACAACAGGACCGCCCGCCGAAGCCGAGCTCCGCCCTCCGCCAAGTCGGGCCCGCGAGCTCGGGACGCTTAGACCGAAGTCGAGCTGCATCCCCCAGAGCAAGCCCCTCGAGGTTGAGCCCCGTGGTCCGAAGTCGAGCTCAGCCCTCCTCTGCCACATGGAGCCCCTCCGAGGTCGAGTCCTTTGGGACGGAGCCGCGCTCTGCCCTTCTCCGTCAGGTCGAGCTCGCCCGAAGTCGAGCCCCCTTGGTCCGGAGTCGAGCTCAGCCCTCCTCTGCCAAGTGGAGTCACCTCGAGGCCGAGCCCCTCGGAGTCGAGCCCTGCCTCTCCAGCTCGGGCGAAGACACCAGCAAGCGGGGAGGTAGCGCTATCACCCCAGGAGGTCGGCGAGCCGCCCGAGGGTCGCGAGAAAATGCCCACCTGGCCGCAATAACTGTCTGCAGCTACCACTTACACCATAAAGGGGAGGAGCTCGGTGATTGAGGCACCATGCTCTTCACCAACCACCTGAACCACCCGGAAGAGGAAGTCAACCAAGAGATTCGAATCCCGGGGGCGGCGGCCCCCCCGATCGAGGCACTACCAAGTTTCCCGTAATGGAGCGACCGGAAGGAATGTCAGAGCGCATGGCAGGTTCTCCTATCACGAACCGGGAAAGGCATCCCGCCCACAGCACGGGATACCACTGCACGCCCCTGTTGGCACGGGGGAGATCCCGAGGTAGGCGCTCAACAACCACCAGAGTTTAAAAAAACCATCGGCCCCCCAGTGGGAAGGTAACAACAATCACAACAACAACAACAAAAAGCTACTGCAACTAACAACTATCACACCACCAAAAACTTAAGCAAGTGAAGGGGAGAAGGCCACACAGAGAATCCCTCTAGCTCGGCCACTATCCTCCCAACACACTTTGCACCCCATTTCTACACTACTCACTCCTCCTAGCATGGAGTCCATTAAGAGGGGCTCGACCAGGAGGATCTGTTCCCCTGGATCGTTACTGACTTGACCGTCAGAGTGCCCCCGCCGGAATCCTCGGCCCGGGTCACTAACCCCATTTTTACAGGTTCAAAGGAGCAGGACATCTTAAGAGCTCGTGAGGGGCGATCCGACCTTGACAGTAGCTACAGGCCACGACGATCTTGGCGGCAACAGATTGGCATGCCAGGTAGGGGGCGAGCGATCTTTGATCCAGCTTGAGCCCCCTTTATAAGCAATTCGATGGAAGGATGGTGACGACGCGGGCGAGAGAGGTCTCCACCAGTCGTGCGGGAGACTCCCCTTCCCGGGAAAACCCACACAACCCAGAGGTGGAACTACCCGCTCCAGCTCAACCACCTCCGGCGGAATCCCAACTAGTTGCGCTCACTCAGCAGGTGCAGATCCTTGCCATGGTAGTGCGCCAGCTTCAGCACCAGCACCGGTCCTTGGCTACTCATCAGCAGCCAGGGACTCCCATGGCCCATGCTGCAGCACCCCGTGACAGTCTATGTTCCTTCCAAGGAAGGCCTTTGCAGCCGCGAGCCATCACTAACAACCGGGGTAGCCACCAAACTTCGACGAAAAGACAACGAGCTGGATCTGTCGACAAGGAGAGCCGCTCACCAAACCTTGAGCGTGTGGTGTCCAAACCCCGCCAAGAAAGAAAAAGCAAGACCCCCCACCATGGGTGCCATGCACCCATGTCACCTTATCCGTCTCCTTCAGCGAAGGGGTCCACTGATGAAGCCATCAGGCGCATGGTGGAGAAGCGCCTGGAGGAGCATGACCGCAAGCTGGCAGAATTATCCCGTCGGTTTGCCAATCTACCGGGCTCCACTAGCAAGCTAGTGGGCTACGACGCCCATCCCCCTTTCTCCCGAGAAGTCCAAGAGGAGTCGATCCTAGATTGGTTCCGCATGCCACAAGTGGATCCTTATGATGGAACCACCGACCCCCTGGACCACCTGGAAAGCTACAGGGCCCTCATGAGGGTCCAGGGGGCTACCGATGCCCTCCTCTGTGTCGCCTTTCCTGCAACTCTCCGGAAGGTAGCCCGGGTATGGTTCACCCGTCTGGAGCCAGAGAACATCAACTCCTTCGCTCAGCTGTGGCAGAAGTTCATGGCCCACTTTGATGCCTGTCGAAAGATGCCGCGAGAGGCAGACAGCCTCTTCTCCATCAGGCAGTAGGACCGCAAGCCCCTGCAGGACTATGTGGCCCATTTCAAGGCTGCCACGTTGGAGATCTACAATCTCGAGGAGCCAGTTGCTATGTTGGCTCTAAAGCGAGGACTCTGGACCTCCCGCCTGACCTACTTGCTCGACAAGAAGCCCCCCAAGAGCTACTCCGAGCTTCTCCTCCGAGCTCAAAAGTACATCCATGCCGAGGAGGCGGATCGTACGAGGTGGGAGCTCGACGGGAAGCCGCTGAAGAAACCAGCCCCCGTCGAGACATCCAGGATGCGGAAGCCATGACCGTTAGCTTTGAGCTTCCGGCAGGGACCAAGGCCGGGAAGCGCACCCGTTCCCGAGGGGAGTTACACCCCCTTCCTTGCCCCGAGGACGAATATCCTCATGGAGATCGAGGGTGAACGCTACTTGAAGCGCCCGCCTCCGATGAAGCCATCCGCTGGCCATGACAAAATGAAGTATTGTCACTTCCACCATGACCACGGCCATGACACCGAGGAATGTCATAACCTCAAGTGGGAGATCGAATAACTCATCAGGAGGGGCTACCTCGAAAGGTTTGTGGGGGGCATACCTCAAGCAGAATCTCAGGCGCTCGTTGCTCTCCCGCCAGCTCCAGCAGTCGACAACACCCCTATCAAGAAGCCGATTGGGATAATATACTAGGGAGCCGAGCACGCATCCAAGAAGGCCCGGGGGGCAAGGCATTTTGAAAATGTACTCCCCTTTATGAGGGAGGGGGGAGACCGGGGAAAAAATATAAATAATGATGCCATGGTCCATAGATATGACGATCGTGAAGTACCCTGTAAAATGCATCATGGTTGATAGTGGAAGCTCCATAGATATGCTTTTCTACGATGCTTTCTCTAGAATGAACCTTCTCCCTACTCAGCTCAGACATGTGCACACTCCCCTTGTCGGTTTCACAGGTGATTCTGTGAGGGCTGAGGGAGAGATTACTCTCCCAGTAATTGCCGGGACCCCACCTCGGCAGAGCACCGTCATGATGACCTTCATGATTGTCGGGCTCCCTTCAGTCTACAACGTGATCCTTGGCCGACCCGGGCTCAACTTGCTCGACGCCGTCATTTCCACCAGAAGACTACTTGTGTAGTTCCCAACTCCTTACAGCATTGGAAAAATGAGGGGAGCACCCCAGCCGGTGCAGCACTGTTTTCAAACCCTCCCTGAGGCCAAGGTCCCCGAGGGTGATCCTAGGGTGGACGATCTCGACCAAAGGGCTCAGGACCCCCGGGGAGGCCCGGCTGAACGGCTACTCTCCTATCCACTTGGAGATGATCCTGCTAAGACGGTGCAAATCGAGGCCCAGCTGCAGGATGAGGAGAGGGCCCACCTTTTGGAATTCCTGCGGATAAATGCAGATGTGTTCGCCTGGACAGTGGCGGACATGCCAGGAATCCTCCTTGACGTAATCACCTACAAGCTGAGCATTGACCCAAAGCACCGACCAGTTCGGCAAAAGAAGAGAAGCTTCACCTCGGAGAAGCAGGCGACCATCAATGAGGAAGTAGACAAGCTCCCCGCTGCCGGTTTCGTTCGGGAGGTGCAATATCCGAGCTGGCTGGTGAATGTGGTGATGGTGAAGAAGAGCAATGGCAAATGAAGGATCTGTGTGGACTACACCGACCTCAACAAGGCATGCCCGAAGGACAGCTTTCCACTGTCGAAGATCGATCAGTTGGTGGACACCACCTCAAGGCACAGGCTCCTTTCCTTCATGGATGTATTTTTCGGATACAATCAGATCCGGATGCACCCAGAGGATGAGGAGCACACTACCTTCGTCACCGACCAATGGACATACTGCTACACGATGATGCCCTTCGGTCTGAAGAATGCTGGGGCCATATATCAGCATTTGGTCAATAGGATCTTCAAAGACCAGATTGGTCGGAACATGTAGGTGTATGTGGACGACATGCTTGTCATGAGCAAGTCGAGCTCAGACCATGTCGCCGACCTCATCGAAGCCTTCTACAACCTCCGAAAGCATCAAATGAAGCTGAACCCGGTGAAGTGTGCCTTCGGAGTAGCGGCAGGAAAGTTCCTTGGCTTCATGGTCACTCAAAGCAGCATTGAAGCCAACTCGGAGAAGGTCTAGGCGATCATTGACATGGAGCACCCGACATCCAAGAAGCAGGTCCAGTGCTTGACGGGGTGGATTGCAGCACTGAGCTGGCTCATCTCGAGGTCGACCGATCGCTGCCTCCCTTTCTTCAAGGCGCTGTGCAAGATGCATGACTTCACCTGGATGGAGGAGTGCAGAACGGCCTTCGAAGAATTAAAGGAGTTCCTAGCCTCTCCTCCGCTGCTCTCCAGACCGGAGGGAGGGGAGGAGCTCCTGCTCTATCTGGCGGTCACACCCGGAGCAGTCAGCTCGATCCTCGTTCGTGCAGACAAGGACAGTCCCAGAAGCCGGTGTATTACACCAGCAAAATCCTTCGCGATGCGGAGGTCAGGTATATTCACTACGAAAAACTTATTTTTGCACTAATAATGTCTGCTAAGCGTCTCAGGCCCTATTTTCAAGCACACCCCATTGTGGTCGTGATGGACCAGCCATTGAGGACCATACTTAGCCGCCCCGAGACCTTTGGGAGACTGGCCAAGTGGTCCCTGCTCTTAAGCGAGTTCGACATAGCGTATCGACCGAGATCTTCGTAGAAGGCCCAAGTCCTAGCGACTTCGTGGTCGAATGCACAGGGCTCACCGAGAAGCTAGAGCAGACAATGATGGAGCTCCAAGCGAAGCTCGGACCAGAGGAGGGCCCTGGATCCTCCATATGGATGACGCGTCCAATTCCGGCGGAAGCGGAGCAAGTCTCATCCTTGCCAACAGCGATAGGGTGGTGACAGAGTGTGCTCTCTGCTTCAAGTTCATCGCAACAAACAACCAGGCAGAGTATGAGGTGCTCCTCATGGGTCTGAAAGTCTCCCATGAGCTGGGCGTGCAGAGCTTGAAAGTCTTTAACGACTCCTAACTGGTTGTCGGGAAAGTCTCTGGAGAATATGAAGCCAGAGATCCCCAGATGATGAAGTACTTGGAACGAGTCCGCTCAAGCACGACGGCTTTCCAGTGCTTCAGCATTTTTCACATCCCTTGAGGGGAGAATGCACGTGCAGATGCACTGTCGAGGCTCGCGACCCTGCCGGACTCATCACTGGGGCACGCCTACATCGAGTACCTTGAGAACCCGAGCTACGAAGGCCTAGAGGAGGTGCAACAAGTCACCTCAGAGCCGAGCTAGATGGACAGGTATGTCAGGTACATCACTGATGGCACCTTGCTAGAGGACCGCATGGAAGCCGGCCTCATCAAGAAGAAGGCCTCTCGGTTCGTTTTGATGGAAGGCCAGCTCTATCGCCGATCTCACTCCTACCCGCTCTTGAAGTGCCTCAGGCCCACAGAGGCGGCCTTCGTACTCCGGAAAATACATGAAGGCCTCTGTGGGAACCATGTGGGAGGGAGAACACTGGCATACAAAGCTCTCCGCCAGGGATACTTCTAGGAGACCATGAGGGAGGACATCGCCGACTTCGTCAAGAGGTGTGACAAGTTCCAGCACCATGCCCAAATACAGCGCCAGCCGGCGGCACCGATCTCCCAGCTCTCATCTCCTTGGCCCTTTGCTCAGTGGGAAATGGACATCCTTGAGCCATTTCCCCCTGCACTGGGACAACGAAGGTTCCTACTAGTGGCGATTGACTACTTCACCAAGTAGGTCGAAGCAGAACCGCTAGCTCGGATCACCGAAGCCAATGTCCACCAATTCTTTTGGAAGGCAGTTATCTGTTGCTTCGGACTCCCCCACTGTATCATCACTGACAATGGGCGATAATTTGACAACCGGGAGTTAGAAGGATTTTGCACCGAGCACGGCATCCAGCATCGCTTTACCTCGGTTGCCCACCTCCAAATAAATGGAGAGATCGAGGTGACTAATCGGACAATCCTCCAAGGACTCAGAACCAGGCTGACCTAGCCAAGGGCAGATGGACGGAAGAACTCCCAAGTGTTCTATGGGCCTACCACACAACGCCCAGAATGGCAACTGATGAGACGCCCTTCAACCTTATCTTCGGCACCGAGGCAGTCATCCCGGTTGAGCTCGTTGTGCCCACGCTACGAGTACAACAGTACAATGAAGCACAGAACTCGGCACACCTTTTGCTCAACTTAGACCTCCTCGAAGAAACAAGGGACAAAGCTCGGCTCTGAATGGAGGCATGCCAGCAATGAGTGGCCTGGTACTACAACGCACGGGTAAGGCCAAAAGTCTTCAGACCCGGGGACCTGGTGCTGCACCAAGCGAAGCATCTCAATCCCGAGAGTGCGACAAGCTCTCTTCAAACTGGGAAGGCCCCTACAAAGTGGCTGAAGCCCTCTCACATGGGGCCTACTACCTCGAGGATCTTGACAGCATCAGGTTCCCACGAACATAGAATGCCTGCAAATCTAAGAAGATACTATCTGTAGTGTAAGGCTTTCTTCCATTAATAATAAAGATTTTTTTTTGCACAAAAGGTTATTTGTCTTGCAGGAATATCATTGCCCGGTCCAAGACCTGGCACAATCAAGACCCGGAGCTCAGCTCTTCGGCCAACAAGTCTTCGAGCCTAGCTCCAAGATATAAAGTCCAGAGCCCAGCTCTCAGGCAATCAAGACTCGGAGCCTAGCTCTCCAGCCAACAAGACCTAAGCCCAGCTCTCAGGCAATCAAGACCCGGGGCTCAGCTCTCCGGACAACAAGTCTTCGAGCCTAGCTCCAAGACACCAAGACCTGAGCCCAGCTCTTAGGCAATCAAGACTCGGAGCCCAGCTCTCCGGCCAATAAGACCTGAGCCTAGCTCTCAAGCGACCAAGACCCGGGGCCCAGCTCTCCGGACAACAAGTCTTTGAGCCTAGCTCCAAGACACCATGACCTGAGCCTAGCTCTCAGGCAATCAAGACTCAGAGCCCAGCTCTCTGGCCAACAAGACCTGAGCCCAGCTCTCAGGAGACCAAGACCCGGGGCCTAGCTCTCCGGACAACAAGTCTTCGAGCCTAGCTCCAAGACACCAAGACCTAATCCCAGCTTTCAAGCAATCAATACTCGGAGCCTAGCTCTCCGGATAACAGGTCTTCGAGCTTAGCTCCAATATACCAAGACCCGAGCCTAGCTCTCAGGCGATCAAGACCCGGGGCCTAGCTCTCTGGCCAACAAGTCTTCGAGCCTAGCTCCAAGACACCAAGACCTGAGCCCAGCTTTCAGGCAATCAAGACTCGGAGCCAAGCTCTTCGGACAATAAGTCTTCGAGCCTAGCTCCAAGACACCAAGACCTGAGCCTAGCTCTCAGGCAATCAAGACTCGGAGCCTAGCTCTTCGGCCACCAAGACTTGAGCCCAGCTCTCAGGCGACCAAGACCCGGGGCCCAGCTCTCTAGACAATAAGTCTTCGAGCCTAGCTCTAAGACACCAAGACCTGAGCCCAGCTCTCAGGCGACCTTGGACCGGGACCCAGCCCTCTAGCCAACAAGACCTGAGCCCAGCTCTCGGGCAACCATGGATCGAGGCCCAGCTCTCCGGCCAGCAAGTCCTGAGCCCAGCTCATCAGCATTGAAGCCTGAAGACCAAGTCCCTGAAGGCCAAGTCCCAGACAAAGTGGAGCCCTCCTCTCTGATCTCACCACATACCTCAAAAAAAAAGGGAGAAGAAAGAAAAAAGAAGGGAAAAGAGAAAAGAGAAGATGGGAGAGGCAAGCAGTACTTAGGAACATATAGCAAGAAAACCTTATTTCATTAAAACTCTTCCAACCATTTACAAGCATCCTTGGGCACCCGACATGCCGGGTGACCCAGATCAAAAGCAGAAGCAGAAGAAAGCTGAAGAAAAACCTATTCTACTTGGGATGCCCCCTTGGCAGGGCTGTGAGGTTGCGAAGTTTCATCCCCAGGTGCCTCTGGTTGTGCAGCTCCGACCTCGGGCGGCGTAGCTCCAGCCTCGATGACCGCCATAGGCTGGGAAAGTTCGGGAGCAGCGACTTCTACAACGTCTGCATCCGAGTCCAGCTCCATATCCGAAGCCTGAGGATACCTAAGGCGGTGGCGGCCCTTGTCGGGAATGAACGCCTCGACTCGACCATGCAGGTACATAAAATCTTTATAGAAGGAGTCCGACGCCGTTTGATAGAACTCGGCGACGAACTCCTTTGAGGCTTTATACTTAGCCATGGCCCCTTCAGCCTCCTTTTTCGCCTCGACGGCTTGTTCCCTTGCCGCCTCCACCGACTTGGATGCCTCCGTTGCATCCTTCTCGACTGCAGCCAACTTCTCCTTCTCCACTGCCAGATCGGTCTGAAGGGACTGGGTGATCCCTTTCTGTTGAATTACCTCCGCGTTAAATGAAGTCAGCCTCTTCTCTGTGGCCGCGAGTTCTTCGGCTTGCTCCTTGACCGGCCTCGCTCCTGGTCGAGGCTTTCCTGGAGCTCCTTCGCTCGCCCCTCAGCACCGACGAGCTATTTCTTAAGGTCCTTGACCCTCAGATCAAGGACCCCGTTGGCGTCAGTCCTCTTCTTCAGGTCGGCCTTCAGAGACTCGACCTCCGCTACCTGCTGCTGATCGTTCTTCAGCCAGTTCTGGCAGCATTCCCTAATCAAGAGGACCTCGGCACTGATCTGCACCACACCAGAGGTCAGCTACCAACACGAAAGAAAGAAAAGGAGAGAAAAGGGCAGTCATTTACCGAGAAGAGCTGGGGGAAGATGTTGCTGATTGCATCCCCCAGCCGCTGTCTGGCCATCTCCTGCTGGTCGCATGACTGGATGGAAAAGTCCATCATGTGCTCCGCCAATGCCTGGTTCCGGAGCAAAGAGCTCTCCGACCTCAGTTTGAAAGGGATCCAGTGGTGTTCCCTTTCCCTCCTGCTCTTCTCGGGAGCCGAATCGCCTGCCCCTCCGGTGGAAGCGCCCTCCTCGAATCTCCTCCTCCTCGACCTCGATGACAAAAGGCCTCGGGGAAAGGGGGGACACGACGGCGGCGGCAGCTGCGGCCTTGGCACGGACTACCACCTCAGGCTCCAGGGTAGGAGCTGCTTCTTGTGGCCTCGACCACTCTAGCACCTTCCTAATTGCCCTCTGGCTTGGCCCCGGTGCCGTGGACACCATCCTCCCTACTTGTGCGGGAGTGGCCTAAGCCTCCCTCCTACTCGGATCGACTGGTGCGGCGGGAGTGGCCATCGACACACTCTCGTCCTGAGTCCGTTTCAGGGGTGGCTCCTCAACCATTCCGGTCCGTGACCTCTTCCTGGTGATTGCAAGCAGGTCGCTCTCCGAGAAAATCATGCCTGCATATAGATCACACAATGATTAGAACTTAGAAGAGATAATGTGAAAGATGCAGAGGAAAGGGAAGCTCAAGCTGAACTCACCCAACCCCCTCATTGGGTCGACCCGGACTTCAAAGAGGTTCTGCTATGACAGCAGAACCTCCATGGATGGAATCTAGGTGGTGCAGAGCTACTCGTAGCCATCCTTGTCAACCGCATCAATCGCAGAGCTTCGATTAAGGGACTGATCCGGGTCGCTCTAGACCCAGTCAACCCCCTCGACCGTCGCGAAGAAGAATTTGCTCTTCCATCCCTTGATGTAAGAGGGGAGCTCAAACCTAATGTCCTTCGGGCGAGAAGACAAGGACCACCACCCATTCTCGGTGAGGTGGCACTTCAGGGTGAAGAATGCCCTGAACAAGGAAAACCAGGCAACGAACCCGTGGAAGTGGTAGAGTATGATGAAGGAAAAGATAGTCCTAATGGCATTCGGTACAAGCTGAGCATGAACCAGACGGTAGTTGCTCAACACAGACATGAAGAAAGGATGAAAGGAGAAGCAGAGCCCTTCGGAGAAGGTCTCCTCATAGAAGGCTATTCGGCCTGGGCTACTGGAAGTAACCCGGTCCCCTGGTTGGGGGATTAGAAGCCGGACAGAATGCGGGATGTCATAGACATCCTGGATGGTCCCCAGTTCCTCAGCAGAGATCGTCGAAGCGATCCCACCGGGACCTGTTGACCGGACAGACTCGGGGATGGGTTCAGACGGGGAAGGAGGACGAGAAGGACTAGACCCAGGTTCCCTAATAGCTACGAGATCGGGAGGATGCCTCCTGCTCAACTCAAAACGCGCCCCCTCCCCCTTCTCATCGGAGGAAGAAGATGGCGGTCTCGGCGCAGAAGGACCGGCCTCACCTTGGTTAGTAGAAGGATGGAAGCTCAGACCGAAACGAGACATCTGTGGAGGTGGAAGAAACAAGAAACTCAAGTGGGAGAAGGGACGGACTCAGTTGAAAGAGGGCCCTAACCTTGGAAGAAGAAGCCTACTCTGATAAGGGGAGGAGGAAGAAGAAGACTAACCTGGTTTCTTAGAGGGTCTGGGTTAA
Organism: Areca catechu; assembly: GCA_021397845.1. Taxonomy (NCBI): domain Eukaryota; kingdom Viridiplantae; phylum Streptophyta; class Magnoliopsida; order Arecales; family Arecaceae; genus Areca; species Areca catechu. Next base: position 16,022,030 of record CM038041.1, read on the forward strand.
TCGGAAAGAAGGAGAAGCTTGGGTATGGTAGCGGATGCGAAGAATTCAAAAGAATGGATGTTTTGGGTAAAAACTTCCTTTCATTTCAAAATGACCTGGCGCATCCATATCGTTACAGCCCCTCCGCCAACAGATTCATGCCACGTGCTGGCCATCGGTGGGTAAGACGTTCCGACCACTCTGAATTTTGCATCCGTAATAACTGCTCCTCGAACATGGCCACGTGGCACCTCCGCAATGGCCTGGGGAACCGTTTCACGAATCGCCGGCAATCATGGCTATTATTGCACCGAATCTTCATCTTTCCATGTCAGCATGCAATTACTTCCTTCGACCCGAGTGTCGCACACTAACGAACCTCGGGAGCGGGGGCCAAATGATGTGGCTGGATCGCTGACGTGAAGTAGCTGTCAGACGCCATGTCAGAGAAGGCCGCCATGTCAGATACTCTACTCGGACTCCTTCGCCTAGCTGAGCTCCCTCAAAACAATGGGGCCGCTCACCGAAGCCGAGCTCCGCCCTCCGCCAAGTCAGGCCCGCAAGCTCGGGACGCTTAGGCCGAAGCCGAGCTGCATCCCCCAGAGCAAGCCCCTCGAGGTCGAGCCCCGTGGTCTAGAGTCAAGCTCAACCCTTCTCTACCACGTGAACCCCTTCGAGGTCGAGTCCTCTGGGACAGAGCCGTGTTCTGCCTTTCTCTGTCAGGTTGAGCTCGCTCGAAGTCGAGCCCCCTTGGTCCGGAGTCGAGCTCAGCCCTCTTCCGCCAAGTGGAGCCGCCTCGAGGCCGAGCCCCTCGGAGTCGAGCCCTGCCTCTCCAGCTCGGGCGAAGACACCAGCAAGCAGGGAGGCGGCACTATCACCCCAGGAGGCTGGCGAGCTGCCCAAGGGTCGCGAGAAGATGCCTACCTGGTCGCAATAACTGTCTGCAGCCACCGCTTACACCAGAAAGGGAAGGAGCCCAGTGATCGAGGCACCACGCTCTTCACCAACCACCTGAACCACCCGGAATAGGAAGTCAACCAAGAGATTCGAATCTCGGGGGTGGCGGCCTCCCGATCGAGGCACTGCCAAGTTTCCCAGAATGGAGCGATCGGAAGGAATGTCAGAGCGCATGACAGGTTCTCCTATCACGAACCGGAAAAGGCGTCCCACCCACGACACGGGACACCATTGCACGTGCCTGCTAGCACGGGGGAGATCCCGAGATAGGCGCCCAACAACCACCAAAGTTTAAAAGAACCATCGGCACCCCCAGTGGGAAGGTAACAACAATCACAACAACAACAACAACGAAAAACTACTGCAACTAACTACTATTGCACCACCACAAACTTAAGCAAGTGAAGGGGAGAAGGTCACACAGAGAATCCCTCTAGCTCGGCCACCATCCTCCCGATACACTTGCACCTCATTTCCATACTACTCACTCCTTCTAGCGTGGAGTCCATCAAGAGAGGCTCGACCAGGAGGATCTGTTCCTCTGAATCGTTACTGACTTGACCGTCGGAGTGCCCTCGCCAGAATTCCCGGCCCGAGTCACTAATTCCGTTTTTGCATGTTCAAAGGAGCAGGACATCCTAAGAGCTCAGGAGAGGCGATCCGACTTCGACAACAGCTACAGGCCACGACTATCTTGGCGATAATAACAGTATTATCATATTTGGATTGGATTATGTTCGAATTTAATAAATTCAAATTTAATCCAGAAAATAAATCTAATGCAATTTTAAAATCTGATTTGGATCCATGAATTTTTGAAAATAAATTGAATTAGATTTAAATAGATGGAATTCCGATCCATTTGCAGCTTAAACGATATATATATTTATTATACTTTTATCTAGCCATTGCTTTTATTATTATTATTATTATTTTGGTAAACCGAGCCATTGCTTTTATTTGGAAAGTGTTTGTTAGTGAGCTAGGGGACAATAAAAGTTGCGTGCTGACCTCTCCAATATTGGAGAGATAGACGACAATAAATATGGCACGCAAGTCTTCCCTAGGCTGTGAATATCTAGTTTCGCATTGTATTACATAAATTTACAATAAAAAAAAAATTCTTGATGCATATCCCCTAAATAATCCCTTTCCATTATTATCGCCATTGTGGCCCACTTGGCATGCTAATATGGTAGGTTGAGGATATCTCGTTTTCATTGTATTAGCTTAAGTTTGCACTAAAAAAAAAAATTTATGATCTATCCATATAATTGTTATTGTGGTTAAAAAAAAATAATAAAAAAAAAATAAAAAAAACATATTGATTTATTGAATAAAAAAATTTAGTACACGAGGCTGTCACGGCTTAAATTTTTTTTTTTGATGAATATACCCTGAATAAACCCTTTCCATTATAATTACCGGTGATCATGAAAGTAAATGGCGCAATTAATTTGCTGAATAAAAAATTAATTTCGCGAGGCTACAACAACTCGCCACTTGGCTATCAGGTGAGAGCTAGATAACGGTTGTTATTGAAGTTCCTCGCCCACGTTATATCCTCGACGATGCTGTCTCGCTTTCCATCGCAGGACGGCAGGGATACTCCCGGCCCTGATCTCGCCCCATCTCTGCCAACCGTCCAACTCCTGGGTCCCAGTGATTTGTCCAAATTGTCCAGAAAATAAATCTCATGATATCCAATGCTCTGATCGGCCACTGGGTGGTCCCAAAATTCGGTTCCCGTGGGCCGTTCCAATAAATACGTCGCCGCGTCTCCCAGGCATGGCCTCGTGAAACGCTTTCTCGGGTCTCTCGAGCTCCGAACCGCAAACCATCCTTTTACTGGTAGCCAGGACTAAATAATGTACACCGTTTTCGTGCACCCATTTTAGGATTTATAGAAGCCCATGTCAAAAAAAAGCAACATGAATATCCACTGCATTCACTTATACCGTGTATGTTTGGTGTATCAGCTATATAATTAGACATATTTTCTAATTTTCTTTTTTTCTATTGTGTGTTTTTCCTTCCATAATCTGTCCTTATTCCGCATCTGTTGATAAGATTAGAGGTATAACTCCTCCTTCTAGCATTTATTATTTTTTTAATTTAAGAGTTATTGATCTCAGGATTGTATCTATTATATATTGAAATTATAATAAAAGATGCACCATTACTTACCAACATAAAAAACGATGCATTATTGATTATTACATATAAATACCACTAAGAAAATAAAAGGTACATTTACTAAATTATTATATATTTTTTATATTTCAAAACTATCTTTTTTTGTTTGTGCTGTGGGCATTCACTCTAGCCCGTATTGACCTGGACTCAAATTAAGCCGAGATATGTAAGCGTTGGTTGTGTTTTGTGTCTTGATCTTGGTTGGTTATAATTGAAGTATCTTGGAAATGGCCAACCGGAGCTCATCCGAATAGAAGGACTTGAGTACATCTGAAGATGAGGAAAGTCATAGCTCATTCGAAGATGAGAAGAAACTTAAGCTTATTTGAAGATCAGCAAAATCTTGAGCTCGTTCGAAGATAAGAAAAGCTTCAAGCTCATCTAAAGAGAAGGAATTCAACCCATAACTCATTCAAAGGTGGAGAGAACCATGGGCTCATCTAAAGATGATGAGAATCTTGAGCTTATTCGAATAGAAAGAATTCAATCCTAAGCTCATCCAAAGATGAGGATAGCATCGGGCTCATCTGAAGATGGAAAAACTAATAAGCTCATTCGAAGATGAGGAGGAATCTTAACCCTGTGCTCATTCGAAGATGATAAAAGACCTGAACTTGTCCGAAGATGAGAAGAATCCCGAGCTCGTTCGAAGATGAGGAAAGTCTTGAGCTCATCCAAAGACGAGTCCAATTTAAGAAGGTCACTATTTTTTGTAAGTAATTTCTTTTCAAATATCCATGCTTTAGATAAGACAAGTACAATTATTTAGATTCTGCTGATTGCAGATAGAGCATCTTCTCAAATATTTGAGCTCGATAAGACAGGTATAACTATCAAGATTTTATTGATTATAAATAAGGCAACTACCGAGCTACTTCGTATTGCAAATACGTGGTGTGATTTTGGCCAGCATGATTCTTGTATGTTTTCTAGAATTTGCCAATGGCTTCGGTGTGCCCAACCGGACTCCTACTTTATAAATACCGAGAGAGGGGGATCCTCTAGGTAAGTCTCTCAAGCCCCAAATAGACACTCTTTTATCCCTCCTTGGTTTTCTCTCTCTATTCTTCGAGTCCAAACTGATTTGAGTATCGAAGGTTTCCACCGTTAAAACCTTGACTTGTTTTGCAGGTCTCCGCTACAATACCTTCCTTATAGCAACAACATCTTCCCTGCCTTATCCTTCCATGATCTCTAGCTTCACCTCGTAATCAGCCAAGATCCACAGCACCTCGGAGCTCCTCGAGTGCACCACACCGATCTCAGCGTTAATTTAATTCCAAGACTGCTCTCACCTTGTATTATTTTGAGGACCTCGTAGGTGGCATCACTAGCATTCACCTCATCTCCTGAGAGAGCCCCGGGCATCATCTCGTTCTTTTTCAAGTACAGCTTCTTCTCCTAATATTCCAAGAATAGCTTTGGCTCATAATTTTTAGAGGACAGCTTTACCTCATCATTTCTCGAAGACAATCAGGCTGATCTCAATGCCAGCCCAGATTTCTACAGCAACGGTTTTCATGGTTGATTATTACTTATAAATACCACATTTCAAGAAAAACGGAGGTGCACATCTTTTTTACCCACTACATATTTATTATATCTAAAATATATAATAAAAATTTTATATTCTACAAATAAAAACTCATCAGGCATTTGCGTCTCAACACTTTGTTATGCACTAATGATTAATACACATTACTATCTGCTGGATTCACCTCAAACTTTTAATTCAAAGCTTATTTATCTTTTTTGGTACAAAAAAGTAACCATTTATATTAGATGTCTTGAATTTTCTTTGATTGATGAGAGCATTTCTGATATCCACATCAACAAATGATAAACCCCCTTCTCAGTTATCAGTCTATGTTATAATAATATTATCATTTACTTGTTTTCATATGTACTTAGATTATTTTAGGATAAAAAAACTAATTATTATAACGTTGCATTAACTGTTAAAAAGAAAAGTCTTAAAAAATATTTTTCTTAAATTTCTGCCCATCAAATATTTGTCAGCTGATTTTTTTTTCCTCAACTAGAATGAGGAATTGAACTGAAAATATTGATAAACACTAAATATATAAAATTATAGTTCTTGTTAAGACAAAGAAGCTACATAATAAACTGGCTAATAATAACAACCTTTGTATGAAAACTTGCCATGACAATTGTTATCATAAACTTTGTCCTTAAAAACCACCCACTTGCTATAATATCATAGATATAAAATGTTTTTTTTGATAATTATTAATATATACTTTACTTTATGCACAGTGACATGATCAAATGATATCAAAAAGTTCTCCCTTTATCAAGAGTGGTTTTCTGTTACAATTTTTTCATCACATTATGAACTTTCGGCTACATGCACCATCAAATAGCATCCGATACGAACCGTATTTTTTCTTCAAGAATTTCCGGTCAAAAACTTGACCCAGTAAAGAAGGGTCATTATTTCCACTCCAGCGGGTCCAGTTCGAGGGTGCAGAACTGGGTCCACTTCCTCAGTTCGCGAAGCGGATTTCCATTTACGAAACTACTCCGGAAAACCTTTTGCGCACTTTCCCATTTCCGTCATTTCCTTTTCCGAGCCCAACCAGATGGTCTAGATTCCGTCAAACTCCGTTTAGTTTCTCCTCCTTTATTTCAACACCCCGTCTCTGGCTTCCCCTCGCCTTCGTCACAAGGCCAAATCGGCACCACCCTCCACACGGGCCCCATCCCTTCGTCACCGCGGCAGCTAACGGCTCCCGTCATGTCGGAGATAATCTTACCTCGAGTGACGGGATACCTCAAGCCCCTTATATCTCACTGCCCCTCCCACTCGTTCCCGTCTTCCTTCTTTCAAAGCGAAGACTCGTCTCCGACTCTCCTACTGAAAAGCCGACGCACTTGCTTGTCTAAATATCATTCTAGGGAGAGAAAGTGAGTGAGAGTTTAGAGAAAGAAAGCTTGGGACCTAGCTCTCATGGCGGAAGGTGGTGCTCCGATCCGGGCTTTTGCAGCGTAGAGGGCGACCGAGGCGGCGTTGGGGAGGGTTCCGGCGGGATCTACGGTTGGGGAGGGAGGGAATGGCGGAGGCGGGGGAGGGGAAGACGGGGATGGGGGAGGGGGAGAAGAAGAGGCAGGAGCAGAGCGTGGCGTTCTACGAGCTGTTCACGTTCGCGGATCGCTACGATCTGGCTCTCATGGCGGCGGGAAGTCTCGGCGCAGTGGTCCATGGATCGGCGATGCCGGTTTTCTTCCTACTATTCGGCGATCTCGTCAATGGATTCGGCAAGAACCAGGCGGATCTCGGCAAGATGACGAACGAGGTCTCCAAGGTCCGGTCACCGCTTCTCTCTCTCTCTCCCCCCCCCCCCTTCTCTCCACTTTGGATCCCTGCATATTTTCTCTATATTGTTTATTATTTTAAAAAATGATTTATTGCTATTACTTTTCAGTATGCTCTCTACTTCGTCTATCTCGGGCTCGTTGTGTGCTTGTCCTCGTATGCCGGTGAGTTTTTATTTTTTTTTGCCTCTCTTTTTATTTCCCTCCTAAATTATTTTAAATTATCATTTACTGTTATTATTGATTCGGATCGGGATACCGGCGGTGGGGTAGGACGAGGAAAGGGTTGCAATTTTTTTTTTGGTTTTTCAGTCTTCCCCTTCTCCCGTTTTTCGGCCGTTCGTCAACTCTAATGGGCGTTGTTTTCCGGCTTTGCCGCACAGAGTTTCCTATGCGGACACCGGATCTCGGCCCTCCAGCGACGCCCCACGTGAGCGCGTCGTTGCGCAGGTTGCCAGGCTGCCAGCGGACGGAATGGACGAGCCTAGCTCTGCGTCCGCATGAAAATTTATATACACGCGTCCGGAGGGTAGTATCCTCCTTTCTTTCCCTGCACTCGGTATCTGTGGTCGCTGTCGCCTTACCTCGTGGGCCGGGAACCAAAACGCCGTGCAGTTTTATTCCCTAATTAATACCGATTTGTTTGGCCTTTGATCCTTGACCGCCGTTAAACTTATTCTCACGGTCGCCGATTAGAAGCTCTCCGTGACGTCTGTCGCCGTTTGGCCTCAGGCTTCGTGGCGAGATCCGGTCACTGTACGGTGAGCTCACCGTTTTTGTTTATAATGTAATGAACAGAGATCGCCTGCTGGATGTACACTGGAGAGAGGCAGGTGGGAACGCTTCGACGGCGGTACCTGGAAGCAGTTCTGAAACAAGACGTCGGATTCTTCGACACGGACGCCCGGACGGGGGACATCGTCTTCAGCGTCTCCACCGACACCCTGCTGGTCCAGGACGCCATCAGCGAGAAGGTAACGTCACCTCTCCGACTCCACTCACCTCTCCCGGCTCACGTTAGCACACTCGTACTCGTCAGCTAAACAGGGACTTCGGTGGTGACGATAACAGGTGGGTAACTTTATCCACTACCTTTCGACGTTCCTGGCCGGGCTCGTGGTGGGCTTCATCTCCGCCTGGAGGCTAGCGCTCCTCAGCGTGGCGGTGATTCCTGGCATCGCCTTCGCCGGTGGCCTCTACGCCTATACTCTCACCGGCCTCACCTCCAAGAGCCGGGAATCCTATGCCAATGCCGGGATCATCGCGGAGCAGGTAATCAACTAAGCATCACCAGGTGGTGACCGTATATCCAAAAGCTTTTTACTTTTACAATGCTTTAAAATTGGGAAATATTTATGGTCTTTATAAGATAACAGTGGCCGAATTAGGAGAGGCAGGGTGGTCGTTGTCGTCGCCTCGTGGATGTAGACGTGTGTATCAATGCTATAAGGCCTTTTCTTGATGGCGTTAACCCTTGATAGCGATTGTTTCTTTTGTTGCTTCTCCGATGGGTACCATTGTTGAAATCAAAATTATTCATGTCTTATGAAGTCCAAATAGATAACGCTGGACTGTACGTACCTCCATCCCCACTTCCAATGATGCTTTAATTGAATTTAATCGGTATGATTCAAGTATCCAACATCTTTTTGGCATCAGCCGTTGATTCTGCTTAGCAGCGGCCACCTGTCCCAATCTTAATTAGAGACGCTTTGTTATGTTATTCCATGTATGGTCAACTTCAGTCTACGCTCGAAGGTTGTGGGCCCACCACGGCGAGAGGTGGGTTAGGTGCATTTTGGCCGATCCATGTGGAGGGTGGTGGATTACCCAGGGGTTACGGCTGCTTTGCGGTTGTCCGCTTGTTATCATGTAGTTGCTGCGCAAGCGCATGATGTATCGGTGGTCATGAACGGTCTAATCTGTTCAGTTGTTAGCCATCATTCTGATAGATGTAGAACTAGTCCATAATGGCTTTTGAAAACTTGGTTGGACAATGTAATTAGTTTGAAATATAAAACAAAAGGAACCAGAAAACAAGGAAAAATAACATGCTGTGTTTAAAAGCTTTGTAGATTGCCTAATAGTTGCGTCATAGTGCAATATTGAAGTAGTTTCAGAAATTGCAGGATCCCATACCTATTTACTATTTAAGTTTTATGGCTTCGTCGTGGAACAGTTGTCACTTTTGTCTCATAAAAAGTAACGGTGTACCCTCATGATGAGTAAATTGTATGTCAAAACTGTAAGCATTTGGTTGCTTACTGTACATAATTCACCTCACAAATCTTTTTTCCTGGACTAGGGATTCATTTAATGTTGGTTTATAATTGGAGTCAGAATTTGTACTAGTTTAGAAATTCTAGTTAGCTAGCAGCCTAGCATCTATTGTTTAGCTGCTGCATTCATGCTGTTTGTGATTGTCATGCATATTGTTGTTATGAGACGTGCCTTCTGCTTTTTGGTTACTAATATTTTTTAGTTGGCATGTGAGTTCTGGATTTTATTACATAGTTGTTCGAATCCTCCTTTTGACTACTTTCGCTTAGGCAATTGCACAAGTGCGAACTGTATATTCATTTGTTGGAGAGAGCAAAGCCCTCACTTCCTACTCAGAAGCAATTCAGAACACGTTGAAGCTTGGTTACAAAGCAGGGATGGCAAAAGGTTTGGGAATTGGGTGCACATATGGGATTGCATGCATGTCATGGGCCTTGGTGTTCTGGTATGCTGGTGTCTTCATCAGAAATGGACAGACTGATGGTGGAAAAGCTTTTACAGCCATATTTTCTGCCATTGTTGGTGGGATGTGAGTTCTTACACTTTAATTGTCAGCTTTTTATGATTAAATTCGGTTTAGAATTTATTTCATTTTCATAGTGTCATGACTATTGGTAGCGACCCATAGTTGAAGGAAGAGAATTGTAGGATTTCACTACCATCACTTTGATTACTTATTAGTTATATGTTTTATCATTTGCCTGGTGCATTTATTGGGCATTACCAGCAAGTATCACCAACAAAGTTTTGTTAATATGATTTATGTCATCATACAAAACTATGCATGTCGTTCGTTTTGTTCATATATGTGCATGTTCGTTCATTCAGGAGTCTAGGCCAAGCATTTTCAAATCTTGGAGCCTTTAGCAAAGGGAAGATTGCTGGATACAAGCTGATGGAGATCATTCGGCAAAAACCATCTATTACTCAAGATCCCTCCGATGGGAAATGTTTGGCTGAGGTCCATGGAAACATAGAATTCAAAGATGTTACTTTTAGCTACCCATCAAGACCTGATGTCATTATTTTCCGAGATTTCTCACTATTCTTTCCCGCTGGGAAGACAGCTGCAGTTGTTGGAGGTAGTGGCTCTGGAAAGAGTACTGTTGTGGCTCTGATTGAAAGGTTTTATGATCCTAACCAGGGTAATTTTGATCTTAAACTCGTTATCTCCAAGGCATCTATATGGAATTAGTCATTTATGTTAGCCTGCCTTGAAGTAATGCTTTCCTTGCATTGCTGTTGCAGGGCAGGTTCTGCTAGAAAATGTGGATATAAAGACATTACAACTGAAATGGCTGAGAGAGCAAATTGGTTTGGTGAACCAAGAACCTGCACTTTTTGCAACAACCATACTTGAGAACATACTATATGGTAAGCCTGATGCCACAATTGCTGAAGTAGAAGCTGCTGCATCGGCAGCTAATGCTCATAGCTTCATTTCTCTACTTCCGAATGGGTACAACACCCAGGTTAGTTGGTGCTCTTTATCAAGGTTAGCTACTTAGTATAATGACTGTTAAGGATAATAACTGCAAGCAAGGATCCTATGCCTTGTTTGCCAACATGGGTATTTTGTCTGCCATGGTAGTCTATCCAAAACCACCTCCTGAAACTAATGTTCATTGATTTTGCACTTTGCTAACTTTATCTTTGCTTAAACTCCTTTTACATGAAGCATATTACAGATCCTGATCATATGCTTCATTTGGGTTTTGCCCCTGCCTTTCTCTCTCTCTCTTGGTGAATGGAACCTAATCCTATTACAATGTTTCTGTAACAATTTATGTTGGTCTTGATCCCAAAGCTCAGATTGCAAGATGATCCCTGCCAGTATTGTGTGTTATGTTCACTTGTCATTGCCGCAAAATTCATGTCCATCTGACAAGACCAAAGGGAACCTTGAACAGCTGTAAAGAAAAGGCTTGCTTATACCTTGGTAAAAGGTGTTTTCCCATTAAATTATTACAATATCTGTGAGTAATTTCCTTGCAAAGCAGTTAGGAGCTTCTATTTTCTATACAGGTCAATGCAACGGCATGATGGAAGTAAAACATAAACCATATTTTTAAATCATCGTCAAACAGAATTCTTCTTAGCATTCTAATAATTTGCAGCTATTTCCTTCAGAATCTAAGATGGCCAATTGTTAAATTTCTAGTGCTATCTTTTTTTTTCTTTGAAGAGAAACAAAATTTTCATTTTTCCCTTCTAAATGCACATTTATATCAAATCCAGGCAGGAGAACGAGGAGTACAGCTATCTGGTGGCCAGAAACAGCGAATTGCTATTGCTCGTGCCATGCTAAAGAATCCCAAGATCCTCCTCCTTGATGAAGCCACCAGTGCCCTGGATGCTGGTTCTGAGAGCATCGTTCAAGAAGCCCTAGACCGCCTCATGGTTGGGAGAACAACTGTCGTTGTTGCACACCGGCTCTCCACTATAAAGAACGTTGATATGATAGCTGTGATACAGCAAGGTCAAGTTGTTGAGACTGGGACCCATGAAGAGCTTCTTGCAAAGGGCAGCTCAGGAGCTTATGCCTCTCTTATTCGGTTCCAGGAGATGGCAAGAAACAGGGACTTTGGTGCCCCATCCACACGCAGATCCCGATCTTCACGCCTGAGCCATTCACTTTCCACTAAATCTCTAAGCCTTCGATCTGGAAGCTTGAGAAACTTGAGCTATCAGTACAGCACTGGAGCAGATGGCCGTATAGAGATGGTTTCTAATGCAGATAATGATCGCAAGTATCCGGCGCCACGAGGTTACTTTTTTAAGCTCCTGAAGCTAAATGCACCAGAGTGGCCTTACAGCATCTTGGGTGCCATTGGATCCATACTCTCTGGGTTCATAGGCCCAACTTTTGCAATTGTGATGAGCAATATGATTGAAGTGTTCTACTTTAGGGACCCAAATGCAATGGAGAGGAAGACGAGAGAATATGTGTTCATATACATCGGCACAGGACTTTATGCTGTTGTTGCTTATCTGGTACAGCATTACTTCTTCAGCATCATGGGAGAAAATCTCACCACGAGGGTGAGGAGAATGATGCTTGCTGGTATGGTTGGATTTTGATTCTGCTTTCTTCTCTTGACTTGATTGACAAAGTAAAACGTGATCAAAGTACTACATTCTTTTATGCAGCAATTCTAAGGAATGAAGTGGGCTGGTTTGATGAGGATGAGAACAATTCCAGCCTTCTAGCTGCCCGTCTGTCTACAGATGCAGCTGATGTGAAATCTGCAATCGCCGAGAGGATTTCAGTGATCCTGCAGAACATGACGTCTCTCCTCACATCGTTCATAGTTGGCTTCATTGTTGAATGGCGGGTTGCTCTCCTCATTCTTGCCACCTTTCCTCTTCTTGTCCTAGCTAACTTCGCACAGGTAGCTCTATTCTCTATTTTTTTAATGACTACCGAGACATTCCTGACCTTCTTTCTTGTTGGAAACCAGAGCCGAAATAATTTGAAATGCCAGAAATATATACTTATTTGACTAACCTATTGGTTTGGGAATTTCATATAGGGAACGTCGAGGTGGTTCATTTCTTTTTTCTTTTCTTTTTTTTTTTTCTTGGTAAAAATGGCTTACTTTCTTCACTGAGGTATATACGTGCTGTCTTCACGACATCAATACTAATCTGGCCAGTGATATCGTAAATGAGTCGGAAATAGGCTTTACATATCATTCTCGTCTAATATGCTTGCATTCAATCTAGTGGGTTGGATACCGGCGATCTGTGCCCTTTCGCGGATTCCAATAATCCTCACTATTTTAAAGAGCAAAAGAAAAAGGAGTTATTGGGGAAATAATAAAGAAAGCATCGACACGGTGTACAGTTGATACTGCCAAAGGATACCGTAGCACATGCGCTTCCTGGCAGCTGCTGTTAACTCTTCTTTAATTTATGGCAAGAAGCTGTTCTCTTTGACCTATATATAAAAATGATATAATGAATAAAATAGTGCGTAGAAAGCTCCAATGCATTCATTAACCTGTTTTCTTGTATGCTGTACATGTATATCTCGAGGTCCTTTGTACACATGTCTGCCTGCAGTTGCAGGAAATTTGGAGCCACTCGATAGCAGTGCTCTGTCATCCTTCAATTGCTTTGTCTGAGAGTGGTAAAAAGTTATAGAAAGAGCTGGGACTACTTACTTTTTTTCTGCTCCAAAAGTTAACCTGCTCTGAACCTTTCCTTGCTGCATAAAAAAAAATGCATGCTGATATTGCTGATATGGATAGATTCTTTTGCTCGTGATGCTTTCTGAACTGAGCCTTTTTTTAAAAAAAAAAAAAATTTCTGCATCCATTGTATTCATGCGGGGAGAGTGATTCCATACCCCCGCTGGTGAGCTTAACTCCCTTAGTTAATTCATCATTTGATCATCTTTATTCACCATCCCGTGCGTGGAAAATCAATGCCGGAGCCCATTGTGACTTTTTTGTGCTATTGTAACCAAAAAAAAAAAAAAAGGGGAAGAAAAAAAAGCTTCTCTCCACCACCCTTGCGTGGAAGACTGCAAGTCTTTCCTTTTTTGGATAAAGAAGACTGCAAGTCTTCTTACAGACAAAAATGATGCATCTGTTTTTCGTGTAGATGGCCTCTTTATTAAATAGGCCATGCTGGGAAGTTCAGAAATTTCTTAATTGTCCATGGATTATTGAAAATACGATCCACATATTTTGGCTTTAATAGAGATGCAAATGCATTAAAATCTTGTTTGACATTTTCTCTTTCGAGTAAAAATGGAGGAAGTGAGACACTTCCCCAAGTGATATTTGTTCTCATGGTTATCACTGAGCATTTTGTTACTCATGCGGACTTAAATCTAGATGTTTGTTCATGAGAGAGTAATCCCCAAGCTAGGCTTAAAGCATTTGGTATTCAAACTATATTGTTGTAGACTTCTCAAAATGTTGTGCTCTACTCTATTAGCTAAATGACACTCCAATGCTAAAATCAAACAAGTCATAAATTATTTGGTAATTCTCATGTTCATGTTGTTTGAGTTGTTCCTGACTCATGAGGCGCCTATGGTCACATGGTAATAATGATCTATCGTTGTCAGTGGTGCCGGTGTTCGCTACTGTTTGTTGTGGATTCCTCTTCTGTGCTTTTTTTCATGTTGTATATAATACAAATCTTTGGTTCTTGATTCAAGATTAATTTTCCAACTCAAAACATGTTTAATTATCCTTGTTCTTCCGAACTTGTGCAATGCGGGCACATCTTTTCCCCTGAATTACAATTAGTTTCTCCTAATTGAATTATTACAGAAGGATGAAGTTGTGCCAGTGCTTGCATCCTCTATGGATCCTTAACGGTAGTTTCTCTTGATGTTGCCAGCAACTCTCGCTGAAGGGGTTTGCAGGGGACACGGCAAAAGCGCATGCGAAGACAAGCATGATTGCTGGGGAGGGTGTGAGCAACATCCGCACCGTGGCAGCCTTCAACGCACAAGATAAGATCCTCTCCCTCTTTCACCATGAGCTTCGTGTTCCCCAGCGTCGCAGTCTCCGTCGGAGCCAGACATCTGGCCTTCTTTTCGGCGTGTCCCAGCTATCCCTATATTCCTCAGAGGCTCTCATCCTCTGGTATGGTGCTCATCTTGTCCGCTCTGGTGCTTCCACCTTCTCCAAGGTCATCAAGGTCTTTGTTGTCCTTGTCATCACTGCCAACTCCGTGGCTGAGACAGTCAGCCTTGCACCGGAGATCATCCGAGGTGGTGAATCCATTCGCTCTGTCTTCTCCATCCTCAACCGGGCAACCCGCATTGACCCTGATGATCCTGAAGCTGAGCCTGTCGAATCCGTTCGCGGTGAGATTGAGCTGAGGCATGTTGATTTTGCTTATCCATCTCGGCCTGATGTGCCTATTTTCAAGGACTTCAACCTAAGAATCCGTGCTGGCCAGAGCCAAGCTCTTGTTGGGGCCAGTGGATCTGGGAAGAGTACTGTGATTGCCCTCATCGAGCGGTTCTATGATACCACTGCAGGGAAGGTCATGATAGATGGTAAAGACATCCGGAGGCTGAACTTGAAGTCCCTGAGACTCAAAATTGGACTTGTACAGCAGGAGCCTGTGCTCTTTGCTGCAAGCATTTTCGAGAACATCGCCTATGGAAAGGATGGGGCGACGGAGGAGGAGGTGATTGAGGCTGCACGGGCTGCCAATGTGCATGGTTTTGTGAGTGCACTGCCTGAGGGATACAAGACAGCAGTGGGTGAGAGAGGGGTGCAGCTATCAGGTGGGCAGAAGCAGAGAATTGCGATAGCAAGGGCTGTGCTCAAAGACCCGGCGGTGCTACTTCTGGATGAGGCAACAAGCGCATTGGATGCGGAGTCGGAATGTGTTCTTCAGGAGGCTCTGGAGCGGTTGATGAGAGGGCGGACAACCGTCCTGGTGGCGCACCGCCTCTCCACAATTCGAGGGGTTGACTCCATTGCAGTGGTGCAGGATGGTCGTATCGTGGAGCAAGGGAGCCACTCGGAGCTGGTTGCCCGGGCCGACGGGGCATACTCCCGGCTTTTGCAGCTGCAGCACCATCATGTCTGATCGAATGACACCATGCTGCACCTTCCCTCCAGTTTGGGCCCTCCCTACCCTCATGGTTTTGAGATAAAATTTGACATCTGGTTTTGGGGTGTTCTTTTGAAGATTTGTGGATGTAGATATGAGTGAGGGGTTTAGCTTCTTCTTCTATCTTGTCTTGATATTTAACTGTACTCTGCACTCCTCCTTTCTCCAGGTAGAGGGAGGGGTGAGTGTTGGATATTGTTGTTATCATAATTCTCGTATGGACTTAATTTAAACTGTTTTCTCTAACTTGGAACGATGAATGGTACCAGGACCACAAAAAAAAAAAAAAAAAAAAAAAAAAAAGGCCTTCAGTTAATATAGGTGTGGAACTCCGCAGGTGTGACAAATGTGACTTGAGTTGCTGTCATTCCCTCATATCTTTGTACTTGGAATTGAACTGAAGCTATCGAATATGCTCCAGCATCCCTTAATCTGGACATCTGAAAGCAGTTAATTTTCTAATTAATATGTGGTGAAGGGTTATATGACCCCCTCCCAGTATGAACTTTTCCAACTGAGTCAAAAATGGTCCATTTACCAGTTGATTATTTTTCTCGGTGAAATCAGACACAACGCATGCTGGGTTTGGTGCCATGATTCGGCACGGAAGAAAATCCAGATCATGCCAGCAGTAGATCCAGGTCCGGTACAGAAGAAGTCCAGTCGTGGCAGATCCAGATGCAACTTGCAGGCCCACACGGCCATAGGCCTGTGCGTGGATACGTACAGCCCAAGTTCTTGTCCGACATGGCGTACCTTGGACCGCCGCGTGGTCTATAGGGGGTTTGACGTGGTTTAGGATAATTAATGCCTACGGTGTTTATCATGGTGCACGAGGAGATAGTATTGACATTTGTATGATCGTGTGTCATGATCGTGAGGGTGCACAGTGGGTAACTTAGGCATTTGCACGATCGTGCAGCTATGCATGATCCGGGCAAGATCTAATGGTCATGAGATGTTGTTGGACTGATGAAGATCTGTTTCGATTTTGATTTGCATCATCCGGTGACCCACAACAATCCATGAGCATGATGGGATGGGCACAAGCGATACCAACCGATGTAGACGTTGATGAGCATGATTTTTGGCACTTTTTTGGGCGTTTGTTGATGATCCGACGGCGGCAAGAATTTGATCAGTTCGAAGGCTAATTAGACAATGAATTAAAATCTATTTTTGATGCGATTTGGACCAGAATTTTCAAGATTCCGAGCTCTATTTAATGGGAGACAACAAGCAATAATTGTTTGAGGATCAGAGAGCTTTTAGGAAGAGTGGTAGCAATAAAGAAAGTTTGTACATGCTAGACCATATTTTTTGAGAAGTGAAAGAGAGTTTGTGAGAAGAATTTTTAGATTTTTGGTTAAATTTTTGTGTAGGGTGGCAGTGCAAGATCTTCTTTATATTTTTTCTCACACAAAAATCTTGTACACCGTATCGATTGTGTTTTTTATTATATTTTTTATTTTTTTTTTCTTGCAGAATCAATAATGATTTTGAATACGTGGATTTATATTCCGTGCAAGAAATTTCTTACAAATGTACCAGATTTCATCCTGGACAATATGATCAGAGGAAAGTATTGTTAATGCCAGGTTATCACATCAGATTCCAATATGAAGAAAATCTTAAATTAAATACTATCCGTGAATTCTATTTTCTTAGAAAGAATGCAGTTAAAAAAAAAAAAAAAAATCTGTGCTGCTCTCAAGTCCAAGCTTCTTTAGTTCTGGTCTTGCAATCCAGCAAACGAGCAATATGATAATGTTCTCTTCAGGAGCAGTGCCCAAGTTGTCTTTCTTGCCAAATTGAGGTTCCTGCAATTTGGTAATCAAAAAACTAATAACCATTCATTTTAGGACTTAAAATCTAAATTATGGTATAGATCTCTTCACGGATCAAATTTGGTGTCCAATATTACCTCTACCAAGATTAGATAATAATTACTAACATTTTGTTTTAATCAAAGCAACTCAACTACTACAGTCGTATTATAATATGCTTACAATGCAGCAGGCTGTCATTGATCAAGAACACAACATGCTACAGAGGACTGATTTCTTATACATATGACCGACAACTGATGGTCGAGAAATTGCAGTCGCCACTTCTGAGTATAAGAACTCAAGACGCAATGATGTAAATTATTTTCCAGCCCTTGATTTCGATGGTCTGATTGGTTCTGGTCCCTGGCTTGTATATGAGCTTGCATCAATCATAAAACATGGCAAAATTGTGTTTGGAATATGTATGATTGTATGTCTACAGGAACAAGAACCATTCATGTATCAAAGACTCATCATCAATCGAAAACAATTATGAACTACATAAAATGTTCGCGATATTCTTATACTTAGGACAATGCATATGTGATCTCTCTATCAGAATATTTTTGGTATGAGCTGCCATGTAAACTTGGGGACTGCATATGGTTTGTTGATAGTGAAATTGAGAGAGATAGAGGATGGATTTGATACCCTTGGTGGTGGGCTGCGTAGCAAGTTCGATTCCCTGAAGTCATTACTTGAAAGCAACGGCCACAAATCATTCTCCTGCACAACATGCTTCTAGTGTCTAAAAGTAGGGAAAAATATAATGCACTAGTATATTGATCTCATATAGCATTTGGAATGGGCATTCGAGTTCGAGAAGCACTAAAAGATCTAGGCTAAATCCATCTGATAGATCGTGCAATTAAACTTCTTTGAGCTGCTAACTTTTAATGATACATCAAAATGATGTCATTATCAGACCTAATGAGATCTATATTACCCCAAGCTCTTACCCTTTTCTTTTATCGAAGTTCTAAATGCAAGTGGGCTTGCTTTCATGTTTCTATCCTGAAGCATAATTTTGCCTTTCACTCAAAAGCTCGAAAAAAACAAAAATGGATTTGACCTGATTTGGAAAGTTTGATCATTTGGTCCTGGTAAAGTTTTGGCTTAAGATCTTAAGCTTTTGAAATACCAGAAATTATTTTCTGATTCTTTAAAAATACTCTTGGATAATACAATGATATTTGATAAAAATTAAGAAGCTGTTTTAGCTTTGTCCAAAAGAGAAAGGGTCTACTTGGGAAAAGCAAATGTAACTTTTTTCCAAAAGTACTTTATGACCGATATTAGGTAGCCGTTTTAATTTAAATAAAATTTTTAGATAACTAAAATATCCACCAATAAAATTTTATAATTACATTTTATATCATATAATATTATTATACTATAAATACAATATAATATAATATTATTATTATATTATAATATGTTATATTATAATCTATTATTAAATTGGATTGTAATCCATTATATTGTATTACATTATAATTATAATAATATTATTTTATAGCATAATATTATATTATATTATATTATATTATTATATTATATAATAACATCATTATACAATATAATAATATTTTTAAAATATAATAATATTTATATTATAAATATATATTACAATCTATTATAGTATTATTATATTATAATAATAATATAATATAATGATATTTAATAATGATATAATATTATTATACTATAATCTTTTATTATATTATATTATAATCCATTACACTATACACATCATTATGATTATAGTAATATAATATAACATAATATTATTCTTTATTATATAATATTATGTAATGTATGTTATTGTCATTTTATTATATTAAAAGTATTTTTATTTTAATTATCAAATATGTATTAAAGTTTTAAAATATTTTATAAATATGGTTACCAAACAACAAATAATTTTTAATAAAATTTTTACTTTTATAAACTCTAGTTCTCAAAAGTTCTGCTTCTAAAAATTTGAAAAGTTTTACTAGTAACAGTAATGCCAAACAGGGCTTTAATCCAGCAGAACTTAGCTTTTGGACCTCTAAAGCCACCCTCGTATTCACTTATGCGTAAGCTTAACGATATATGAGAACTTATATTTTGTGTAAAATGTTCAAACTTTTAGGTTTTTTTATTTGTTTTTCTAAAAGAGTTGGTTGAGGTTTAGGGTGTTTTGTTTAATCTAAGTATAGAGCCTTCTATTATCTTGATAAATAAATAAGCGAAATCCCATGCAATAAACAGATACATGTTATGGAAAAAACAATAGTATAAGTAAAAATTAATTTATATTAATCAAATTCCATGAAGAATTATTTTTTGAACAATTACGTGAGTTCAGATTTTTGTGGTGCATGCATGCATTTTAATAAAAAAATATATTAACTTTAAAATTATTTTACTATATGAAAAAAATTCCTGAGTTGCAGCATGATGAATCAAAAGCTATAACATTTTTCTAAAAAAAATAAAGTGAAGGTATTAAAGATTAACTTAGAGTAATCAAATTTCATAAAGCATTGTTTTTTTGTACAATTACATTTGATATGGCAAGACCGCTGACGTGAAAAAATCTATGGGCGCCATGTGGAGAGGGACGCCACGTCGACCCTCTGGCTCGGATCCCATTACCGAGATGAGCCAAACTCTTCCATGACAGCAGATGGGGCCCAGTCCTCCGCCAGGTCGAGCTCATGAGCTCGGTGCCTAGGCCGGAGCCGACATCCTTCCTCCAGAGGAGACCCTCGGAGGTTAGTGCCCCTCGGTCGAGGTTGGGCCAAGAGCTCATCCGCCGAGGTCGAGCCTCTCCGAGTGCACGCCCTCTGGACCGGGTCTGCTGACATCCGCCCTCCAGAGGAGATCCTCGGAGGTTAGTGCCCCGCGATCGAGGTCGAGCCAAGAGCTCACCCGCCGAGGTCGAGCCTCTCCGAGTGTGCGCCCTCTGGACCGGGTACGTCGACATTCGCCCTCCAGAGAAGACCCTCGGAGGTTAGTGCCCTGCAGTCGAGGTCGAGCCAAGAGCTCACCCTCCGAGGTTGAGCCTCTCCGAGTACACGCCCTCTGGACCGGGTCCGTCGACATCCGCCCTCCAAAGGAGACCCTCGGAGGTTAGTGCCCCGCGATCGAGGTTGAGCCAAGAGCTCACCCGCCGAGGTCGAGCCTCTCCGAGTGCGTGTCCTTTGGACCAGGCCCGCCGACATCCGCCCCCCAGAGGAGACCCTCGGAGGTTAGTGCCCCGCGGTCGAGGTCGAGCCTCTCCGAGAGCGCGTCCTCTGGACTGGACCCGTACTTCGTCCTTCTCCACCTGGACATCCCCGCAAGCCCGGAGCACCTAGGATGGAGCGAGCCCTGCCGTCCCAGCTTGGCCCCAACCCGGAAGAAGTCCTCACCAGCCAAGGGCACCGGCGAGCCTCCCAAGGACCGTACCAGAATGCCTCTCAGGCCGTACTGACTACCTGACACCACCGATTATACCAAAAAGACAAGCAATGCACCGATCGAGGTGCCACATTCCTCACCAACCACTCAGATCACCCAGGAAAGAAGACCATCTGGGAGATTCAAACCTTGCGGGCGGTGGCCCGCCATTCGAGACGTCCTCGATTTTTCGGAACAAGGCAATCATGAAGGAGTGTCGGAGCGCCTCACAGCACCTTATCACGAATTAGGAAAGGGCTTCCTAGGACACCGCCGCGCACGTCTGACAGCCCAGCGGGAACCCCAAGACAAGCTCCCAACGGCCAGTCTTCGACTACAAAGAACGATCGGCACCTCCCAAGGGGGGAGAGGTAATAACAAAAAAAAAAACAAAACAGAATGACCACTTACCACCAAGACAGGGCAAGCTCAACCAAAAGAACAAAAGGCCATCACCACCACGAAGGGAGGGAACCGAGGGGCTCAAAGAGAGGCGGAGGGACAGAGCATCCCTCTGTCCCCGCTACCAATCTCCCCCTGCGACGTTCACACCTCCACATACATCTTTCACTTCTCCTAGTACGGAGTCCATCAAGAAGGGCCCGGCCAGGAGGATTTGTTTCCCTGGACCGTCACTAACTTGATCGTCGGAGTGCCCCCACCAGAAACTCCGGCCCGAGTCTCTAACCATTGTCTCGCAGGTCCTGGAGCAGAGGACCACCGGACGGTCGGAGGCGGGGACCCGGGAGCCGAGTGCGGCAGGCGGCGGGAGGAGCGCAATCCGACGCGGCAGCTACGGGCCATGACGGTCTCGGCGGCAACAACATTAGTTCAAATTTATATGGTGCAAGAATGCATTTTAATAAAAAAATATAATATATTCACTTTAAAATAATTTTACTATACGAAAAGACATTTCTTGAGCTGCATCATGATGGATCAATAGCTATAAAATTTTTCCAAAAAAATAAATGAAGGTATTAAAGTTCAATTAATTAAAATCATGAAATTAATGAATTAAAACTATTCATCGTGTCCAAAAACATTGTCCACAAAATTTCTTGCAGGGAAAAGAATTTGTTAATATACCAAACCAGATTTATTGTTCTAACGGAAGATAGTGATCAACTCGTTCTCTATTGTATAATTTAAAGTTCAGAGTAGTAGTAATATCGTGAAGTGGCTTTCTAGTCAATATTTTTTTAAAATTATGAAAAGTTTTAGTAACTTACATAATTAAGTGAGCTATCTACAGAGATTTATCTAGAGAAATTCTTTTTATTGTATTGCTATTTTAGCATGGAAATAAAGTATAACATGAGCTATTTAGAGAGAGTTATCTAGAAATTAAGATCCTTTTTTTTTTTGTTAGATCATTTGAGAGAGCTATTTCAGCACGCTTGTAAAAGCATAACATGTCTTCATGGATGATTTTCTAGAACTTTTACTAATTTCTCAGATTTTCTGCAAACCTCCCTATAATGTATATGATTATGATTTTCTATATTCCTATTATCCATACTTGTTTTCGGTTATAACAAACGGTCCAACATTGCAAACAAAATCAATGGATGATCAATAAACTTAAAATTTCTAGGAATTTATAAGTTCTAATTCATTTTTTAACCAATTTTTTTGTAAGGAATTAATTATATGCTTTTCACAAATAAAATGATGACACTGTGCTTATTTATTTTCTATGTTCTACATTATCTCTTTAGTTATAATGCCAACATTTGAGTGTTGAAATTCACCTGTTTTTTCTTTTAAAACACCCAAGCATAGCACTTGTATTTTTTTCTCTTTCGAAAAGTTGTGGCTTTTTTATACTAATCATCCTTTTTTTAAACTGATTATTGACATATATATATATATATTTATATGTAAAAGGTTACCAGCATTGCATGAGCAGAATGCTAAGCATGATATATATCATTGACTCTTGCACCATCAACTTAACCTTTTGGGACCATTTAATTAATTAATATGGTATCAAAGCTCATATTTAATAGTGATCCCATGTATACTTGACTCTTTCTCTATCAGTTTAAACTTAGGGGACTCTTTGATTGGTTAACATAGAATACAAGTCTGGCAATAACTGAAGGAGTTTAAATTACTTCCAACGTAAAGACATGCTTCTAATTATTTGCAATAAGAGAGAAAAGGCCCTGGAATAAATGATTTTTTTTTTTTTTTACTATCAAAGTTGTATGTTGAATTTTAGGGCTTAGTCATCTCATCATTTTTTGAACAAGAGGGTGAGGTTTCATTAAAGATAAAAAGGGACACTAAAAGAGACTTGACGAAAACAGAGGGGGGCAAGGAAAAGAAAATGTAGGGTTTTGTGTGGTGCTCCCAAGTCTTGGAGAGACTTGGGAGACCATGGCAGGGATGCTGGAGGCGATCCTTGGAGCTTGGAAGCGTGTCCCAAGCTATCTTGGAGGTATTCCAGGATTTTCTAGGATTTTTTCCAGGATCCCTATTGAGTCATGTTGGGTCAGAGGGTTTGACCCAAGGATTATTAATTTTTTGTTGACTTTGAAAGGGTGGAGTTTTTTGAAAGATTGTAACATAACCCAATTGGGTTATGGGGTTGGGTCCAGGTTTGTTAAATTGGTTAGGAGGTTAGCCAGCTGGTTGGTTAGTTGGTTGGTTGTAACTAATTAGGAAGTCCCAACCATGTGAGGTATCCTAATCGGTTTGTTATTGGCCCATGACAAGTCCTAACCGCCGATATGATTGAATTCTAACAAGATTCAAGAGATAGTTGTAGTTCAACAAGAAGTCCAAGATCAGATGCCCAATTCAAGAAGGCTTCAACACCCCCCATGTGCTATAAATATGAGAGGATGGGGTGTGCGGTTGGAAGGGTCCAAGAGGCCGACCCCTTTGGGGTCTCACGGTCATGTGAAGATCGTGGAGAGATCAGCGTGAAGGCCTTGGTCCGTGGGGGTTGGCTCATGTTCCAAGGTGGAGGCTTCTTGGAGACCACACGTGAGGGAGTCCGCGTGGGAGACATGGCTATGGAAAGATCTTGCATGAGGTAGTCCGCGGGTGGAGCACTTTCCGATGGGAGGAGGCATGGCTATGGTGATGGACTGCAGAGAGGTGCACGTGAAGGAGATATCACATTGAGGGCTTGTGCCGTGATGGTGTTTCACGGGGCTTTGGAGAAGGAACGCATGTTGAGGTATTCTCCGTGCGTGGCGTACGTGGATTCTTGGAACATGAGGCCTGCAAGAGAGAAGACGTGCGGGACAGCGAGAAACTTCTGGATTTTTAGAAGGGCTGTCGAGTGTTATCTTGTTTGTTGTAACAAGGTTCTCCAAAGGAATAAAGCAATCTCTCCTTTTCTCCTACATCTCTTTCTTGGTAATTGTTCCCTTTCTACCATGGCGGTATCAAGTTGGATCCCGGGCATTCCGTGGAGCGGGTTTGCTCCCAACAACTAGTATCAGAGCCAACTTTAATTCGATGGCATGAAGGATGCAGGGAAGAGGACTCACGGTGATGGTACAGATCTCGAGGTGTCGAGACCTGGAGGTGAGGGCTCGCTGCCCTCCCTGGAAATAGAGTATGGATCTGGGCGATGCAGGGTCGCAGAGCGCAATGCAGGGAGTAGCCCGCTGAGCAGTGCGAGGCCGCGGTGTAGGCACGGACGCGGGTGCATCAGTCGCAGCGAAGGAGACGGCCGTAGCGGGCGCGGCGCAGAGGTGTGGCCTCAGTCGCGGGCGCGGTGTAGCGAGGAGACGGCGGCACAAGGCGCGGGTGCGATCGCAGCGTAGGGCACGGCTTGCCGGTCACGGCAGCGATTGCGGACACGGCGTAGAGCGGCGCTGGGGTGCGTCACAGCAGGCTCGCCGGCGCAGGCTTGCTCTGTCGCGGGAGCAGCGCAGGGCGGTGCAGGCACGCGGGATCGACTGCCGTCGGTCATCGGATGCGCAGATGGCGTGCGGGCGATCGTCGGAGGTGCGGCACGGTCGCTGTCGGTCACCGGAGTCCAAGTACGACAGCCGGAGGCGACGACGGTGGCCGGGAGAGGCTACGGTCCACGGTTTCTGCCATGGACCAATAGCCATGGCAGCTTGTGGACCGGCGGGCTGGTTCACGGTGAACTGGCTAATCAAGGATTTCAAGTCATTTTGCTCTAAAAATCATGCTGATGGATTTTCGGTGATTTCGGGCTCAATTGAACTCCGATTTGAGCCCCGTTTGCACCATTGGACTCCATTTTTTGAGCTTTTCATGTTGAGCTAGGTTGTATCCTATGATAGAGTCAGACCATAGGGTATGTAGAGATCGCGGTGTAGCAGCCATGTGTGCGAGCAGCACGTGCAGGAGTTCGCGACAGTGGTGCAGAGTTGCAGGTCCTGTGCTGAGGAGCTTTGACAGGTCGGGTGATCTGTGGTTTAACACAGGTGGAGTGATACATACCGAGATCTTTCAGAGCATGAGTGGTAGCTCCATCAGTAGTGAACCAGGTCTCGGTCACTATGGAGGAGAGCGATCGGTAGTACTCCAGCTACCTTGATCGAGATGGAGCTGGACGTGGGTGGTATCCTGCATGGTTGGAGAGGAGTCTCAGGAGATGGATATCTCAGGAAGACTGGAGTATATCAGCAGAGGTGATGCCAAGGGTAGCTCAGGGAGACAGGAGACAGTCTCAGGGAGCGCTAGAGGTATCGGGCAGTCGGGAGTGTCCCGGTATGGCAGGATTGGCCTAGGGATGGAGACTGGAGCCGATGGAGATGGCAGCTCAAGGAGACCAGGAAAAGGTCTCAGGGAGCGCTAGGGATATCATGCAGCCGGGAGACAGGTTGGGACATGATGGAGCAGCCGTTGGAGATGATTGCTAGATTCAGTCACTGGGTTAGCAGAAGAGTTGGGATGAGCTCTTGGTTTCGGAGGAGCCTGCAAGATGCAGTGTATCCGAAATGATATCGGAGAGGTCCACGTGATGCGGAGGGTTCGAGGAGGCAGCGATGGTGTTCGAGGTGCAGCGGCAGGCTCAGCAGGGCAACATTGAGTGGCTGGCTTCGGGATTTCTTTCTGTGGAATCAGTCGGACTTCAGTTTCAGGTGGAGCACCCGAGAGAGGTGGCTTCACGGGTGGAGCAGGATTCGACACGAGTTCAAAGCGGGAGATGCAGGGATACTGGCCATATCCTAGCATGAGCATCAGGGGTGCACTTAGCTAGGTAGAGCAGAGTGTGTAGAGACTGGCGTGGCTCTAATGAGATGGTATCAGGTAGAGCTCTAGTTACAGCGAGTGCCAGTTCAGGTTCACCGTGTTCTCTCCAGGAAAGTCCAAGGAAAAGTTTGATGCAGCTGCCAGGCAAAAGGAAGGCTACAATCGTGGTGCCAAGGTACAAGCAAGGACTTCAGCTATGGAGACGATCATCCCAAAGGTCTCCAAGTGTATGCAGCAGTTGAAGGGTGTTGGCAGAGATAAGAAGATCCGCACAAGGAGCTGTCAGGACACGCAGTTACAGCCGGGTTGTGCATGGAGGACATTGCCAGGTTTGCCAAGGCTTGAGGCACCAAGATGGAGATTGTAGGATTTTGTGTGGTGTTCCCAAGCCTTGGAAAGACTTGGGAGACCACGGCAGGGATGCTGGAGGTGATCCCTAGAGCTTGGGGGCGTGTCCCAAGCTATCCTGGAGGTATTCCAGGATTTTTTGGGATTTTTTCAAGGTCCCTTTTGAGTCATGTTGGGTCAGGGGGTTTGATCCAAGGATTATTAATTTTATGTTGGCTTTGAAAGGGTGGAGTTTTTTGAGAGATTGTAATATAACCCAATTGGGTTATGAGGTTGGGTCCAGGTTTGTTAAATTAGTTAGAAGGTTAGCTAGTTGATTGGTTAGTTGGTTGGTTGTAACCAATTAGGAAGTACCAACCATGTGAGGTATCCTAATCAGTTTGTTATTGGCCCAAGACAAGTCCTAACCGCCCATATGATTGAATCCTAACAAGATTCAA
The DNA here is from genome assembly GCA_021397845.1 of Areca catechu. Lineage (NCBI taxonomy): Eukaryota > Viridiplantae > Streptophyta > Magnoliopsida > Arecales > Arecaceae > Areca > Areca catechu. Next base: position 16,048,608 of record CM038041.1, read on the forward strand.
GAGGTAGTTGCAGTTCAACAAGAAGTCCAAGATCAGACGCCCAATCCAAGAAGGCTTCAACGCCCCCCATGTGCTATAAATATGAGAGGATGGGGTGTGCGGTTGGAAGGGTCCAAGAGGCCGACCCCTTTAGGGTCTCACAGTCATGTGAAGACCGTGGAGAGATCAGCATGAAGGCCTTGGTCCGTGGGGGTTGGCTCATGGTTCCAAGGTGGAGGCTTCTTGGAGACCACACGTGAGGGAGTCTGCGTAGGAGACATGGCTATGGAAATATCTTGTGTGAGGTAGTTCGCGGGTGGAGCACTTTCCGATGGGAGGAGGCATGGCCATGGTGATAGACTGCAGAGAGGCGCACGTGAAGGAGATATCACATGGAGGGCTTGTACCGTGATGGTGTTTCACGGGGCTTTGGAGAAGGAATGCATGTTGAGGTATTCTCCATGCGTGGCGTACGTGGATTCTTGGGGCATGAGGCCTGCAAGAGAGAAGACGTGCGGGACAGCGAGAAACTTTCGGATTTTCAGAAGGATTGTCGAGTGTTATCTTGTTTGTTGTAACAAGGTTCTCCAAAGGAATAAAGCAATATCTCTTTTTCTCCTACATCTCTTTCCTGGTAATTGTTCCCTTTCTGCCATGGCGGTATCAAGTTGGATCCCGAGCATTCCATGGAGCGGGTTTGCTTCCAACAGAAAATAAGCATAGGATGGTTCAAACTCAAAAAGTCTAAGTACATGAAATGGCACAACCAATTAGATAACTAAAATCTGCTTGACTTAGCCCTACCCAACTTAACATTCCAAATCTAAATTTAAAATGTAGTTGGGGATGCATGATCCTCCATGATATCTCTGGACCAGTAAACCTTGTCCCCCATGAATCAGAAAGCTAGAATGTAACCCTTTTTGCATAGAATGTAGACAACAAAATTTTGAACAGGCATTTGTGGGGATCCATGTAGACAACAAAATTTTGAACAGGCATTTGTGGGGATCCATGAATCTAGTAATCAAGACAATTCTTCATCATCTAAGACTTCTCATCGACATGGCCCTGTTCCTCCCTTCTCGCCAACAATCTTCACTTACATGCATCTTTTATAACCAAAACTTGATTAGTCATCAATGGCCCAAGCCTCTATGGATTAATCGATACAGGAAGAAAAATTTTTTTGTTCAACCTGCTTAACTCGAATCTTTCAATAAAAACAATAATGAATAAAAGAACTATAAACTCTTATGATAATGTTTCTATTTATACTAGTGAAATTTGGATTAGATTATTCTTCCAATTAGAAGACGTTACATTTTTCTTAAAATTAATTAGTAAAAATAATCACAAAGAGTTACCATTCTCTTATAACTAGTTCTTGAATTTTGCTCTAATTTTATCTTACACTGCATTGCCTAATTCTTCCAAGATTGAGAAAAGTGCTGGGTCAAGATTTTTCTTATCAAGGAAGCTTTACTCTGATCAAACTGTTTGGAGACTTGAACATGGCATTATTCCCCCAAATATTGTGTGAGTCGACCTTTTAAGATGGATGAATCTTGAATAGTTACCAAATTTCAATAAAAAGAGAACATAGATCAAATATTGTATGCAAAAGTTATGACTTCAGCAAGGAGAGCAATGGATCAACTGGTAGCATCCTTGTATTGAAAAATTTAGTGATGTGGCACGATCGCTGACGTGGAATCCATGTTAGACCCAACTGGCAACCATGCAGGCAGAGGGTGCCACTTAGACCGGTAGCTGAATGAAGCCCCCGACCAAGGTCAGCTCCTATCCGAGGTCAAGCTCCCGGTCGAGATCGTTCTCCCACCGTCCGAGGTTGAGCCCTCAGCCATTGTCAACTCCCATCCGAGGTCAAGCTTCCGGTCGAGGTCATGCTCCCACCTTTCAAGGTTGAGCCTTTAGCCATTGTCAGCTCCCATATGAGGTTGAGCTCCTGGCCGAGGTCATGCTCTCGCCTTTGAGGTCGAGCCCCCGGCCGTTATCAGCTCCCATCCAAGGTCGAGCTCTCGATCGAGGTCGTGCTCCCGCCTTTTGAGGTTGAGCCCCCAGCCATTGTTAGCTCCCATCTGAGGTCGAGCTCCTAGCCGAGGTCATGCTCCTACCTTCTAAGGTTGAGCTCCCAAGATAGAGCTCCCCTTGCTGAGGTTGAGCCACCTTCTAGGGTCGTGCTCCAGCCTTCCGGGGTCGAGCTCCCAAGATAGAGCACCCCTTACCAAGGTCAAGCCACTTTTCGAGATCGTGCTTCCACCTTTCGAGGTCGAGCTCCTGAGATAGAGCTCCCCTTATTGAGATCGAGTTGCCTTCTGGAGTCGTGCTCCCGCCTTCCGGGGTTGAGCTCCCGAGATAGAGCTCCCCCCTTGCCGAGGTCGAGTCACCTTTCAAAGTCATGCTCCTGCCTTCCGGGGTTTAGCTCCCGAGATAGAGCTCCCCACTTTCCGAGGTCACACTCTCGCCTTCTAGGGTGGAGCTCCCATTTTCCAAGATAAGGTTCCTGCTTAGGACCAAGAGGCAACATCAATCACCAGAGGATCAGCCAGGACCAAGGGGGAGAGGAGCAACCGGTAAGACAAAGGGAGCAAAAGGGCAAGGAACTGAGAGAGAGAACCTCCCTGCACTCTCACCTCCCACTTATTCCATCTCTTTCCATTAGATCTTATTTTTCTTCTCTACGCGGAGGTATCCAAATCCTCTGTGATAGAGGTTTTATTTTCCTTGATCGTTCCAATTGACTTGATCGTCGGAGTATCCCCATTGGAATCCCCGATACGGGTCTCCTCTTCTTTGCAGGAAAGCTGACCAAGGAGCTGACCAGAAAGAGGACCAAGCATCTTGAGGGAGCCTGATTTATCCATGACATGTCAGAGCTACAGGCTATGATGATCTAGGCGGCAACAGATTGGCGCACCATGTAGGGGGCATGTAAAGAGTTAACAGCAAGTCCCCCACTACTAGAAGAGCACACGTGGATACTCACGACTTTATGGTGATGACCGGTGCACGGGAAGCTTCCGTCAGCCATGCAGGGGACCCTTTTTACCATGGAGATTAGCAAAGCCTAGAGGGGGAGCTCCCCGCCCCACCACTGCCAACTCTGACGGACCCCCAGATTGTCGCACTTGTCCAGCAGGTTCAGTCCTTGGCTGCGGTAATGCATCAGCTCCATCAGCGCCATCAGTCCCTGGCAGCACAATAGCAGCCAGGGATGCTAGCACCCCACGCCATCGATCCCCGCACCAGCCTATGGTCCATCCTAGAAGGGCCATCACGTGCAGCCTCCAACCCACGGGAGGCCCTCTAGCTGTCAGAAAGAAGCAGTAGGATGGTCTGACCAGCCGGGAGAGTCACTCCCTGGTCTCGAACCATGGTGCACTCTCACATCGACAGCATCGATGTGGCTAGGAACTAAGGCACGCGTCCCTCTACTCCACGCCCCCTTCACCCTTGACGGCCTATGCTGAAGGGTCCACAGACGAGGCCATCCACCATCGAGTGGAAAGGCACCTCGAAGAGCAATAGCACAAGCTGGCTACTTGTTTTGCCAGTTTGCAGAGATTCAGGGCTCGCCCAGCGAGCCCACGAGTCACAACACCCATCCACCTTTCTTCCATTGGATCTAAGAGGAACCAATCCCTAACTGGTTCTGGATGCCCCAGGTTAACCCCTATGATGGGACAACCGACTCCTTGGACCACCTCAAAAGCTATAAGGCTCTCATGAGGGTCTTGGGGGTCATCGATGCCCTCTTCTGCATTGCTTTCCTGGCTACGCTCCACAAGGCTGCTCGAGCCTGGTTCTCCCAACTCGAGCCAAGGAGCGTTGACTTCTTTGAATAGCTAGAAAGAAGATTTGTGGTATACTTTGATTATGTGTCCTGATTTAAAACTGCCACCCTAAAGATCTACCATCTTGATAAGCTAGCCACCATACTAATATTGAAGAGGGGACTCAGGACCTCCCACTTCACCTACTCCCTTGATAAGAAGCCTCTGAAGACTTACTCGGAGCTCCTCCTCCGGGCCCACAAGTACATCCATGCAGAGAAGTCCGACCACACCAGGAGGGAGTTGGACGGGAGGCCACTAAAAAGGCAAGCTATGGGGGGAAATACCTGGCCCCCCGGCCTCAAAGACTGTGCCAATCCTTTGACTGGTCCCTAGGCCCAGAGTCAACCCTGCTAAGGAATAGAAGTTTACCCCTCTCCTCGTCCCGAGAGCTAAGATTCTCATGGAGATCGAGGGCAAGCAATTCCTGCATCGTCCTCCCCCACTAAGGTTGTCCGCTGGATGCAATAAGGCTCGCTACTATCATTTTCACTGGGACTACAGCCATGGTACCGAGGAATGCCACCATTCAAAAAGGAAGATGGAAGACCTGATCAAGCATGGTTACCTCGGGAAGTATGTGAAGGAAGGGGCCATCCCAGCAGCCAGGAGCGAAGAGGCACGACCACTCACCATCGATAATTGGCCCACTGAGAAGCCAGTGGGAATGATCTCCTAGGGGCTAGGGAGAAGCTCAAAGAGAGCTAGGAGGAGAGAAGAAAGTGATGATGTACTCCCCTGTAAGGGAGAAGGGCCGGTTAGGGTAGATAACCAAATAATGATACTGTCATCGTAGAAATGATGATAGCTGAATACCCTGTAAAATGAATTATGGTTGATAGTGGAAGCTCTACTGATATCCTTTTTTATGATGCTTTTGCAAGGATGAACTTGTCCACTGACCAAATAAAGTCGGTATTCACGTCCTTGGTCGGCTTCATCAGGGATTTAGTCAGGGTTAAAGGAGAAATTACTCTTCCGATAATCGTTGGAATGCCAACTTGGCAGAGTACCATGTTGACAACATTCACCGTTGTGAGACTTTCCTCGCCTTACAATGTGATCATGGGGCATCTTGGACTCAATTTGCTTAACGCCACCATTTCCACCTAACATCTCTTCATCCAATTCCTAACTCCTTGGGGGACTGGAGAGATGAGAGGGTCTCGACAGCCTGTCCAACACTGCCTGCAGGCCATCTTAGGGACCCGAGAGGCTAAGCGAAGTCTAGCTATTAACCAATCAAGCCTGGCAAAATTGGAGTCGAAGGGCGGGCCAGTCAAGCCTCTACTGCCTTTTTCCCTGGGGGAGGACCCCCTGAAGATGGTGCAAGTGGGAGCCTTACTGCCCGAGGAGGAGAGATCCCACCTGCACAACTTCTTGCAAGCCAACATGAATGTTTTCGCCTAGATTGCAGCAGAAATGACCGGGATCCCTCTAGAGGTAATCACTCACAAGCTGAATATCGACCCCAATAGCTGCCCGGTTTGGTAGAAGAAAACGAGCTTCACCCCAGAGAGACAAAAGGTGATCGATGAGGAGGTTGAAAAGCTCCTCACTGTGGGCTTCATCCATGAGGTACGATACCTTGACTGGCTAGCTAATGTAATAATGGTTAGGATGAAAGTAAAGCAGTACAAGCAGACTATATTTTAAAACTATTTTAAAATAAAGAATAGTGAAAGACTTGGTAGATCGATCATGTCGATCTATCAATCTGCCTGCAACAGGACCAACATAATAAAAGTGCATGCAAAGGATACCATAAGCAATAAAAGGAAAAATAATGTAACAATTTCATGCTTTAGATTTGATCAATCTGCCTGCAACAGGACCAACATAATAAAAGTACATGCAAAGGATACCATAAGCAATAAAAAGAAAAAGAATGTAACAATTTCATGCTTTAGATTTGATCACATGAGACCAAAGAAAAGGTATGTTACCTTTAAACTGTTGGATGGAGGTGATGAAGAGCTACCGAGCCACACAAGTGTCTGGCCTCTACGGGTAGTTTACACCAGGGCTCAATCCCAATCAACTCTCCTTGAGTGCTAGCTCCTCAGGATCCTGGAAGCCAATCTTCTCTTTTCTTGGACCTGCAAGACTTTCTTGAAACTGTTGGGAAGAACTTGTTGGAGGACAATGAGGAGAAGTGGAAGTGGAACCCTTCCCAACCAACTTTCTCTCTTCGCAAACCCTAGCTTGATTACTAGGTAGGCTCACACCCAAAATCCTAATCCTCTCAAAACCCCACTCTAAGGAACCCCTTTCTTTCTCTCTTAGAAAAGCCCAACTTATCATCCTTTTGCTGGCCCTACAATAACATCTATTTATAGTGGCAGCAAAGAGGGAGAGAGATATAGAAGGTGGAGTGATTGGGGGAGAGGGTTAAGAGTTAAACCAAATTAGCAATAGTTTTAAATGGAAGAAAATCTGCATTCCTAAATAATGCATTCCATAAAAATCTTGGAGCCAATTTCAGCCAAGATTTAAAATTTAAATTTGAAATTCAAATTTAAATCCTCTTAAAGGAAAGAGAGCATGAAAAATATAATCCATTTTGATCCTAAGCCAAATCATATTTGGCTTGACCCATCAAGTTGCAATCATATTGCAAATAAGTCCTCCAAAATTCACTAATTGAATTAGTGAAATAAAATTCTCATCATAGCCAAGTGTCGACACATGGAAGTGTCGACACTCCAAAGTATCGACACTTAGATCATGGTCAATCATATTGACCCCCAGTGATGCCAAACAATTTTCAATCAATGACCAGCCTTTAGATCAGGTAGAAACCCCTATGGTGTGTGACCCCATAGGTTCGAACACTAAGCCGATAGTACTGGAACACTTCTAATACCAGTCAAAGTCATTATATAGCAATGATAGCCAACATCCAGATAGGTCGAAGATTGCAGAGCAACTTTTTAGAATCCCTAGCATATGGTTACCGCATAATTCATCCCTTTGACCTCATAATGCTCAGGATGACTTAGAGTTTGACTGCCAACCCTAATTTAGTACATCCAGACCGTGTCTGAACCTTACAAGTTCTGTGACTCCTCACAAGAACTATCCTGGCCAAGATTTTACTAAATTGAGACATAGTGAGTCATTCACTCCAAACCATTTGGAAGGGTCAATCCCATTTTGATCCACCACCACTCCATAGGTACTTGACTGTACCTAGAATTCTTCCATCACTGGATTAAAAATCCAGGTAGTCGATATCAAAGTACAATAAATTGCTTGCAAGCTACCATGGTGACCTGAGATTTGGGGGACACATATACCCATATCCCTTCATGAGCAACCCTTTGGCAGAAGGGAGCTCCGCAGTTGGTCACGTTCAGTGAGATGTCATACATTTCACTTGTGTCATATCAGTGTCTCTGCTCTTCTTGGTTAAGAGGATAACTAACCAATATGACCTATAACAATATATGCTTGATACATTATCGTCCTATAATAATGTATCTTTTGGTTATGAACCAGTTTAAGAACTACTCGATATATCATCTCTATATCAAATATAATATAGTTCTAAGGACTCCATCATACAAGAGTTCTTTTCAGGAAAATACATATGTGATGAACAGCCAAAAGAATAACTTTTATTCATTTAAAAAATTTACATACAATTACAAAATATCACAATCATCTATAGCCTAGACGATTAGAGCTTCTAAAAAGTGGAGGATCTACATGGACTACACTGACTTCAACCGAGCGTGCCCGAAGGATAGCTTTCTACTTTCCAATATTAACTAGCTGATGGACGCAACCTCGGGCCCCAAGCTCCTCAACTTCATGGATGCATTCTCCGGGTACATCCAAATTCGCATGCATCCGGAAGATGAGGAGCACATGGCATTCATGATTGACAAAGGCACGTATTACTATAGGATGATACCATTCAGCCTTAAGAATACAGAGGCTATGTACTAGTGCCTGGTCACCAAGGTCTTCAAAGATTAGATAGGTCGCAACATACAGGTCTACATGGATGACATGCTCGTCATGAATGGCCAGGAGTCGGATCATATTACCGACCTGGTAGAGGCCTTCAACAACCTCCGCCTCTACTAGATGAAGCTGAACCCCATCAAATGCATATTTGACATTGCGACAAGAAAATTTCTAGGGTTCATGGTTACTCAACAAGGGATTGAGGCTAACCCCGAGAAGATCTAGGTGATCATCGACATGAGGCACCCTGTCTTTAAAAAGGAGGTTCAGTGCTTGACCGGATGCATCACGGTGTTGAGCTATTTCATCTCATGCTTCACCGAGTGCTGCCATCCATTTTTCAAGGTGCTATGTAGGATGCATGACTTCACTTGGATCGAGGAGTGTCGCGAGACCTTCAAGGGGCTAAAAAAGCTCCTCACCTTCCCGCCACTACTATCCAGACTAGAGCCTAATGAGGAGCTCCTCCTGTACTTGGCGATCTCACTAGAGGCAGTCAGCTCAATACTAGTCTGCACTGACAAGGATGGCTTCCAACGGCCAGTCTACTACACCAGCAAGCTATTCCGCGATGCAGAAATTAGGTACACTCGATTTGAAAAGATTATCTTTGCACTTATCATGTATGTGCATCATCTCAGGCCCTACTTCCAAGTACATCCAATTATGGTCCTCACCGACCAGCCTCTGAGGGTCATACTAAGCCACCTTGATATGTCGGGGCACCTGGTCAAATGGATGGTGAAGCTCAACGAGTTCGACATCACCTACCATCTAAGGCCAACTCAAAAGGCCCAGGTACTTGTTGATTTCTTAGTGGAATGCACTTGGGCAACTAAGGATCTGAAGGAGATGGACAAGTGAGCAAAGCCCGAGAAGGGCTCAACCCCAAAAGTGATGACATGGATCCTCCATGTTGACAGTGCATCCAATGCTGTAGGGAGTGGGGTCGGGCTCATCTTCGCCAACTCAGATGGAGTTGTTGCTGAGTACACACTGCATTTTCTCTTCGAGGCAACCAACAATCAGGCAGAGTACGAGGTGCTTCTCGCGGGGCTGAAGGTGTCGCATGAGCTAGGTATAAAGTGCCTGAAGGTCATCACAGATTCATAGCTCATGGTGGGTCAAGTCTTGGTGAGTACGAAGCTCAAGATCCTACGATAGTGAAGTATCTGGATAATGTACGCTCAACATAGTGAACCTCTAGTATTTCAGCATTTTTCACATCCCTCGTATAGAAACACTCAAGTCGATGTACTCTCCCGACTAGCAACCTTGCCAGATTCGTTACTGGGATGTACCTTCATTAAGTATTTGGAGACCCCTAGCTACGAGTCTGCAATAAAGGTCCAGCAGGTCACCTCTGAGACAAGCTGGATGGATCCCTATATCAAATACATTACCACTAGCACCCTGCCCAAGGATCGCAAGGATGCCGGCCTCCTCAAGAAGAAGGCCGCGTGCTTCGTGTTGATAGACGGGCAGCTCTATCAGAGGTCTTATTCCTATCCCTTACTAATATGCTTGAAGCCCTCAGAAGCCACCTATGTACTCCAGGAGATACATGAGGGCGTCTGTGAGAACCATGTGGGGGGCAGGACTTTGGCCTATAAGGCACTCCAACAAGGATATTTCTGGGAGACCATATAAGAAGACGTTACTGATTTTGTGAGAAAGTGTGACCACTACCAACGTCACACCTGCATCCAATGTCAACCGGTCACACCGCTCTCCCAACTTTTTGCTCCATGACCATTCGTCCAGTGAGGAATGGACATCTTATATCCCTTTTTCCCTGCATCCGGTCAACGGAAGTACCTGATCGTGGCTATCGATTACTTCACCAAGTGGGTCAAGATCGAGCCCCTGGCATGGATCACCAAGGCTAAGGCCAAATCCTTCTTTTGAAAGTCAGTCATTTGCCATTTCGGACTCTTGTACTTAGTCATCATAGACAACGGGTGGCAGTTTGACAACCAAGCTTTCAAAGAATTCTGTGCAGACCTTAACATCCACCATCACTTCACTTTGGTGGCTCAATCGCAGACCAACGGTGAGGCCGAGATGACCAATTGAACCATCCTGCAAGGGCTCCTTACCAGATTGGATGAGGCCAAGGGACAATGGGTTGAGGAGCTCCCTAGTGTATTGTGGGCCTACCATACCATGCCACGGACGGGGATAAGTGAAACACCATTCAACCTCGTCTTCGACTCCGAGGTCATGATCCCAATGGAGGTGGGACCATCCACACTGCGAGTGGAGCAATATAATGAAAATGAGAATCTGGCCAGCCTCCTGCTCAACTTAGATTTACTGGACGAGACGAGGGTTAAAGCTCGACTCTGAATGGCGACATATCAGCAGTGGGTGGCACACTATTACAACTCCCTCATCAGGCCCAAGGCATTCCATCTGGGTGACCTGGTTCTTAGGCAAGTAGAAGTATCCTAGCCAAGAGAATACGACAAACTCTCCCCAAACTGGGAAGGTCCTTATAAGGTAGTTGAAGCCCTACTACAAGGTGCCTACCGCATCGCAGGACTCGACGATGTCCAACTCCCTTGGATCTGGAATGCCAGCAACCTAAGGACTTACTTCCAATAATATAAGACTCTCCCTCAATAATGAAAGTTCAGCTTTGGTGCAACACTATTTTCCACCTATGCAAGGACTCCATCTGCCCAACTCCAAGTTTGGCGAAGAAAGTCGGGAAACTCCAGAAGCCCCATATCTAAAGTCAAGAAACTTATGAAGCCCCGCATCTACCCGTCCAACTCCAAGTTCGGCGAAGAAAGTCGAGAAACTTATGAAGTCCCATACTCAAAGTCAGAAAACTTACGAAGCCCTGCACTTAAAGTCGGGAAACTTATGAAGGCCTGCATTCTTCCGCTCGACTCCAAGTCCGACGAAGAAAGCCAGAAAATTTATGAAGCCCTGCACTCAAAGCCAGGAAACTTACGAAGTCCTGCATTCATTCGCCCGACTCCAAGTCTGGCAAAGAAAGTCGAGAAGCTCCAGAAGCCCCGCACACACATCAGCATAACCCCAAGACTGGTGAGGAGATCCAGAGAATTTTTAGAGTCCTTGCAATTGATCGCAAGATTTCAAACTTAGCCAAAAATGGCCAGGACCTGGGAAGTTTTATGCTTGGTTGCCATGAAGTCTGCCTCCCTACCATACAAAAGGAAGAGAAACAGAAGGAAGAAAAAGCAAGGAAAAGTACATCGGCTAAATGAGGCCTATTTTTCATTATTGGAACAAGTCCCTTGCAATTTAAAGGATCGCTACTTGTTAGGAAATTCTTCAAAGTATGAAAAAAAAAGATAAAAAGAAGAAGAGAAGAAGAAAGAGAGAAAGAGTAGACTCATCAGTTGGAAAAAAGTTATCTTCATTCATCAAAATTTTTATATTTGTAAAGACCCCCAACAGGCTGGGAAGTCCTCCAAAAATCTAAGTACAGAAGAAAAATAAATACCCTATCTAGGTCGAAGTAGCCGGCTCCTTCCCGGGTTGGCGAGTCACCTCCTCGGACTTCGATAGAGCTCCGATCAAGGAGATTGCTGGGACAATGATGGCTTCAACCTCAGCCTCTGGTTCAGTGTCGGGCCTCAGGCCGGCCTCCACTTCAGTCTCTGGCTCAACACCTAGCCTCGGGTCGACTTCAGTAGTGGGCGATCCTGGTGCCCCGATGATGGCGGGCAGGTCTGGAGAGATGTTCTTCAGGCCTTTGAGCCCGAAGGGTCATCTGGCCTTTCTCTTGAAGTCCTCAAATCCTTTCTGATATGAATCGAGGACCGCCTCCGAGACCTCATCGACGAAGGCCTTCGATGCCTTGAATTTGGGGACGGCCTCGATGGCCTCCTTCACCGCCTCCATCAATGCAACCACCCCGTTGGCTTTCTCTTCTGTCGCCATGCTCGGGTAACCACTGTGGTAGCCCTCTCATCTACCACCGCGACCCGGGCCAATGCATGCCTTGAGCTGAGCCTGGAGGGTTTGCGCCCACCCCTCCAGGCATGCCACCTTCGCAAAAGATTGGGCCTCCTCGGCCAAGCAAGCGGCCTTCTCCTTCTCCATCCTCAGTGCCTCATCAAGGTCGGCGGATCTCTTCTCTAGGTTTGTTGCCATTGTCGGGAGCCAGCCAGTTCGGTCTAGAGGGCCTTCATTTGACCATCCAACTCCTGCATCTAGACCATCTGGGTTCGGGCTTCGACCTTAGTAGCCTCCTTCTACTTATGAAGGATGTGGTCTCGCTTCATCATCCCGAAGCACGAATCCCTGATGAGCTGAGTGTCGACAACCACCTATAACATCAACAAGAAAGAGGTCAGTCAGCATTTACATGAGTAAAAGGGAAATGGAGTAAGTCAAACACTGGCTTACCGACAAGAGTTGGGGAAATATCCCAAAGATGACCTCCACCAGTTGCCAGCCACTCTTCTCTCAGCGATCTTGTGGTTGGATGACTACATGCAGGATTTGCTCGGCTAGCTTGGCATCAGTAGTCACCGCTGCATCCGGCGGCAAGTAGGCGGTCACCCTTTGCACCCCTGGGCCTGGAGCCATGGAGGGCACTGCAGGACCCTATGTGGTAGTCAGTGGGGGCACGGTAGCCACAGGCTGGGTGTCAGTCGCTTCAGTCATTGATGGTGGTGCCGGCCTCTTTGCGATGGTGTCGTCCGCCACCTCCACCATCTCTGGCTATGGCGAAGCTTTAGTGCGAGGAGGGGCCATCAGAGTTGCTAACGTGGGCCCCTCCTGAATTCCCACCTTTCTCCTGGACCTGCAGGCCAGAGGCTAGGCCACCGACCTAGGTGTGGTCGGAATCACGATGGGCTCCCTCACGGTCGGCCCGGTAGAGGATCTTTTGCTGGGCCTCTGTTCCTGCTCCTATCGGGCCTTCTTCTGCAGGCCCTCCTTGAGCCTCGAAGAAGCGGCCCTCTTCCTCGACATCTGAAGGAGCTGTTCCATTAAGAATCTCATCTCTGTAATAAGGAAAAAGATTGGTTAGCTACCAATTGAAGCGGAATCTATCCTAAGAAAAGAGAGCCCGAACTTTAGGCTTACCTTGGAAGTGGGCCAGGCTGACCCCAGCATTGGCAAGGTTGCGCTCGGTTAGCAGGTCCCGGAGAGCTAGGACCTTAGAGGAGACGAGCCGGTCGTACACCTTGTTGGTCGGCTCAATAGAGGACTGCCGATTGGGAGAGCGATCTGGGTCACTCAAAATCTAGTACACCCCCTCAATCAATGTGAACAAAAACTTGCTCTTCCATCCCTTGATGGAAGAGGGTAGGCCCAGTTTGATGGTGCCCGAGCGTGGGGCCACAAACCACTACCCGTTGTCGACCGGGTGGCGCTTCAGGGTGAAGAGGGCCCTGAACAGAGAAAAAGGGGCAACTATCCTGTGGAAGTGGCAAAGAACAATGAAACAAACTATGATCCTAATGGCATTGGAAGTGAGCTGGGCTGAAATCAGATGGAAGTTATTCAGAAAAGACAGGAAGAAGGGATGAAAGGAAAGATGAAAGCCTCCGAGGAAGAAGTCCTCATATAGGACGATTCGGTCCAGGCCACTAGAAGTGACCTGTTCCTTCGGTCCTGGAGCTGAGAGTCGGATAGAATCTGGGACCCCATATGTGCTCCGATATGGAGGAGGTCCTCCCGGGTCATCATCGAGGCAATGCTGGAGGGACCGGCCGACTCACGGACAGGGGGGGAAGGAGAGCAGGAGCTGCAGGGGTCCCTATAACTATCCCCGTCCGCTGGGGACCCCTAGGATTACTAAAGGAACTTCCTCCTCCTTGCTATTCGAAAAAGGAGGTCTCGACCGGGATGGCCCCGTCTCACTGGAATGATCCGGGCGGCGGTGCCCCCTGCCGGAGGAACTCATGGAGAAGAAGAGGAAGGTGAAGAGAGGAAACCTAAAGATCCTACAACATCCCCTTCAGCACAGGCCAAAGGAGAGGGAAGGAATAGGAACGGAGGGACTGACCTGAAGAAACTTCAAACTGAGGAAGGAGAAGAACTTTGCAAAACCTTCACCCTCCTCATTTGAAAGTCTTAAGGAATAGAAAGGCCAACTCCTTTCAAAAAGCATGCAGACCCCCCGTCGCATCGTACTGGTCAAAAACACATGTCCTTTCCTCTCTCTGGTCAACAGATGTCTGCCATGTGTTGGTATGAAAGTGCAACCTTCTGAGAAAATCGCTTCGGGCCTAATGCGGCAATTATATCTCTCTTGATCGAGCTAATGTGGCATCCCCCCATTGGTATGAAAGTGTAACCTTTGGGATGCCAGTGCTCGAAGCATTAATAGCGCAGAATGAGCATCCTTCCATGTCAGCATTATCATTACTTTCTTTGGCTCGAGCGCTATGATGTACTCCGAGCTTGAGAATGGGGGCACCTGATATGGCACGATCATTGAAGTGGAATCTGCATTAGACTCAGCTGGTAGCCATGCTGGCAGAGGGTGCCGCTTGGATGCATTGGCCGGATGAAGTCCCCGGCCATTGTCAGCTTCTTTCCGAGGTCGTGTTCCTGCTTTTCGAGGTCGAGCCCCCGATCGAGGTCGTGCTCCCTCCTTCCGAGGTCGAGCCCTCAGTCGTTGTCAGCTCCGATCCGAGGTCAAGCTCCTGGTCGAGGTCGTGCTCCCACCTTCCGCGAGGTCGTACTCCCACCTTTCGAGTCGAGCCCCCAGCCATCGTGCTCCCCGAGGTCATGCTTTCCGAGGTCGAGGTCGAGGTCGAGCTCCGGTTGACCTTTCGAGGAGATAGAGCTCCTCTTGCCGAGGTCGAAACACCTTTCAAGGTCGTGCTCCTGCCTTCCGGGGTCGAGCTCCCGAGATAGAGCTCCCCTTATGGAGGTTGAGCCACCTTCCGGAGTCGTGCTCCCGCCTTCCGGGGTCTAGCTCCAAAGATAGAGCTCCCCCTTGCCGAGGTCGAGCCGCCTTCCAAAGTCGTGCTCTCGCCTTTCGGGGTCAAGGAGATCTCCCCCATTTTTAAGGTTGCGCTCCCGCCTTCCAGGATCGAGCTCCCATTTTCCAAGATAAGGTTCTCGCCGAAGACCAAGAGGCATCATCAACCACCAGAGAATTAGCTAGGAGCAAGGGGTAGAGAAACAACCGATAAGACAAAGAAAGCAAAAGGGCAAGGTACCAAGAGAGAGAACCTCCCTGCACTCTCACCTCCTACTTATTCCATCTCTTTCTGTTAGATCTTATTTTTCTCCTCTGCATGGAGGTATCCAAATCCTCCGTGACAGAGGTTCTATTCTCCTTGATTATCCCAACTGACTTGATCATCGGAATGTCCCTGCTAGAATCTCAGTCCGGGTCTTCTTTCTTTTGCAAGACAAGTCATCCAAAGAACCGACCAGAAAGAGGACCAAGCATCCGGAGGGAGCCCAACGTATCCACGATACGTTAGAGCTGTAGGCCACGGTGATCTAGGCGACAACATTTAGCATGAGAAAAATGTATATATATTTTTAGTAATAAGTGCTTAAACTATATAATGCTTCAAAAAACTATGCAAATATTTTTTTAAGTAGGGGCATCTCTTTTCATCGAAGATATTGGAGGAACATGCTAAATTATGGTATAATTTAAAATTATTGAACCATCCCATAATGCAACTTTAAATCTGTTCAGTTAGTATTTTAACTTTTTTTTTATTATAATTTGGGAGTTATTTTTATCTGAAAAATTTTGTTATTGCTTTGTCACTATTTTTGATTTTATGTAAACTACTTGACATAGCTGTTGTTTTAAAGATAGCTTCTACTAATTCTTTTGATCAATAAACCCTGTAATTACTCTCTTTCTTCAATAAAAACTAGGTGGCTTATCGCCTCCCCCATTCAAAACATAAAAAAAACAAGAAAAAAAAAAAAAAAAAGGGTAGGTTTTGCTATTGAACACTAATTTAAACATACTCAAATTGGTCAAAGTGGTTCTGATGATCTTTTGGACTAATGGCCATAATTGAACTATCTGAATCCTGCACCTTTGTGGCAATGATTAGATTGCTAGCGTCCTGTACCTCTGCGCTAGTGATTACTTAGTTGTCTCATCATAACGATCACAATAATTGTTTATTAGATCCAAAGCAAACCCATAAGCTTTTGTATTTTGTAAGATTAGATCGTCCATTATGAATATTATTGTATTATGGGTTTGCAAATCGTACCATATTTTGAATCTAAGTTGATATTTTGCCTTTTCTTTTTCTTGTTTAGTTACTTACACATTAGCCTTTTGTGCTATTTTGAAGCCATTTTAAACGTGAAAATATCTTTACCCATCTAATCCTAACCGTGTCCAGGCCCTCGAGTTGCACGGTCCAAGGTCTGGCCTGTGCATGCTCGATCTCGACCAAATTAATCTAAATCTTTGGGAAGCATCTTGTGACAACTAAACAAAAAGCAAAAGAACCAATCTTCTGGTCCTACCAAGGCTCTGTTTGATTCCGAAGATGGATAAAAAAGAAAGGATATAGAAAGGAGGATGGATGGATGGATGACTATTTGATGAAATATAGAATGATAAATAAAAATGATTCCATCCTCGATTTGATATAAGAGGAATGAGCGAGAGAATGAATGACATTAACATAGATGAATGGTATGAACTTTTTAAAAAATATTTATTATTGATATATATAACCAGGGGTGGACTGCCTGGCCTTGGCCCTTCCTTTTTTTTCTTTTTTTTTTTTGTTTTTTTCTTTTTTTTATAAATTTTAATTTTATGTAAAATTTTAAAATATATGTATTAACATATTTGATCATTTTTAAAATTTAAAATATTAAATATAATTTGAAAAATATATGTATTTGACCCCTAAATTAATATTTTTTATTTTTATATTTTCTTGGCCCTTCCAAGAAAAGTTGATATTATTCGTCCTTGTATATAACTTGGTCATTAAAATAATTTATTATTCATAAATTCCTTCCATTTTCTTGCATTCTTTCAAATTCGAAGGAAGCAAATTTATGGATCCAGGTGAATGGACGATCCATCTTTTTTATTTATTTTTTTAATATTTTCTGAATGGTGAACGAAATCATCCATTCTTTCGCTTCCATCCAACTTTTCTTTTAGGAGACTACTTCGAAAGAAGAGCGGCAACACCTGCTTTCTTTAGGATTTGGATGGTATCTTTTAAGTAAAAAAATGATTAATCTTTCTCTTTTTAAACATTAACCATCAGATTATATTTTGCACATATTTCAAAAAAAATTAAATCACTTTCTATCATCTGCACGGATCCGGAAATATATATCGTGAAACCCAACAATCGATGTCGTGAAATTAAGAAGGGAAAGCATTATTTTTCGCAAAAGATGCAGCACAAACCCCATTTTTTAAATGCTCCACCCAATTCCAGTCTTCCTTTCCTGTGCTCTTAACTTATACATGCAATGAAATCCATATATAATTCCACAAAGATATGCTTTCTTCCATCCGAGATTTTCTTTCCCTTGCCCCTTGCAAGATCGATGTTAAATTAAATCATTCAAACTTTGAAGCTTAATCCACTTGGATTCCACTAATCATTTGCCAGTGGTCGGTGCAGGAACAGTTTAGATGGGGAATGCCCCGAGGGTCTTCGTTTTTTAAAAGCCCCTCACCAACCCAAGTGGAGGAGGGAAAGTTAGTAAACAGAGAAATCATAAGATAGGACATGCTCAATTTGACGTAGCTTTGGGATTCGATCTCCGAGTCGTGGCCCAACGAGATGCACGTGAGATGAATGATTGGTTTCGGAGCTTGAGAGGCTTGGAGTATCATGGGTGGGCCCTCTTTATGACACTTGTGGCTTGCGGATCACGAGCTAGCGTGAAATGAGAGCATGTGGCTTCCAAATTTAATAGTGTTGTTAGTTACGTACAGAATCTTTCCTATTGGCAGCGAGCAACCAAACGGCAAAAAATTTTAAAAAAAATCTCCAATTTCATGTAGCCTATCGTAAAAATGTTTATAGGAAGTAAATATATTAAGGTAGGCTACATGCCAGGATCCATCGGATCCGTGAGGAAACATTGATATTAAATAATATATATATATATTTCATAAAAAAATATCTGTAGATTTAACTTTTGTCCACATAAAATTACGATATTATACCTTTACATTTTTATATTAAATAATATATTTTTTTAAAAAAATACATCTCAATGAAATATAAGTTATTTGGATGTATTATGTTTTTATAATAAATAAAGATATATAAAATATATTTTTTTAGGCATCATATTCGTAGATATCAGCTTTTTTTAGAAAGAATATTTTTAAGAAAAAATTCTTTTCGTAAACAAAATGAATTCTTAACTTTTTATTATAAAATAAAAAAAAAAAGTGGAAAAAAAGGAAAGATTCCACGGCTTGTTAGGTGTAGCGCGCGCGCAACTTGCTACCGGTCGCTGTCAAGTTTTAAGTATCCTTTAACCGTTCATTCAAATCCGTGTTAATTAATATAATAATATCTCCAAAGTATCGGTGGAGCTGCTTGGGTCACATGTGTGGATCGGAGAGGGGAAGTGAACAGTTTGACCAGGCAACGCTGAAAGGAGGCTCTTCTAACGTAGAAGGCGCGTACTATAACGCAAGTTCGGAGGTTCATTTCCTTGCGGTGAGATTACCTTCCTCCAAAATTTTACAACTTAAATTAATGTTTTATTATCTTAATATATATATACATACATACATACACACACATACATATATATATATATATATATATATATATATATATATATATATATATATATATAAAAGTAGACTTGGCTTCTTTCAAATAAATTTGAATATAAATTTGGTCAGGTTAAAACTCTGTTGTATAGGTCTTATATCGATGATTTAAGTTGTTGGATGCGATCTACCATCTCAAAACTATTTGTACACCAAAAATCATATAATTTGAAGACTTTTAACATATATATCAAATAGTTAAAAAAATGAATAGTTTAAATGAAATTAAATTAGATATATTTTTTAATCACTTGATGTATAGACTAGGAATTCTCAAATTAAATATTTGATATGTAAGCAGTTTTGATGTAGTAGATTATATTCAATAGCTTGAATCATCGATATAAAACTTTCATTATAAAGTCTTGACTTGACCGGATTTGAATTTAAATCGATTCGAAAGGAGTCAAGTCCACCTCTCTATATATAGGATAAGAGGAAGTAACAGTTGGATTACTAAAAATATAGTAAAAATTTGCGGTATATAGCAAAATCCAAAATAGGACTAGACTTGGTCAAATGTTGGGGCCTATAAACAAAGTGTGCATACAAAAAATAAAAATTATAACACAAGAGAATCGGATTTATATAGAAAACCTATAAGATGGTACATAATACAATAAGTAGTATAGAACAATTAGTGGCATTAGACATCAACTTTGTAGAATCCAGGAAGATAATTTTCAATGACTATATTTGGCATAGGATATAATTCTTGGACAATTATCCTCTCCACAGTTTAGTATATGGGATAGTCTATTTTATTAAATATTTTTTAAATATCGATTTGAAAGATGAAATAGATGAGTAACTCAGTATATCTATTTTTATGATTATTGGAATCTTATCACAGAAATATAATTACTCTTTCACTTTAGGGTATATTAAAAGAGGAAGTAGGAATAAGATTGTAATATAGAGGGATAAATTCCCCTACTTTTTAAAATAATGTCATTCCACTATTATGATGAAATAGAATTATCTGAATAAATCTAAATTTAGAATTTATCTGGATGGATGCTATTTCATGGCCCTTTTTGAGAGTTCGGTGAGATAACTCCCTACTTAAGGGGATAACCTCCTACTTATTCTTCTCCTTACTAAATGCAGCCTAAAATAAATTAGTAACTTACACATAGAAGTGATTCTTTTGGCCAACAATATTTTGAAATTTGAATAAAGTTGTATTAAAACTTTTAGCTTTATTACATGATGTGCGGAGATATAGACGTTTCTGGTTTTTCTAAGAGGTGACTTGAGATTTTTATACGAAATAAAATAATAAGAGCTAAATTAAAATTGAAATATGATAAGACTTGTGCGAGATTTGTTTTATGTAAAGGACCAAGTTGCACATGACTTTCTTGTTCTATATGATAAACTCTAGGCATGGATGAAATCCAAAACAGACTTCTTATATTTGATCTTTAGCATAACTTAATAATTTTGTCTTCTAGATTATATTTTGTTTACCATGTCAAACTTTGCAGCATACCTTAATTAGCTGCAGGTATTTTTTATGGCTTATATTGAAGAAAAATTATTATCGATAAAATTGGCTACCATATATATATATATATATATATATATATATATCGGCAGATAAAAGAACAAAACTTCAAAAAAAAAGAAAAAGAGCTATAGACGTGGTTTCATCACCATTTAAAATCGTGTTGGAAGTACTCATTTTGGTAAGCGGTGACGAGAACCCCGGTCGCTCAACTATAAGTTGACAATGTAACGTGGCCTAGGGTTTGTAAACTGACACCAAGGCCACTCAGAAACTTAGCGTTTCTCCTCCACATCTCTTAAAAAATTTTTTCCCCAGCACGAAGCCAGCACTCCACGAGTGCACGGTTTACGTATCCCTAGATCTCTCTCTCTCTCTCTCTCTCTTTCTGATCCCCGATCCCTTAGGCTGCCAAGTCCATCCAAGAGACTATTTAAACGTTACACCAGGCCCTTTTTTTCTCCCATGCATTGACCTCTCTTCTTCCTCCTCATCAAAACCTCCACTGGGTGCTTGTGTTACCGATCCATTAATTGCCTTTTCTTCCACCTTTCTCCATATATCTTTATCTTCCATACCTTTAGTCTGCACTCTCTCATCCCTGACCCTGAGACTTGGAAATTAACAGCCTACAGTAAACAAAAATTAACACACTTCATAGTGAATAAGATGTCAAGTAGGAGATCTCGTTCAAGGAGGTCAAGCTCTTCAAGGATCACAGATGACCAAATTATCGATCTTGTCTCCAAGTTGCAAGCTCTACTCCCTGAATCCCAACGTCGGAGCGTTGATAGGGTAAGTTGGAGTCATCTATTCCCATAGCCATAATTGCATGGTTATTGATCTGCTAAACTATATCATGAATCATGGTTCCAGTAATACAAAGGGTTAATTTAGCCGGTAATTAAGGTTCTTTGTTGGTGTAGGGGTCGGCAGCCAAGGTCCTACAAGACACATGCAACTATATCAGGAGCTTGCATCAAGAAATGGATGACTTAAGCGAAAGGCTTGCTGAATTACTTGCCACGACCGACACAACCAGTGATCAAGCTGCCATCATTAGAAGTCTTCTTATGTAATAAAACTCTTTGGTACTTGAACTATCATCACTCCTAGTTGGTCACCTTTTTTTTTTTTCCTTTGTTTCTTTTTTTTTCTTCTTCTGATAATTAGGTTGTCACTAGATCCAATGAGGGAATGTTTAGTTCAACTTCTGGTAATACTGTTGGAAGTCCTCTGTTTGTAGATTAATGAGTTGATATGGTCATCCATGCACTTAAGGTTTGAACTCTTGTTTTATCTTCCAGCTAAACTTAATTTTGAAATAAAAAGGACTGTTGGCCTTAATTCTTCATTTGAATCTCTGAAGTCTTTGTTATTTGGCCAACAGCTGCTAGCTCGGCTGATAGATTCCTTCTCTCTAAACGAAGTCTTGGATTCAAGTGGCTAATATCTACCATATTTGTTTAGATGTATTTGTATATAATTTGTATGAAATGATTTATTGTCTCTGTTGTTTCGAGAGATCTAATTTTCGCAGGTGGAGCGATCAGATGATGTTCTATCAGAGACATTAGTAGGATAAATTTTCTCTTATTTTCCATTGATTATTTCGTTTTCAAAAATTATCAAAGTATGAGAGTTGAAAGCATGAACATGTACTTCCTTTCATGTCATCTCTTCCAATTTTTTCACCCAAGCACACCAAGGGCCTACTTGGGATTTTTATGATTCCATGCACACCCCCTCTCACTCCGGCATATCCTGCAGTGTTATCCCAAACAGACCCTAAATTGCAAGCTTTGATGAGATTTCTTTGTTCTAGTACTTATTATTGTTATTATTATTATTATTTTGAAGCATAGTACTTGTTATTATGTTACACTCTCCTGCCTCTTTTTTTCTCCTCTCCGAGGCACTTCCTGTTGGTAGGCCAAGTCAGGTCTTAGAATTTCTAAAACTGATGAACACTAAACATATGTTTTCTGTGTCAAATTTTCTAAGAAAAGTGGAGGTTTTTAACGTCGGGGGACTGTTAGATAGTTGTATTGCGGGGTCCCCTCCCAATAATAGCATGGCCGATTCCTGGATAACAGTTTAGACGGGTTTTGTTTATCATTGCCAACTAAATATTAGAGATTCTTTTAGCATCCCAGGTACTTGCTTGCATAATTTTGCTCATAGTATCTCATGGTTTAAAAGTCGGAGCACAATAGAACACTGTTTAAATCGTAGCAGCATCACGCATGGTCCTTCAAAATTGGAACCATAACCTTATATAAGCCGCTGTTTCGGGTCATGTAGAGTAGATGGGTGCATGGTTTGCTGTACTACTTTGATTACAATAAGTCACAATCACGTAGAAGAATGATGCTTTTAAAAGTAACACCATGGTTACTATTACTATTATTATTCTTATCAATATTATTATCATTATCATTATTATTATTATTGCTGCTATTATTATTACTATTATCATCGAAACTCCTTGTTACTCAGCATTACTTATCCTTGGCTTTACGATGATCGTTAATGACTAGGTCGAGCTCTCAATGACGAGACAGCAAGATGAATCAGGATTTGAAAAAAAGAAAAAGCTAGCTATGTACCAAATATTCTTGCCGACCCATTACATTATCTCAATAATTTTTTTTTTCCTCTCTTTTATGAAGAAAATAGCATCTCGTTAAGTTCTATATGATGGAGGGATCAAGATCGAACCGTTTCTTCTATTTTGAATGATATTTGTTTTGCAAATAATTCAATATAGTGAAATGGACTCTTTTGAAAATAAGATACTATCATGAGTGCGCAAATACCTTTTTGCAAAATAATGGCAAGAAGCTAACATTTCATAAGATACTCAAAAAAATTTACAAGAAAATAAAAAAAATAAAATTTTAAAAAATAAAAATAAAGAAGAAAGAACAGAGATGGACCCGGATCAAATCCGATCTAGCTTGACTAAAATCAGCCTACCATACACTTGGACACATCTGGAATATGGATTTGTCTGACCTATTCCAAGACTAGCCTAGCTATGTCCATTAAAGCTGCCCAATTACATTTCCTCTTTGTGTTGAAGAAAGATTTTCATGGCTATGGATGATGGGTCGTCGGCCCTCATTCCGACCGTAAAATAATGAAGGATGTGCTTAGCACCATCCATGGGTAGAAGCCTAACTTTGTCTTTGTCTCCTCTACTCAGTCATGGAATTTTGACAGTGAATGGAGAGAGCCTCATTTGAATGCTAATGCTGGCAAGAAGGTTCACTATAGTAAAACAGGAAAAAGTCGACCGTTTTCTCCCGATGCTTCGGTGAAGCGTCAAGAAGATCCAGGAACCCGCCGATGGTTTTTTGAAGCATTGGGAAGCTCTAAAATACGCCGACGCTTATAAGCGTCGGCAATTAACCCATATTTAGCGACGCTTATAAGCGTCGCCACCCATGTGAAGCCCAGGAACCCGCCGACGCTTTTTGGAAGCGTCGACAAGCTCTGAAATCCGTCGACGCTTAAAAGCGTCGACAATTCTTCTCAACCCGCCGACATTTTTTGGAAGCGTCGGCAATTCTCCTCAACCCGCCGATGCTTAAAAGCGTCGCCGGAAAGCGTCGCCGGACTTCTTTTAAGCTTCCTCCCAGCCCGAGCCCTAGTTTTCCACCGCCGCCCCTAAAATTTCTTCCTCCTCCCTCTCCCTCCTCCTTCATCTCCGGTGTGCTGCCCGAGCCGACCACCACCTCCTCCCTACTGGCCCACCGATCGAAGCACCTCCCTCTCCACCGGCCTTATTTGTTGTATCCCACAGGTTTTTTTTTTTTTTTTTCCTCTCTTAATTTTTTTTGTTATTTTTGTTTTTGTAGAATATCGGGGGGGGGGCGCTGGGGGTCGGGGGGGGTGGGGGGGAGGGGGGGGTTGGTCCCCATTAGAATTTCCAAGGTGAGGGCGACGCTAGGGCATGAGGGATATTCCATTTGAAAAAAAAAAAAAAATAGCAGTGTGCCATTTTGGATGCTTGGAATTTAATATATCAATCCATATATAATGAACTTGGGCTAACCAATCAAGTCAAATAATATTTTTCATGAATTTATATATAATTATATGGACAAAATCAAGTATGCTCAAATTAAGAACAACTTCAACTTTGTTAATCTTAAATAATTTTAAATCAAATAATGTTAAAAGTTATATAATTTAAGTTGACTTATCTCATAAAACTTGGCATGATAAAATTCTTAATAGTATAATGCCAGGAGGATGAAAAAGGATGGAGCCTAGGGCCCATCTTTTAATCTTTTGAGTTATGTTTAACAATGCAAGGATGTCCATAAGCCGGTCGAGCCCACGATTGAATATGCTGTAAGATTAAAAATCTGATATCTAAGTTAAACAAAACCAAATAAATGTGTTTAACAAGAAATTATTTGTCAAGGTAATGCTCTGAATAAAGTTAATTTTAAGCATGACTCGTTTCAGGCCGAGTCAAGCCTTATGATTTAAAAAAATTATCAATTTTGCTGTGGATTTCCTTAAACCACTTTGGCCACTATATATATATATCTAGAGCTAGACATAGTCCAAGGTTGTGATTCGCCACATAGAAAAGTCAGGTAGTGACTAAATTTTTATAGCTGCCACTAAATATGGTCACTAAAATTTTTTGGCAAAGAATGAAATGTTCAAACATTAATGGATAAAGCAATCAAATTTTTTGGTTTTACATAACATTGAAGGAGGAATTTAAAGCAGCTCATGTTAATAAGGCTCCAGAAATTGTGTTGGGTTTATAAATGTGTTGCCTTGTCCCTTGTGGATTGAGGGCATCTAGAAGGTCATGTTTCTAGGTGTTCAATGGATTTTAGACAAGGTTCATTCATGTTTTCTTCTAGAATTCCAAAGGTCAAAATAGAAGTGTCTGGTATTATATATCCATATATTTCTCAAGTGTCATGATACTGTTTAAGATCATCATCAGGTGATGATATGGTTAGCTTACGATGACGTAACTTTGATCCTTGGCTTGATTGATAGATTGTATGGGGGAACCCTCCTTTGACCAAAATGCTGGCATTTTTGTCTCAGGGATGATGCTAGTATGAATCTTATGCCCATAAATTCCATTTGCTATCAAACCTTGGAATGGTGCATGATGAAGCTCTCCAAGATGGTTTTGGATACTCGGTTCTGGGCCATTACTTTGGTTTTCATCTCATTTTTCTTCTAGCGGTCTCAGTTTTGATCTGTACATTGATTTTATCTATGTAAAGCTTTTTGTAAAGACTATGGACTTGATCTGTTTTTCATCTTTTACAGGTTTTATATTTGTACTAAGCTCGTAAACTTCTTCTGATATTAGTGCATTGATATTAATAGATCATGGTATGTACATTATTATACTATTATCTTGTTCCTTTCTTTTTCGATAAGAAGGGTACACCACAATACTAAAATTGCTATTGTTAGATCGTGGTATGTACATTATTTTTTATTATTTATTGTTCTTTTTCTTAGTAGATTATTTCTGTTTATTTATAAATTTCTTGGTATATACCTGCATCTTACTGAACATGTTATGCTTTAGGGTTAGTTTCATTATTGCAAATCTTTGATTTCAATACCATCTGTAGCTTTGTTACGATCAATTATGATATTTTAGATATTTTTTAAAAAACTTGCATTGCATAGAAACATAGACCCGTCAATTGATTAAAGTACATATTCTACAGCATCTGTACAATTATTTTATTTTTGTGCAGATGGGAGAAATATGTACAGTGGTCAATTGAATGTCCAGTTTGGACAGTTTAAGAATTGTAAATAATTTTATAGGTGCTTATAGTAATCAAACGATATGGCTAGAGTTTTAGATATATTTCGAATATCATTTCTTTTTAGTTCTCCTCATACATATTTATTTGTATGGGGAGAACTAAGAAAAAATGCTGCCAAAATTTTTCTGGAACTTCTATTGCGTATCTTTTGGTTGCTGTAAATGATCTATATAATTAATACAATTCTTGAATGGGATAGGACCTCTTTACCTATTAGTTGGTGATAAGGTACATTTAATAATACTGTAATTGATCTATTGAATAAACTTATTTTAAATTAATTCTGTTCTTATAAATATTTGTTTATTTTAGTTAGCTTTTTCTTACAATGGATAAGAGTTAGATAACTAAACTAAGGAATAGCAATGAATATCTGGATGGAGTACAAAATTTCATTAAATTTGGTATGGAGAGAAGTGGTATCAGTGGAAAGATTTTATATCCATACCAAAAATGTGTAAATTCCAGTTCTCTATATCCGAATATTGTTGAAGAATATTCGGTATGGAATGGTTTTTTAAGAGGTTATACTGGGTGGTTTTTTCATGGAGAGTCAAGGTTATAATCTACATGTAACCAAACCTCTAACATAGAACATATACCTGATTTTGGATCTAGTAATCAACAGAAAAATCTTGCAAGAGATGATGATATCAGGAGTATGCTCAGATATGCTTTTGAATATGGTACTCAACAACCTGGAGATTGTAGTGAAGGACAAGTAGCAGCTGGGTTACCTGGTAAAATGCCAACGCTTTAAAGCATCGCTAAACGTCGACGCTTTAAAGCATCACTAGACTTAAAACTAGCGACGCTTTAAAGCATCGATAAATAAAAATTTAGCGATACTTTAAAACGTCGACAAATGTCGATGCTTTTTCGAAGCGTCGGCAGGTTGCGTCCCAATGCTTACATAGGCGACGCTTTACAAAACGTCGGGAGGTTACTTAGCGACGCTTAAAAGCATCGAGAAAGGTCAAAAAAAGTATCGGTGAAAACCTGTTTCACTATAGTGGTTCTGGTAGCCGACCAACTTGACTATATCTTGTTGTTTGGTTCGGAGGTCATTTCTATTCGAGAGCTTTTAGAAGAGAGGAATCTTCACCTTGCTGGGATCAGCGAGTCCTCTGCGTTAGGTACAGACGATAGAAGACTTCGGCTCCTTCTTGTTTCATGGCTCTTCTGTCCAACTAATTTTGAAATCTGCTTTTATCTGTAGGTGACAGGATGAAGCCTGATCTGGGCTTGCTAATGAATAATAGAACTATTATTTTTTTTCTTCTCTCCTCTTTAAACAACCAATTGTACTGCTTCTTTTTGAGTGAAAGCTTTTTTTTTTGAATGAAAAATTTTCTTCTTTGGAACAATTAGAATAATAAAGTGATCATCTTCTTTGAACTTTCTTAGGATTAATTTTCTTTGAATCGGTCTTCTTCGGACTAATGCAAAGAAGACCGACCAGCCACTTGATGATGAACGGTTGAAAGGCAGGATTCGGGGACAGTGTCTTCGGCTTAGGCCGAAGATCGATCCTGAAGTGGTGTGGTAGCACTGTTGGATCGTCTTCGATTCATCTGGCACAGACGAGCGATTTGAAAAAGACCCGATCGGACCTTTGAACCAGGGGCTAGCTTTAGTCAAGCCGGCATATCCCATCAGTCAATCATCCATCGTAATTGCCCCCCTGATTCGATGATCGTGCAGAGGATAGGTGTCACCCTGTTATTGGCACCTGGATGGAAGACGTCGAACATCCTTTATTGTTAGTGCCAAACGCGCTGGCATTCGAGAGTGGCTATGCTTCTGCAGCCTCTGGGTGCCGCCAAGTCTTCATTTCCTGAAGGTGGTTATTAATGCCATAACTATTTTTTTTAAAAAAGCTACTCAGGATTCGAAGCATCACCTTCTTTTTTTGAAGGTGGTCATTAATAACCGTATTGGCTTCAGAAAAGCTGTTCCGGGTTCGAGGCGTCGCTTCCGCACGTGGCACTTTTCGGTTGGTTTGGCATGAGGCATGGGACATATCCTCCGTAGGCACGAAGTACCATTAAATAGGATTCATCTTTCCAATTTCTGAAGGCTCTTCAAGCAGTAGAGAAGCGAGTCCTTTGCCCCAGAGTTATTCTTCTCCTTCTTCTTCGTATCGTGTAAATGAAGTTCAGCCTTAAGGACCTCTGGGAGATGGCCCAGAAGAGAGCTGCCGCTATAGAGCCAGAAGGGGAGCCTATCATGAAGGTGCCCAGGTGTGACATGATACTTTTTGATCATAGGAGGCGGTCCACCTAGGACGAAGGGTACAGACCTTGCAGACCCAGTTGGAGGAGGCCAAGGCTCATGCCGTAGCGGCGGTTGCGATGGTGGAGTCAGCCAAGAAGGAGGTGGCGGAGGCTGTCACCAAGTTCCTGGTGTCGCAAGCCTTTTAGGACGAGGTTGCTGAGGCCATCTTGGACTCTTAACATTAGGGGTTCCAGGAGTACAAAAGCAAGGCTTTCTGCTTCTATGACCTGAAGGGGCTGGAAAACATCAGACTTTCTATTCCGTATCCTAAGAAAGATAATGAGTCTGACTTCGGGGGGGAGTCGGAGTCGGAGGAAGTGGAGGCGAAGCCCAAAGCTTCCCCGAGAACCTCATGGGGGCCTGGTATCGCCCTCGGTCTAGAAAGGGGCCAGCGACTGATTTTTAGATCTACCTTTCCTGTTACCTTCTTTCCTTTCTTTCTTTCTTCTTTTTTTTTTTTGGTCGATTATACAGTTCTTCCTTCAATGAATGGAGATACTTTCTTTCCAAAATGATGTTAAGTGTGGACTCTTCGATGTTGTAGATAGTAGAAGAGCCTATACGATCACTTAGATCAGATTTGCTACTAGGATAGGCCAATTAAGCCATCTTCGGGGCCTCTGTTGATAATAGAGTGGGTTATTTGGACCCACTTTGGCACGTCTATGGGTTTTTCGTAGGGAAGGATGCTTGGACCATCCCTGTGCCTTCAATTAATGTTAAGGCAAGCTAATTAGGCCCATCTCGGTGCATTTTCGGATTTATCGTATGGTAGGTTATGTAAACCATCCCTACGCCCTCAATTGATTTAAGGAGGGCTGATTAGGCCCGCCTCGGCACGTCTTCAAATTTACCGTAGGGTAGGTTGTGTGAACCATCCATGTGCCTTCAGTTGGTGTTAAGGCAGGCTGATTAGACCCACCTCGGCGCATCTTCGGATTTACCATAGGGTAGGTTGTGTGAATCATCCCTGCACATTCAGTTGATGTTAAGGCTAGCTGATTAGGCCCACCTCGGTGCATCTTCGGATTTACCATAGGGTAGGTTGTGTGAACCATCCATACACCTTCAGTTGATCATAAGGTGGCCTGGTTGGGCTTTCCTTTGTGCTCATCGGATATACCAATAAGGCAAGTAGATCAAGCCCACCTTTACGCTTTCTATCGGTCTCACCGGGCGGGTCACCGAGATCATCCTTGTGTCATTGATTGATGATAAAGCAGTCTAACCAGATATATTTTCAAATGGACTTTTATTGAAGTCTTCCCTGATGGAAACTTTCATTGATAGTACTTGCAAAGATTTTGTACATTCCAAGGCCAAGGTAGCATAACACCATCCAAAGTCTCGAGCCAATATGTCCCTGGATATATGACTTCTTTGATTTGGTAGGGGCCTTCCCAGTTAGGAAAAAGCTTGTCTTGTTCCATCGGCCTGGATACTTCGGACCTTCGCAGCACTAAGTTTTCAGGACGAAAGATTTGCTCCTTTATCCTAGAATTGTAATATTTAGCGTCCTTCTGTTGATATACTGCCATCTATATTTGAGCCTGAAGTCTAGTGCCTTGTAGTAGATCCAAGTCTGCCCTTCGGTGCTCTAAGTTTTCAGGTTCTTTGTATTTGTTGATCCTCAAAGATTGCAGCGTAACTTCTATAGGGAGAATTGCTTCAGTGCCATATACCAAATTAAATGGGGACTCGCCGATAGCCATTCTGGGAGTTGTTCAATATGTCCAAAGAACAGAATTTAACTCTTCGACTCAAAGTTCCTTGGCATCATTCAGTTGGGGTTTCAGGCTATGGAGGATAGTTTGATTCGTTACTTCAGCTTCTCTGTTGCACTACGGGTGGCCGACAAAAGTCAACTTGTGAAGCACATGATACTAAGCATAGAAGTCTTTGAATTTTGGCTTATCGAATTACCTCCCGTTGTCAGTGACTATTGTGTAAGGAGTTTTGAATTGAAATATAATACAATTCTTTACAAAACTTTCAACTTTTGCTTCTATAATATGGGCTAATGTTTTAGCTTCGACCCACTTGGTAAAGTAGTCGATAGCGACGATAAAGAATTTTTGTTATCCAGATGCCGGTGGGAATGGACCAAGAATGTCCATGCCCCACTTGGCAAAAGGCCATGGTGCTATCAACTGAATTAGCTGACTTGCAGGCTATCTCTGGATGTTGTTGGCATACCTCTGGCATTGGTCACATCTTTGGACGAAATCAATGGAGTCCTTTTGGATCGGTGGCTAGTAGTAACCCTGGCATATTATTTTATATACCAGAGATCAGCCCCCTGATGGTTTCCGCATATGCCTTCATGCACCTCTTTTAAGGCATAATCGACGTCCGTCAGCCCTAGACATTTCAGCAGAGGCTGGGTGAAAGATCTCTTGTACAAGGTTCCGTCCAAGACAACGTACTGAGACGCCATCCAACAGACTCTCTTGGCCTTTATTTTGTCTTCCGGTAATGTGCCATCATCCAGGAATTTGAGGATGGGGTCCATCCAACTAGGCTTATTTTCAATCTGATGTACCCTTAGGATCTCTTCAGCTATACTTGAAACTTTGAGATATTCTATGAAGGTACGACCAAGGGAATCGGGAGTAGTGGTGGCGAGTCTGGATAGTGCATTGACTCGGAAATTCTCCGATCACGGTAAATGGGTGATTTCAAAAATTATAATTGGGAGGATAAGGCCCACACCTTTTCCAAGTACCGGATCATTGCAGGGTCCCGGGCTTCAAATTTGCCTTTAACTTGGTTCACCACCAGTTGAGAGTTTGAAAAGATCTGAATCTTTCGAACCCCTAGATTTTTGATGATTCAAAGTCCCGCAAGGAGTGCTTCGTATTCAGCTTGATTATTTGAAGCATGGAAGGAAAAACGAAGCACGTACTCCACGGTGTGCCCATCTAGGTCAACTAATATGAGGCCCGCTCCACACCCAGTAGAATTAGAAGTGCCGTCTACATGGAGCACCCAGACTAACTCTGCATCCTTCAGGGTGGCTCCTTCTTCGATCGAATGTACGCCGTCTTCGGGCTTCCATGTGCGTTTGGCTAAGAAATCGAACAATACTTGTGCTTTCATGGTCGATCTAGGTTGGAAATTGATATCAAATTCACTCAATTTAATAGCCTACTTGGCTATCCTTCTAGAAGTGTCAAGATAGCGAAGAATGGCTTTAAGAGGCTGGTCAGTCAGGACCACGATAGTATGGGCATAAAAATAGGGTCGTAGGCACTTTGCCGCAATCACCAATGAGTAGATAAGCTTTTGCATCTTTGGATATTTTATTTTAGCATCGTGCAATACTTTACTGGTATAGTAGATCGGCTTCTGGAGATCGTCCCTCTCTTTCTAGACGAGAATCGAACTAACGACCCCGTTTGTAATAGAGAGGTATAAGTAGAGAGTCTCTCGTTCTTGAGATTTGGAGAGCAGTGGTGGGGCCTCCAGATACTTTTTTATTTCCTCAAAGGTAAGATAGCAATCCTTGATCCATTCAAAGCTTCGGGACTATCGAAGCACCTTGAAGAATGGGAGATACTTTTCAGCCGATCGGGAGATGAATCGACTTAAAGAAGCAATTCTTTCCGGCAGCTATTGCACTTCCTTCTTACAAGAAGGGTGTCTCATGCTTCGGATGGTCTGGATCTTTTCGAGGTTAGCTTCAATCCCTCATTTGGTCACAAGGAATCCTAAGAATTTGCCTGAGGTTATCCCAAAAGCATATTTTGTTGGGTTTAGCTTCATTTGATGACGTCGCAAAGAATCAAATGATTCTTCTAGATCTTTGATATGATCCTCTTTGAGGAGACTTTTCATAATCATGTCGTCCACATAGGCTTCCATGTTCTTTTCTAGTTGTTCTTTGAACACTTTATTGATCATCCTCTGAAATATCATCCCAGCATTCTTTAATCTGAATGGCATCATCTTGTAACAGTAGAGACTTTTTTCTATGATGAAGGCTGTCTTCCTTTCATCCTGAGGATCCATTCGTATCTGGTTATATCTAGATAAGGCATCCATGAAGCTCAATAATTGATGGCCGGCAGTGGCATCGACCAGTTGGTCGATCTTTGGCAGGGAAAAGCTATTTTTTGGGCAAGCTTTATTGAGGTCTGTATAATCGATGCAGATCCTTCACTTACCGTTAGCATTCTTTACCATTACCACATTAGCGAGCCATTCAGGATAGTGTTTGTGGGGTCACCGGGATCAGACACAGATTATTGGGCTCTATCTGGTTTACTTAGCCATGTATCAAATTTTGTAATCAAGGAAGATTGAGTCCTATAATAAGTTGAGGCTAGTTGATTTGTCTCAACCCTAGTCCAGTCTTTGAGTCCTGTACTTGAGTATTAGTTCGGTACCAGTTTAATTTTTGTACAAGAGAAGAGGATACCCTATTTTAGAGTTCCACCAAGTCTCATCTAGGAGCCAGAGGCCTTCATATTAGTTTATTGGGCCTTGTTGCCACCCCAGGGTCCAAGATTCCTTCCAAATGTCCAGATGCCTTCCAGATGCCTTGATACCCTCCAGATGCCAGAGAATATTCCTAGATCAGGGGGCCTTATGATTCCAAGAATATGCCAGCACCTAGGCTAAGAGATTTCAAACCCAGGAGTCAAGTCCATGAGCCCTAAAACCAAGATTCCAAGGAATATGCTAAAATCAGGGCACCCCAGTTTCTAGGGCCCAAAGCCCATGCACCAACCCAAAGGAGGCCACCCACCCTTGCTGCCCTTGAAGCCCACACGCTCAAGCCCAAAGCCCTTGGCATCCTAGCCTAAATGGAAGACTCTTGTCCAAGTCAAAAGAGAAGGAATCCAAGTAGAATAAGGAGAACTAGTTTTATTCAAAGTGTATTCTCCTAATTTTAATCAAACTTGTAATCCCTTTCTATTTCAACTTTGTAATCCTATCCCACCTAGGAGAGGACTTGGAGAATATCTATAAATACCCCACCCCTCCCCCTCTTGTAAGTAATCTTTTTTATGAAATAAAACCTTGCTAAAATTTTGAGTGAATTTGTGTTCTTGTGTGGTCTTGTGTTGGGTTGTGTGATAGTTGTTTGAGAGCCCTAGCCTTCCAAGCCTTGGCCGACCAAGCACCATCATTCAAGCCCTAAGATGTCCAAGGAGAAGCAGCCATCAGCCGTCTAAAGCAAAAAGCCTACTTTCCCCCTCCCACTGCCATTAACCAAAACTGGGGTGCCCTGACCTCTAACGCTTGCAGGATCCCCGAGGTATTTTCTCCTCCAAAGAGGAGGCCTTCTTTGCCTTCTGGATTGATCCAGATTGCCTTCAGATTCAAGAAACCAAAGGCTTGTCTTCCAGGCGCTATCCAGAGTGCTGAGAGACCTCTTCATCAAGTGGATCTTCAATCTCTACCTGGTACAAACCTTCCCCCTCTTGATTTCTGACTGGTTGAAGGTACGCTATCCTAAACCAGGAGTTTCTCAATTTCCAGGATCCTATCTTTTATTATTCTGCATGTATCTTTTTGTGGGTATGATAGTTTCTTTCATTACATGTTTGCCTGCAACTCTTTACTTGCTTTCGAGTTATTAGCCTACAAACTTAAATCCATAAAATTACAAAAAAAAATTAGATTTTTTATTTTTCTTTCATCTGCATCAGTCCTAGGATCATCCCGCATCAAGTATGCTTCCAGATAAATATGGCCTTGAGGAGCTTGTTCACTTCCTCGTCTATCGCCTTCTACCTCTCATGGGCAAAATTTCTTCTCTTCTGTCAGACTGACCTATAATTAGGGGCTACTTCCAACCGATGAGTAATTACTTCGGCTGGAATCCCTGGTATGTCCGAAGCTGACCAGGCGAAGACATCGGCATTATCCTTGAGAAAGCAAATCAGCCTTATTTTTGTTTTTTCTACAAGCAGACTTCCAATCTACATAATCTTGGTGGGATCTTCTTCGGTTAGTTGTACCGAAATAGTTTTCTCCATCAGCTCATCTTAGTCTTCGGCTGGATCCCTCGGGTCTAATTGATCTAGAGTTATGGGATCAACCGATTGTCTATCTTGTACATCAGACATTGTTGTGCAGTTCTTTGATCTCCCTTTGCTTCCCTGACTCTGCTCCTAGTGGGGAAATGCACCATGAGGTAATAAGTTGACACTATAGCCCGAAATTTGTTTAAGGAGGGCCGTCCCAAAATCACATTGTAAGCCAAAGGAGTTTGGACTACTTTGAAGTTGATAGAAAGCATCTTCTATCAGGGTTCGATTCTAAGGGTCACAGGCAGCACTATTCACCCTTGACATCAACTTGATTATCCCCGAACCCAGTCAGTGGCATAGGGGACCTTTGTAGCTTGTTTTTGGGCAAACACATTTTGGAGAATGCATAATAAAGTAAGACATCAAGCTTCCATTATCAATTATAATGTGTCTTACATCATAGTTGGCCACAACGGTCGAAATTACAACTGGATCATCATGTGGAAGCTGAACTCCCGTAAGGTCATCATCGGAGAAAAGTATGGAGTTGTTATCCCTGAGCCGTTTCGAAGCATCGTCTTCGGATCTCCTCCAGTTGATTTGCCGATGCAGCATTCCCTCTCTTCCATCGGTGGGTCTCTGATTTGGTAATTCAGCTTCTTCAGGGGCCCTCTAGGAGGCCGCGACCTCAGGCCGAGATTCTGGGCGACTGACGTATCACCCCAAATAATCCCTCTTAATGAGATCTTTAATGGCATCCGTGAGTTGGATGCAGTCTTCGATGTTGTGGCCGTGGTCTCAGTGGAATCTGCAATATTTGTTTCTATTCCTCGTGGAAGAGGACGCTTTCATGGGACGCGGCCGTTGGAGATAGCTTTCTTTTTCTATCTCCATCAGAAACCTCTTCCTGGGGAGATTAAGAGGGGTGTAGGAGTTGAATCGCTCGCCTGGTGCTCTGGGCTTGGGACTTCGTCATCGGGTGGAGTTGCTGTTATTGTTGTTGTTGTTGGGTGCAGGAGGATCCAGCCCCTTGTTGTTCTTCTTCTTTGGAATAGATTTTTCTTCAGTCAGTCATCGATTTGCTATTTGTTCTTCAGTATCAGCATATTTCTGAGCCCTTGACAGGAGCTCAGCATAGCTTGTTGAAAATCTTTTATCCAGGAAGAAGGTGAGCCTGGATGACTGGACCCCTTCTTAAGAGCGGACATGGCTACGTACTCATTAAGATCGGGGATCTCGAGAGTAGCCGAATTGAATCTGGAGATGTAATCTCGAAGGCTCTCTCCGTCATTCTGGTAAAGGAGGAATAGAGTATCCGTGTTTCGGGGTGTTTCCAGCAAGTCCTGAAATGCAAGATAAACAGTTTTTTCAACTCAGAAAAATAATCGATGGTACCTGGGTATATGCTCGAATACTATATTCGAGCCGCCTTCTTCAAAGTAGCAGGAAAGGCGAGGCAATGCAGTACGTCAGAGGCCCCTTGAATCATCATGTGGGCTTTGAAGCTGCCTAGATAATCAAGCGGGTCGGTAGTCCCATCATAAGGCTCCATTTGAGAGACCTTAAAATGCCGAGGGACTATTTCAGCCATGATATGAGGAGTGAACGGGGGACGCGAATCATAAGCCACAAACTTGCCATCCTTCTTCTGATCATTAAGCCTCGTAACCTGTGATTCGAGAGCCTTGAGCTTTTCATCATAATCAAGGTGGGCTTCTTTCGATATGTCCTTTTCGGGAGTAGAGTCTTTAAAGGAGAGGGAGAGAGATCGTCTAGATCTCTTCCCCCTTTGTAGGGCATCAGTCGGCTTCGGGTGTCGAGAGCTTCAGCCTTCGAGAGAAAGCTGATCATGAGAGAAAAGTTGGGTAGATCCATGAGGCTGATCTCCCCTCCCTCAAGATCGATGACTGTGTCTGGAGGTGGCTGGCAAGTGCCCCACTTAAAAAGCTGCATCCTGAAAATTCTGAACCATGGTTGTCAAAGCATCAACCCGATTCAGAAGAGCCTCGAACTGTTGTTGTCCCACCATAAGTGTGAGGTAGAAGATTATTCTCCACCGGGGGGTCGTTCCTCTGAGAGGGAGGACGGCCCCTGCTCGTCGATGCATTTTGAGTTTTTCCTTTCACCATCAGGGCTTCTTCTCACTCTCCTTTCTCAAGCAGGGGAGCTACCAGTAGATTGTGAGTCCGAAATACTGCAGACTGTCAACTCTAGCTCACCCCCCTTCCTGGCATGCCAATCTATTGATGTTGAACCTTCATTGACCGAGCGAAGCTACTGGATTGCCGGTTCACACCCCTGGATACCTGCAAAATAGGTCTCTGATCAGATTTTCTTTAGTGGGGGACACTCCGATGCCTAAGTTAGAGGGGGTTCTAGCAAGAGAATGGAGAGTTTCTGAAGAGGAAGAAAGATGGTGAAAGTATTCTCTTTTTCAAGATTGCATAGCATACCTTGAGTATCCCCTCTTACCAGTATTTATAGTTGTTGTGCCAAAGTGTAGTTAGGCTTACCCACCTATGGTTAAGATGGGGTTGATTAACTTTACTCCACGTATAATCATAAGTGGTTGCCAATTGATTCTGACCAGTCTAGAATCATTGGTGTTGGAGTTAGTGGCTACGTGGCCATCCCAATATGGTTGCGATTGAAGGTGTGGCCATGCGGTCGATTGTAACCACCGTATCCACGTTCAAAGATTTGAGATCAACCGAAGATTCGCTTTTTGATCTCTTTTTCAGGAGGGACCAGCATTGGATTGGCGAAATGCCTTCGGTTTGTCCTCTCTGGGACAAGCCAAAGGCACCTCTGTTGTTTGCGACATAGTCTTTCCCTTAGGAATTGATTGTGGAGTGAAGCTGGCATCGTCTTCGAACCAGTCTTCTTCGGATCGGCCTTCTTCGACCGGTGTGCAAGAGACTGGTCAATCGTTGGTTGTGGCAGAACTCTTCGGGATTAATGTCTTCAGCTAAGGCCGAAGACTGACCCTATGATGTGACGAAGACAGGATCGTCGCTTTGTCTACCCACGTAGTTTTCTACAGGTGCTCCGGTTTAGATGCCTGATTCAGAAGGAACTTGGCGAGGGGTTGAACCAGTAATTGGCCTGTGCTGAACAGACATATCACAATAATATGTAATCCGGTCTCGTCTGTCCTCTCACCTTTTCTTAGCTATAAAGATGTGTTGGAAAGAGCCTTGAAGGTTGAGTCTGATTTGAATAGATCACAGAAAGAGAGGGTGACAAGAAGATGCCCAAACCAATGGGGAATCAGATTGATTGATCAAGAAATCCAGGAAGCAATTCAAACAAGAAGAAGAAATTCGAGGCTTGTACCTATTGTGGCAAGTTTCATGCTTGGCTTTGAAGAAGATGGGAGCTTGCTTTGCTTGTAGTTAGCTAGGACATTTGGCTCAAGACTGTTCCAACAAAAAGAATGACTTCATATCTCTTAACTCCACTGACTAGAGATAGAAGAGGAGTGTACAGTATTCACTTTGACACAATAGGATGCTAGTGCCAATGATAAAGTAGTGGTAGGCATAATTTCTATCAACTCGGTAGATGCTTTTGTACTATTCGTTCAGGCTCCACACACTCTTTTGTATCAACCAAGTTCTCTGCATCATGGAACTGCATGCTTGAAAAATTAGATAAGCCATTGCATGTTACTACTTCCCTTAAGAAAATAGTAGTTGTCGATACTGCATTTAAGAATTGCATAATTCGGATAGAAGAAAAAGAATTAGTAGCAGACTTAGTATATTTAGATATGGATGACTTTGATACTATTCTAGGGATGAATTGGTTATCTAAATACCATGCCTATATCGAGTATTTTGGGAAAAGGATAGTTTTCCAAATTCCGGGTAAGCTAGATTCTTTTATCAAGGCAATGCACTTGTTGTGAAGCCTATACAGCGTAAGCCATCTTTGCATATCATTTCTACTATGAGTACAAGAAAGGTGCTAAGAAAAGGATATTGGGCCTACCTAGCTTATATAATAAACACCCAGAAAGAAGTGAAGTTAGATAATATTTCTATTATTAGAGAATTTTTTAATATTTTTTCTGATGAGCTACCCGGACTACCTCTTGATCGAGTAATTGATTTTGAAATTGATATCATGCCAGGAGTTGGACCAATCTCTAAGCCTCCTTATAGGACGACCCTTATAGAATTGCAAGAGCTGAAAGTCTAACTTCAAGAACTCTTGGAGAAGAAATTGATCTACTCGAGTGTATCTTCATGGGGAGATCCTATGTTGTTTGTAAAGAAGATAAATGAGAGTATGCAGTTGCATGTGTATTGATTATAGTGAGTTAAACAAGGTGATTGTGAAGAATAATATCCTCTACCGTGGATAGTTGGTCTATTTGATTAGTTGCAAGGTGCTCAAATCTGCTCAAAGATAGATTTATGGTTTGGTTACCATTAGTTAAAAATCAAGACTAAGGATGTGTTTAAGACTGCATTATGAACCAGGTATAGCCATTATAAATTCTTGGTTATGCCTTTCAGATTAACAATGCACCTACTACTTTTATGGATTCAATAGACACAGTCTTCAAGCAATTCTTTGACCAGTTTGTCATTGTCTTTATAAATGACATACTAGTCTATTCTAAAAGCAAGGAATGTCATGAAGAGCACTTGAAGATAATGCTGCAAACTTTAAGAGAAGAGAAGCTCTATACCAAGCTAAGTGTGAATTCTAGTTGGATAGTGTTGCATTCCTCGGGCATACGATTTCTAAGGAAGGAATTTTAGTAGACTCAAAAAAGATAGAAGCAGTGGTAAATTGGTCTTGCCCTATGTGACTAAAATTAGAAGCTTAGCTTCTTGGGTTTAGTTGGACACTATAGGAGGTTTGTAAAAGGGTTCTCTCATATAGCTGCTCGTCTGACTCACCTAATCCAAAAACAAGCAAGGTTTGAATGGAGTGAGGAATGTGAGCAAAGCTTCTAAGAGTTAAAATAAAAGTTGGTATTTGCTTCAATTCTCACTCTACCAACTAGGTTTCACCATCTATAATGATGTCTCTAAGAAAGATTGGGTTGTGTGCTAATGCAAAATGATAAAGTGGTAGCTTATGCCTCTAGATAATTGAAGTTCTATGAACAAAATTATCCAACTCATGACCTAGTTCTAACAACTGTAGTGTTCACTTTAAAACTTTGATGACGCTATCTTTATAGGGAGATATATGATGTTTTCATTGATTATAAAAGCTTGAAGTACTTATTTACTCAGAAGGATCTAAATATAATGCAGAGAAGATGCCTTGAGTTCTAAAGGACTATAATTGAAGCATTAGATACTATCCTGGAAAAGCCAATGTGGTAGCATATGTTCTAAATAAGAAGTTAGCCATGGGCACAATGGTTTTACTTACTACTTAATGCAAAATTCTAAAGGATCTAGAAAAGATGTTGATCGAGATAATTGCAAATAGTACTAAGAGTATGCTAGCCAATTTGATGGTGCAACCAATATTGATAGAGAGAACGAAGACTATCCAACAGAATGATATCCGTTCATGTCAGCCTAAGGAAGACATAAAGAAGGGGTTGCGACCTGAACTCAAGATTCACTTAGATGGTACTTTACGATTTGGAAACAGATTGTATGTACTAGGAGATTCTGAGTTAAAGAGTGAAATTTTAGATGAAGCTGACAAATCCTGTTTCTCTATTTATCCTAGTAGTACAAAGAAGTACAGAGATTTAAGAAAGCATTTTTCATGGATTGATATGAAGAGAGAAATAGCCAGGTTTGTGGCTTAGTATCTAGCATGTCAATAGACGAAAGCTGAACATTAGAGACCTACTAGATTGTTAAAAATATTAGAGAAACTAAAATTAAATGGGAACATATCATCATAGATTTTGTTTCTGGGCTTCCAAGAACAACTAGGAAAAATGATGCACTGTGGGTAATTATGAATCGGCTCACTAAATTAGCTCATTTCTTACCCTTCAGGTTTGGTACTCTACTTAATAAACTAGCATGAATGTATATTAATGAAATCATGCATTTGCATGATGTGCCAATAAGCATATTATTTGATCAAGATCCCTAATTTGTGTCTAGATTTTTGGAAGAGTTTTCAAGATGCCATAGGAACTAAATTGAAGCTTGGCACTACTTTTCACCCTCAAACTAATGGCCAATCAGAGAAGATGATTCAAACTTTAGAGGATATGTTAAGAGCTTGCACAATTGATCTTGGAGGCTGTTGGGCTGATCATATGACTCTAGTGAAATTTTCTTATAATAATAGTTATCATTCCAGCATTAAGATGGCACCTCATGAGGCTCTTTATGAAAGGAAGTGCAGGTCTCCTTTACATTAGGATGACATTGGAGAAAAGAAGTTATTGGGTCCAGAGTTAGTCCACAATGCTAGAGAGAAAATTCTATTGATTAAGGAAAGACTAAGGTAGCTCAAGATAGATAGAAGAGTTGCGCATATAAGAAAAGAAGAGAAATGGAATTTCAAAGCTGGTGGCTTTGTTTTCTTGAAGGTTTCTCTTTCAAAAGGTGTCATGAGATTTGGAAGAAATAGTAAGCTAAGACCTTGCTACATCAAGCCTTTTGAGATTGAGTTAGAGATGTTGCTTATGGATTAGCCTTGCCAATTGAGCTATCCAAGTTGCATAATATCTTCTATGTTTCTTAATTAAGAAAGTACATTTCAGATACAAGTCATGTGGTGAAGTATGAATCATTGTAAGTTGAAGAAGATTTGACTTATGAAAAGTTTTCTAAATTATTGATTGCAAAGAGCAAATTTTAAGAACACATACTATTTCCTATATGAAGATCTAATGGAGCAACAATTTAGATAGAGAAGTAACTTGAGAGCTCGAGGATGAAATGCATGCAGTGCACTCGTAGCTTTTTGAAAGCTCAAGTATGCAGTTTTTTAGGACAATTTTTTTTTAGAGAAAATGTGATGACCAGATAATAAAAGAAAAGAAAAAAGAAGGAAAAATGTGCGATTTTTTCTTCCTTCCCCACCATAGCCTGCAACTTTAACTATGAAAAATATGGTAGCATAATGATGGGGAAAGAAAAGAAAAAAAATGAAAAAAAGAAGAAAAAAAAAGAAAACATTATTACAATATGCTGGGATCCGGCCAAATCATGATCTAGAAAGAAAGGAATAAAAAGGGGGAGAAGAAAGACCATAGCCACCATGAGCCTCATCTCTCCATTCCTTTTTTATTTGATTTTTTCCCTATTGGCGTCCAATTTCCTTTCTATTTTTGGAAGTTAAGAGTGAGACTAAGAAATTATTGATCTCGTCCCTTTATTTTATCCTCCTCCCACCAATTTGCTTGGCAATCCTCCTCTTCTCCATTCTATCTCTCTCCCTATCTTCATTTCTTTGCTCGTACTCTACTTTGGCTACTGGATTTATAGTTGCCCTACTCATTGGAGCTAAGGTAAGGTCCATTGTTTTTTCCTTTATTCTTCTATTTCTTGATTAACTCCTTAATGACTAGAATCCGATAACGGATCACTAAGATAAAGCCTTGAAACCTCTCCTATGCTCTTCTCTTCTTCGATCATGCCAACTCTCTCGGTAGTTGTTTCCTAGTTGTCGTGCTTTTATGACTGGCATGCTTACTGAGCATGACCACCTTTGGGCGACTATGCCCTTCTCCTAATTCTTCTGTTTAGTGAAGGGTGGGCTCATGCCCCTTGTTTGGATAGAAATAAGGAAAAAGAAAAGGAAAAAGAAAAAGAAAAGAAAAGAAAGAATATAAAAAAAAAAATTATTGATTGATCTTTTCCCTCTACTAGTTTTGTAGATCTTACCGAAGATCTTATTCTTTTCTCGATACCTCCAGGTAGACCTTGATTAAGGATTTAGATTGGAATTATAGAAACTATTCAAATTGATCTTTTCCTTTTCTCTTTCATTTTGATCCAAAAACTGGTCAAGTCTAGTATAAGTCTCCTAAAACTTCTATTTCCATATTCAGATTTCTAAATAATGCACATAAACTAATTTATTTTTTAAAATGATTTTGGATAGGTGCAACTGATCTGTCTATTTGATCTAATGATGCTTGGATGAACCAAGGTAAGTAATCTTGACATGAATCTTATTGATTTTAAAGTTATTGTTCGATTTTAATAAATAATGGAAATATAAATTTAATTTATATTGATATTATTGGTTCTGTATATTTTGAAAATTTTTTGATCAAGCATATTATTTGATAAATGATTCATACTTTTATAATATTGTCTCATAAATACTCATGTATAAATAATTTTTTAATTATAAGAAAATGTATTTTGTTATCAATGTGATGTATGTAAGATCCATTTATGAATTATTAAGTTTTATGAAAATAGTTGATTTGTTATAAATGAATTTATGTTAGCCTTATTTATGAGACTATTATGAATTCTATGTATTTAATGTTTTATTCATATATAATTTAAAAAATTATATTTAAAAATATGAATTAAAAAAATATAATTTAAAAAATAAGATCTTAAATTTTTAAAAACTATGACCGTTTTTATTGAGGTCAATCAATACCCTGGAGTTAGCATCCAACGAAAATAACCCTCTGCCAACGAGTTAAAGTTGGTAATGAAAATGAATTTTGAAATCTTATCGATTATAAAAATAGCCCTATCACAAGTTATAGTGATCATATCATAAAAGATCGGTGAACAAAATCAAGAATGTGATATAGCTAAATGACAAGTACTTGATTACTATGGTTATTTTTATTTTTGAATTCATTTTTAAGACTTCCATATTTGATGCATACATGATTAGTTTGCTACAATATAGTTTGTTACGTTATTATAAGTATGAAATGCTTTATTTTTTATCAAATATTATATTCTAAATAGTACATTCAAATTATATAAAATTTATGCTTAATCTAATAAAGTAGTATATAGTTACTTACTGAGTTTTGTAGTTCATTCTCTTCGCTAATTTTTTTAGATGAATAAGTACTTAGATACGGGAAGGGATATGCTAAGATGCTAATTACAAATTATTAATAATTAGTTTATAAAATAATAAATTTATA
Source organism: Areca catechu (assembly GCA_021397845.1). NCBI lineage: Eukaryota > Viridiplantae > Streptophyta > Magnoliopsida > Arecales > Arecaceae > Areca > Areca catechu. The sequence goes on from CM038041.1 coordinate 16,091,853, forward strand.
GCTTAAAAATTTATTTTAAATATTTTATAATAATTTTAAAAAATAAATAAAAATAAAATTATTATTATTTTTATTATTATTTTTTTTATAAAAATTATTAGTTAGGCTTCGTGCTATTTGGCATTATTGAGGACGGCATTGCAGCATGATAGTACGGTCATATCATGCCTTTGGGGCGTGACAATCAGGTGGAGGGTTGGTGCAAATTTACAAATCTACGTAGCATCCCGGTATCAAGTTGGCGTGGGACTTAGACACGATATCCCGTTAATGTTCTGTGACGCTTTCTGTCATCGCCGTTATGTCCAATGATTCATAGGATATTGTAACCCTAAAATTACTTTTAAACCAAAGTCGGCAGGGAGATTCTAAACGGTAAGCTTGTAGCCTGCCCTGCTGCTCTTCTTTTCTGGGCAACGGTGGAAGGTCATTCTCGTACTTTCCCACATTGTAAGAAATTCCTAAGGTGTGAAAACCAGCGGCAGCAACTGGAGGAAAACCCCTCTCTCTTCTCGGCACCACCCTGCGAGAGCCAGCCGACTGAGGTAAGCTATCAACCTATCTAAAACCCCCTTTCAAACCCTTCAATTCTGCTGTTGTTTATGTTGCCGCCGTTTTAAAACCATTAGAGTCTTTGTGGAATAAGATTCTGATACTGGTTTTCTCCAATTATTGGTTAGATTTCGCCAATTTATCCCCTCAGAGCAGGAATAGGAATAGGCGTACGGAAAAATCCCTAATTCACTTTCTAAATTTCATTTTTTCTTGGTGGTTCCGCTTATTTTTACTATATGAATTCTAATAGTTGATGACATGATAGGAAGTTGCTTGCTTTTGTATTGATTTTATTTTTTAACAGATTCTATTTTTTTGTCTCGTACATTGAAATGGGTGATCATTGATTTCTTGAAGCACTTTTGAGTGTATGGTTTATGGAAAAAAATGTGCAAGGTGCATTTCTTTCTTCGGGTAACGTGGAATTATTTGCTTTCTTATTGATATTCCTTCTACAGTATGTGGTGTTTTTTTCTTAATCTGGGAAGGGTGATAATAGGGTGCTTTTGGAATTAATGGTGACAGGTAATTGACACAAAACAGATTTGGCGCATGAAGTCTTAATTATTCCCGGTGAAGTTGCATTTTGATGCATAAGTTATGTGGTGTGTAGGTTGTTTGGGTTTACAAGTGACATCTTCTCTTTGTGCAATTATACCAAGTGGAGATCGTATGGTTTCAAATGATAGAGGAAAAATAATAGTTCGAACTGATTTGCTAGGTTGAGTAATGAGATCCAAAATTACAGCTAGAGATCATAGTAAATTTAGTGGTTGACACTTGACAACTATAAAGATTGATGCTGAATTATACTTGTCATGTGGGACCCTCCTAATATGTTGTAGAGACTGATTAGATTGGTAATGCCAAAAACAATAACAAGTGAGTCAATATGGCATAGTATTCCTATCAGGCCTTGAACAAGAAATCATTGTGTTTCTCTATTTAAGAGAAATTAACGAGGTCTTTCAGAATTTCTAAGATATATAGTTAATGTTTTCTTTTTTGTAATTAACAAAAGTTAACTGTCAGGTTTTTTTCCTTTCTGTTCCATCTGTTTCTTCCATAGCACTTGTTTGCAGTTTCATTGTGACCTCCTATAATCTGGCTTAAGGTTCTGATCTACTGACAGTTCATCTTTCCACATATTAATTACTGTTCTTTCAGTCAGCTTTTAACTTTAGATAACATGATTCCTTTTGTAAAAAAAAAAAATTTCAGCATTTTATGTGGTAAACTATTTCAAATTATCTGTGGTTATTGAGTTGCAGGGTCACAAGTATGAGTGGCTATATTGTGGAAGTTACAAATCTGTCCCCTAGTGCAACTGAAAAGGATCTTTATGATTTCTTTTCATTTTCTGGGGCAATTGAACATGTTGAGATCATCAGGTGATAATGCAAGAGTCTGAATTCATTAATGATTATGGTTTATTTTTTCTTCACATTACGAAACCTACTTATTAGCTATATTTTTTATGATTTTTTGTTGGGTTATTTTTATATTTATTGGAAGCTGGCCTCAAGTCCAAAGTAGAAGATTCTAGGAATATCTGTATATTTTACTCAAGAATGTTTAAAATGCATGTGTTACTTGTCTGGGCATGGTTCTTGTTATACAATGACATGCAGCAGTTGTTCCATGCCTCCCAAAATGTCTTTTTTCTATAATCTTTATTTAGATTATTTTAGTAATGCCTTTAATTGTTGAGAAAGATTTTAGTAGTACTTCTAACTGTTTCACTTTTTTCTTTGTCTGACTTATTATAAGGTTTAGTTTGATTGTTAAGAAGCAGTAACTAGCTTTGTGGAGACATATCTGAAGTTGTTCCTGAGCTGATGCATCTGTAAACAGGTCAGGAGATTATGCTTCCACTGCTTATGTAACATTCAAGGAACCTCATTCCTTGGAAACTGCTGTATTGCTCAGTGTAAGTTATTCTAACACCAGCTATGGGAAGCTTGTTTTTATGATGTAACAATTTACTATTTAGTTCATTTTTACACTGGTCCTTTTGGCCCGATTGTTCTTCCGCTTTTCTGCAGTGTTATATTGTAGGTCAGAAGCTCCAAAATCTTTGCTCAAAAGAATAGCACAATCATCGATCAGTCTCGTGACTCATGATCCATTTGACTCTGATTGTTTTAATTGCGGTACACAACCACCATGTAAAACTCTATGGATGACTTGGCTCTTATTTCTAACATGACTAGGTGTTATCACACTGTGCACTTACTTCAGTTTAAGTGAGGTTTTAAACTCTTGTTTCCTTTCCTGATTCTTCTATGATCCTACAACTGTAGTAATTATTTGATTTCCACCATTAGCTCAGATGTTGCACTTGATCCTTGAATCTGATCTACAGTTCCCATCATCTCTGAACTATTGAAGAATTTGAATATTTTTTCATTGGTTGTATGCGTCTCCTACTGTTTCTGAATAATTACATCATCCATGTCAGATAATTCACAAATTTTATGAGTAGTTTGCAAAATGATGCATAAGGCTTTGAAATACTGGTTCATTACTTTACTGAAACTCTTATCCATGGTCTATTTTCAACGGTAGTGTTATTGCGATGGTTCGTTGATGTTATCTCTCCGTGTGCTTAATGCTGCAGGCACTGTCTTATATTTTTCATTTTTAGTTTAATTTTTTTGTATTCTTTCTGGACTTTTGGCAGATTCTTCATGTTTTCCATGCCAATCCTGTGATTGTGCCCTCCCCACCAACTGAATAGCCTTTTCTTGTTGATCTCTTAATAATTCATTTGATTCAATGAACTGTATAAAAATCAGTTGGTTTATCGGCTAAACCATTGATTACTCTGTTGCATAAATTGGAAAATATTCATTCATGATTTTGTCAGGGTGCTACTATTGTAGATCAACGTGTTTGCATAGCACGTTGGGGACATGATGACAAAGACAGTGGTTTCTGGGAGATGCCTTACCAGAAGCTTGAACATGATACTCTATCCACGGTATGCATCTTATATGCTGTTACTTTAATTCTTTGACAGTTCAAAACACGAATTAGAATAAATTTGAATATAATGTTTCCTAGAGCACTAAATAAGACATCTGATAGTAACAGCGATTCTTAATACTTGCATCAATCCTGGTTCTTACGGGAAAAGTGATGCACCTCGACAGAGACTGTGCACTGATAAAGAAGGAAGAACCAGGAGAACAAAAGGGAGAGGTGGAAGAAACTACTACATGTAGATATTACTTATTTATTTTTCAAAGTAAAATCTATTTTGTTACAACCATGGGCAACCTTATATAGGCAAACCCTTTAAAATTTACCAAAAATAGGAAAAAACTGAATTAGCTTAAAAACACCAAAATAATAAAGTACAATTTGTGTGGAACATGACTTTGAGACTCTAAGGCAACTTAGATTTGTTTGGCTTATGAGATCAAGATTTCTTTTTTAAAAAAATGACACTTGCCACTTCTGGGCTTCTGTTGACACTTGAAACAATGGAATTGAAAGGCTGGACTTGGTGGACTGTGTCATTGGCAAGATTGTCAGGCTCTCAATGCTGATTCTGGAATGCGGCTATAATAGCAATTTTGAACAGCAGATTGAACATTGTGGCAGTTTTTGTGACTCTTGTGCATAACTCCCCAATCAAGCTTCTATGCTGACGATTCTTGCCCTTCTTGTGCAGATCCTCCTCCAAGTAATCCTTTGCTATGATGCTGTATCAAAAGTACCTCTCACTTTCGATTTTACTTGTATATTTTTTCCTTGTAATCATCTTTACTATTCTGTCTGATGATTCTACTTTTTTTTCTCCAAGAGTGAGAGAGTGGGCAACAGTCTAATCACTTTCATTAAAGAAATGAAAGGAAAATTGGACATGAGATAAAAGAAGAGAAAATAAATATGAAAAATCAAAAGGAGATGAGCGTGAGAGAAGGAAAATCTTGCATCCCATTAAGCAAGGGTAAAGAGGGGATATCATGGCACTCAAAGTTGAAGAGCACAAACTACTCCTATCCTTAAAGAAAATCAGCCTTTAATAATATTAAAAATAGGACCTTTTTCTTTGGTGGAATGCCAAGGAAGTAAGAGGCTTCCCCCAAAATTTATTAGAAGTAAATGGTTACAAGCAAGGTCTTAAATCTTTTGGGACAGGGTACTTCTCGTGGAACAGAATGTGTTGCCATTGCACTCCATCCTGACACTTCGGATAGGAGATATCTTAAGATGGAACGCAGGAACAATGGCATGATGGTCTTGCCCCAACACTTGGGATGTTACCGTGTCCTGGTGTCCTGTGGGATGTCCTGCCAAGATTTGTCCTTGGTTACAAGAGAGTTACATGTAGAGAGAGGTGGGAGAAACAATAGAGAGGGTGATGCAACACAACTACAGAAACAAATCAGAGAGTTTAGTGGAAATGCTTCTGCAACTATCAATTGGTCTTGTTGAACAAAGGTTAACCCACAAGCTGAAGGAATGAAAGACCTTGAATCTAATAGAAGAAACTGTGGCCTGTCATTTCGAGAAAATAAAATAGGACTCAAATTACTATCTAAAAGTCTTTGGTTTTTATGAGTCCAAATGAACCAGCATGCTACAGCTTTCAGTGTGAACCATCCTAACCTGCAGTCCAACCAAACACTGCATTGTTAGTAGGGATATTCTGAATACCCAGCTTATCTTAATGAACTACACTTGGCTAGTAACTGCAGAGCCAAAGTGATGGTCAAATATGTTCCCCATCCATGTTATAAGATAGTTGAGGAAACAAATAATCAGGGTTTCTTCAACGTGACTGAGATAGCCAAGTCATCAGCTGTTATTGTTTCTTATAGAGGCTGTTTATCCTCAATGGTAAAGCTAATGAAGAACAAAGGCATGGGATGGTTTTATCTTTCAGAAATTGAACTATAAACCAGGGAAGTGACAATGGCTTCTTTCAGAATTTGAACTATAAACCAAGGAAGTGACAATGGCTGTAACCGAGGTGAGAACACCTATTTTGATATGCCTTCTCATGTAAGCACATATACGATTTATGTCGAGCGCATGTAAAATTTTTCTCAATCTCAATTTTGAATGACAACCCTAGGGTGTCTAGAAATAGCAAAATCACTGGTTTGAATTTAATATCTTAAAAAGAGTCAAATACATATTCAGATAAAGACAAGATTACCAGTTTTGGACCAATAAAAGTTGCAAACAGATATATGATTTTGTCTAAAACTAAAATCTGACCATTTAACTAGTACTTTATCTGAAAATTGAACTATTAAGAGGTGACTGTTGGTTGCTTATTTGAAGGCACTTGATTAGTTTTTCTTAAACATGACTCTTGTATATGCGTCAAAGGCCCTATTTGCTTCAAGGTACATGTGGATTGTTGTGATTGCTTTACTAGCTTTAGTTTAGGTTATAAGGAAGCCCTTTATTATATTCTAAATCAAATTAATTTCCCTTTTATATTATTTAAGAAGAATTTTTTCAAATATTCTAAAGGTCAATACTTGTTGGGGTGTTTCTGGTTCTTCTTTCAAGTCAGATTGTGAATGCTCTCTGTTTGGATTGGACCATGTCAATGTCCTGTGCATTCTGTTGTAGTTTATCTTGTAGCACTAGTATTATGTTTATTTTGCATGATTGTTTCATATTGCTTGGTTGTTGTAGTCATATAACAGATGCTTGGTTTTTAGGGATGAATTGTTTTTGCAGCTTAAGATGTTGTCACAAGGCTACTCTTATTTGGACAGATCGATGGAGATTTTCTTGCATGCTTGCATTATATCACTGGATGAAATAGCAAGGATTCTCTTGTTAACTCGTCTACAAATCCTCCTGCAGGGACTTGATTTCAATGCACATTTGTCAAATTACCACAACAATTTTCTGATATCTTCTGCTATTAACCTGAGCAGGATGCACCTGCCAACCATTTCACCACAACTCCAAGGGAAGCTATGACAATGGCACAAGATGTAGTCAAAACGATGCTGGCACAGGGATATAACCTAAGCAAAGATGCCTTGATCAAAGCCAAAGCTTTGGATGAATCCTATCAAGTCTCGGCCACTGCCACAGCCAAGGTTGCTGATCTGAGCAAGAGAATTGGACTGACAGATAAGATTAATGCTGGTGTTGATGCTGTTAGATCAGTGGATGAGAGGTATCATGTATCAGAGACCACCAAGACAGTCGTGTCTGCTACCGGGAGAGCAGCTGGAAGTGTTGCAAACTCTGTTGTCAGCAGTAGCTATTTCTCTGCTGGAGCTCTACTGGTTTCTGATGCTCTCACAAAAGCTGCCAAGGCTGCAGCAGATTTGGCTGCCCATGGTAGCAAGAAGTGAAACAAACTGCTCGGAACTTAAGCCCCAGTGAGCTCAGATATCGAATAAGGATTTGTAGATCGTAAATAATGTAGTCGAAATGGATTGCATAGTATATAACCACGGTTAGTGACTGTACTTTGATGACTTTGGTTGATGTCATAATGGATGTAATATTCTTATCGGTTTAGATTATGGTTTATTTGTGGTTACAAGCTGATTATTGAGCTAGTAAGGTTCTCAATTTGATGGTTTCTTCTGGTTCATAATGGGAACGCCATTTGGTGTAAACGAACACAAAATGTAAAATCCATCATGTAATAATCTTCTGTTTTTTATTAGATAATAATTTCTTTATTTTTCTTTATATTGGAAAGTCTTCGTATACATGATTTTCTACTATTTTTTTTCTTGAATTTCTTCTCCTTAGTTTTACTTATCTTTTTAAGGTATATCTTTTTTTATATACCATGATCCTATATAAATAAAAATAAATATATTTGTTTCACCATTAATAATATGGTATCAGAGCCTTCCATCGGTCTCTAATCCTCTCAGCCAATCCCTTTTCTAACCAATCATTCTTTTCTTCCAAAGCTTCCATCCTTCAACTCTCATGCCCAAACCTTTCCAAAACCCTCCTCTCCCATCAACGTAGGTAAACCCACCATAGCAACCGATAACACTTCCCTACCAAAACCCACCTCTCCTTCTCGGAGGTAAACCCACCTCTGTCGCTACAACCAATGCCTCTCCCCAGCTCGACAACCCCCACTCCCTAGCATCAATGCCTCTTACCGCCAACACCCTTATTGGCAACACCCCCATCAACAACGCCCAAAATTGCCGACGCCCCCCTCCCTATCATCGATGCCTCTTGCCGTCAATATCCCTATCGCCGATGCCCTTGCTGCCAACACCTCTTCCCAGGAGCCGTCTTGCATACCCTACCTTTCCCACAAACTTGTTATTTGGTAGCTCTATTATAAGATATTTAAATTGTTCTATCACCTTTTGGCCATCTCATTGTATTTTAGAGCTGACAAGGGAAAAAATCTTGGATATAGTAAAATGCACAATGACCAATACTACTTGGAGAATGAATGAGAGAGGCTTAATGAATCATTACTTGGTTGTGCTCTATCAATAGACAAGGCTTCTTCTGAGCTCCTACTTCATCATAGAAGATTAGATTACATCGCCTTTCCTGCTTTATGTCAGTTATTTCCTGCTCTTTCTCAATCTTGCAAGAATGTTATTTTAGTTTGTGATAAATGTGAATTTGCCAAACACACCCATGGAGTGTATCCTATTTTTAATAATAGAAGCAATAATAATTTTGATATTATGCATTTGGATGTTTGGGAACCATGTAGTACTGTTTTCATTACTGGGCATTGCTAGTTTGTTACCTTCATTGATTGCTACAATTAAGTGACCTGGTTGTACTTACTGAAAAGCAAGCATGAGATATTCTCATGTTTTAAGGAACTCCATAAACTGGTAGACACCAAGTTTAGAATAAAGGTTAGGATACTCCGATCTGATAATAGTATGGAGTATATGAATCAAGCATTTCATGTCTACTTGCAGGATCATGGAATCATTCATCAGACTACTTGTATGGATATATCTGCATGGAATGGTGTAGCCAGACGAAAGAACCGACATTTGCTAGAGGTAACTCATGCCCTCATTTTTACTATAAGAGTTCCTAAATTTTTATGGGGGAGGCTATTCTGACTGCAGCTTACCTAATCAACCGTATGCCTCTCCGAGTTCTTGGCTTCAAGTCTCCACTTAAATGTTTACAAGAGAAGACTGAATATATTGTACCACCCCATGTTTTCAGCTGTATATGTTTTGCTTAGGACCATACACCATCTATTAGTAAATTGGATCCTCGAGCTCTGAAATATATCTTTGTGGATTATTCTGTAACTAAAAAGGGATATAAATGCTATTACCCACCTACATGGCAGATGCTAATCATCATGAATGTGACCTTTCGAGAAATGGAGCCTTACTATGAGATGGAACAACTTCTTAGACTTTTGGATGAGCTAAGTAGTGTCTCTATGTCATATGAGTTCTTGACCATGCCGTCTAGTGGCCCTTGGCATGAGGGGAAGCATAGTAGTGTTAAAGGTGATAGGAGTACGGAAGTAGAAACTGATGATGCATAGGAGGATACAAGTGATATATAGAGTGATGGTATTCAGGGGGAGCAAAGTGAGGCTGTTGTACATTCTCCAATTATTCAAGCTTCTATCCCGAGCATAGCTCCATCCAAGGCTTCTGAGTTCTCTTCCTCTATAAATAATAGTTATGATCCTATTTTATCTGATATAGATATTTCTATTACTAAACGAAAAGGTTACCACTTGATTATTCCTCCTTTTTACTATTATTATGATATTTCTAATTATAGACTTTATAAATCTCTGTCTCCTTCTTATAAATACTTTGTAGCTGTACTAGAATCTATTAACATTCCTACTAATTGAAAGGTGGCTATGGCAAATCTAAATTGGAGGCAAGCAATGATAGAAGAGATGAATGCTTTATCAAAGAACCATACATGGGATCTAGTGACTATCTAGCAGGAAGCAGCCAATGGATTATAAATAGGTGTATACAGTAAAGCATAATCTTTAAAAGCAAATTCAAAAGATACAAGGCTCCCTAATGGTAAAAGGATATATACAAACGTACGACATCGATTATGAGAAGACCTTTGCCCCTATGGCAAAAATAAACTTAGTGTGTACTTTGATTTTGTGTGCTACAAACTATGGCTGAGAGTTGTATCAGGTAGATATAAAGAATGTTTTTCTTCATGGAGATCCTCAAGAGGAGGTTTACATGTAGATTCCTCCTTAGTTTGCAAGCAGAGTTATGGCAGGGAAGGTGTACAGATTAAGGCGCTCTCTACGGCCACAAGCAATCTTCTCGTACCTGGTTTGAATGCTTCAATCAGGCAGTGCTCAAGATGGAATATTCACAGAGTAATGCTGATCATATTCTATTTTACATGCATGCTAGTAGGAAGAGAACTATTCTAATAGTATATGTTGATGATATAGTTATCATAAGGGATGATCCCAGGAAGATTGCATGGCTTAAACAAAATATGGCTTACAAATTTGAGGTTAAAGACTTGGGGCTGTTGAGGTATTTTTTGGGTATTGAGATTTTTAGATCATCTCACGGTAATTTTGTGACAATGAAAATATATTCTTGATCTTCTTAGTGAAACTGGGATGTTAGGGTGTAAGCCAGTTAATACTTCTATTGACTAGAATCACAAGTTAATGATGAATGGAGGAGCTCTTGTTGACATGGGAGATATTAGTGGCTGGTAAGGAGGTTGATTTATCTTTGTCATACCAGACTGGATATTGTCTTTACAGTTAGTGTCGTTAGCCAGTTTATTTATGACCCATAAGATTAACATATGGAGGCAATGTATCGGGAACTATGGTACCTGAAAATATATCTTGGAAGGGAATTGTTCTTTTCTCGACATGACTCCCTGAGGATAGAGGCATTTACTATGCAGACTGGGCAGGTTCACTGAATGATCGGTGATCCACTACTGGTTACCGCATATTCATTGGTGAAATCTAGTTACTTGGAGAAGTAAGAAGCAGTATATTATAGCCAAATCGACTGCAGAGACTAAGTACAGAGCAATGGCTCAGGGAATATATGAGCTTCTCTAGCTACATATATTATTATAAGAGCTACACTTTCTAAGAAAGTCTTTTATGATACTATACTGTAATAATAAGATGGTAATTGAAATTGTGAATAATCTGATATAATATAATCGTACCAAATACATTAAAATTGACCACCACTTTATTAAGAAAAAGGTGACCAGTAGATAAATTTACATCTTTTTATCTACTTAGCTAATCAAGTGACAGATATCCTAACAAAGAATCTAAGTGAATCTTCTTTTTCATCTCTTATTAGTAAGAAAGGTCTTCGTGATATTTCCACTCCATCTTGAGGGGAAGTATTGAAAAGTCTTCATATACATGATCTCCTACTATTTTTTTTCTTGATTTTCTCCTTCATAGTTTTACTTTCCCGCTTTCTTAAGACATGTATCTTTTCTATATATACCATGATCCTACATGAATAAAAATAAACTTTATTTGCTTCACCATTAACAACACATTATTATTATTTTTTTGGCTAAAAATATGGTTGATAGGAATCGAGTTCTCCTTGCCTTGATATCAAAGCATCCATCCCGTGCATGATCTTGATGTGTAAGCAAATGGAGAAGCATGGTGTCACTAATCTCTAGTCCTACGTCATGGCCTTAAGGGATTCATCTCAACATGATAATTAAATGGTTCAACTAATCAGTAAACTGTGGCATTGAGAGAAAATGTGACCAAGTTAATTGGAGCTATCATGCAACAAATTGCTACAATCAGCTTCAGCGCAAATGATAGCCAAAATGATTTAGTGTTGTGGTCAATTAACAAAATAAATTGTCCTGATCACCGTGATTATGATGGTGGGGGTGATTGTGATGTTCATCCAATTAACTGCAATGATTTAGGAGTTGGTTTTCATGAAGATCAATATTATCGGTGGAATTTCCTCTATAGGATGGTAGCAGTCTAGCTAGGTGCATTTCATGACCTGAATTTTCTTTTTGATCCTATCACACTTGGGCAGAATCAAAACTCGAGAATATTGCCATAAACAGTTTCGAAGGAGATGCCATCCAATGGTATGATTGATTAGAGTCATATCATGGAGTGCCTACTTGTAGGGCTGGAAATGGGCCGGCTCAAAAGCCCATTATCTGGAACTGGGCTGGGCCAGCTCAATAAACTTCGGACCGGCCTGAAATTAGTTTAGATTTCGGACCAAATTTTAAGCATATCGAACTAGTCTTCGGCCTATAAAATAGAGTCAATTTAATTTTTGGGCCAAATGAATGCCCGGATTCGATCAAAAAATTTTTAAAATATAGTCTTTGGACCAGCCCAATGAACTTTGAGCCGGCCCATTTCCAGCACTGCCTACTTGGGATGGATTTGTTGATGGTCTTCTTCTAGAGTGCTTTGGTCCAACTGAATAGGAAAATAATGATGGCGAATCTTGACAAACAACTATCCTTTGTTTTGATCATATAAAGCGAAAAGATCCTAACTGGGTTTTCTTTGAGACATCTGAGATGTCCTAGGTGTTAATCTTTTCCTTCTCAATGACAATTTCTAATCTGAATGCACAATCAGAAGGTATCTCTTCTGATTAACTTTTGTTTAATTTCAGTAATTATGTTGGTCCTCAAGTGGAAAGCAGCAGCAATTGTTTACGAGTGGCTGAGCTGTCAGGAAAGCTAATATTTCAAGGTCATCATTATAGATTGGCATTCATTCTTTTCTGGAATCATGCTTGGTAATCATCTCTAAAGAATATGTTATGACCATCACTTAAGAAAATGAATGTCAAATGAAGACTGCAGAGATTTGTAGGGACCCTTTCTGATTGCTTCCATAAGTCTTATTATTTTAGTTTGTTTGCAAGTTATAGTCATGGCCAATACTTGAATCATATCATACATATTTTGTTGCATACTTTCTTTATAGACTTTAATTCCAGTTAAGAAAAAGAAAACAATCTTATGGTAGAGAATCTTTCCCCCTATTTCTATCTTCTTCTGGGATGAGTCTTGTTGGCATATCCATTTGGCTATGCTTCTGAAAACAACTTTCATGCTTTAGCGATCTTCCTTCTAGTCACCATGGCGATAAGTCTAATTTATTTATGCTGAGGAAGTCCCGGTATAAAAAAAGACTTGGGAGAGCCATCAAATGGATATGGATGAATGCCAGCATTTTGAAAAATCTTGAAGAGATTGAATAATTTGCCTCAAGGATTGCCTTCAGAGCTTCTCATGATGGGTCCTACTTGGGTATGTGTTTTGGAAATCATACAAAATCAATTTGGTCCTTCCAATATAAATCTAATCGATCTTGGGATTCTACACTTGTTATCTATAGTTATCCAAAAACTTGGTTATCTTTATTGTTCTTGCTAGTAGCTATCCTGGTTCCCTTCCATCCTTACAATAGACTGGATGCATCGCAAAATTTGTTGTAAGGATTTATGAAAAAGTTTTCATATATATGATCTCTTACTACTTTCTTTTTCTTGATTTTCTAATTCCTAGTTTTATCTTCCTATCTTCTTAAGGCTTGTAACTTTTTTATATATACTATGATCCTATATAAATAAAAAATAATTCATTTCGTTTCACCATTAATAACATGGTATCAGAGCCTTCCATCGACCCTAATCCTTTCCTTCCCTTCTATCTTCTCAGAAACCCTCACCCCAACTCTCACTCCAAAGTTTTAAAACTCCCAAACCAAAAACCCTCTCTCCCAAAACTCCCGTCGACGTCCAAAACCCTTCCAAAATCCTAACAAAAATCATATGAGACGGACACTATAGCATATCCCTTCTCAACCAAAACCCAGTCGTCGTCAAAAATCTCTCGAACCCCCATCAAATATGTTAGAAACCCTTTTCTTTTGTGATACAAACACGTTAGACCGAGCCCCCCTTACAAGCTATCCTCATTCCAAAATTCCTTTCCCATGACACCCCCCCTCTCAAAACCCTGTTAACCTTCCTCTCCCACCTCTGACGCCCATACCTTGCCGCCGCCACTGCCCAAACCCTCCTCTCCCATCTATGACACCCATACCTTGCCACCGACACTACCAGTACCACCGCCAATGCCCTTGTCGCCGACACTGCCCAAACCCTCCTCTCCCATACCCTGTCGAACGATGCCCTACCACCGCCAATGCCCCTACCGCTGCCAATGCTCCACCCATCACCCCATGTCTTCAAATCTCCCCACCGTTGCCCCACCACTATTGCCCCACCATCACTGAGCACCCCCCCTGCCTGTCGAACGATGCCCCAGCCATCAATGCCCTCACCATCACCCGACATTTCGGATCTCCCTACCATCAGCCTGCCTCCATGGCCTCCATCTCTGCCTGTAGATCTTTGCCGAGCATGCCATCTTGATGCCCCAGCAGCGGTGTTCTCCTCGCTGCCCCCGCTGTTGCAGATAGAGACCAGACTCCACCACTAGAGAGAGGCTGAATTCCAACGAGCTTGCTCCCTGGGATGAAACGCTTGGAGGCGAAGCAACCTAGTTACATGGAGATCACCATCGTGGGAGAAACATAGGAATAGAGAAGCACCAGGCAATGCCCAGCTAGAAGCAGGTCACAAGATCTGCCCCAACCCTTTGGCAAATCATAGTTCCATTTTCCTAAATAAAAAAATGATAAAAACAAACAAAAAAAGAGAGAGAATATGAGGGGTATGGATGGATTGTCTCTTGTCACATCTCTGAAGGAATAACTATTTCTTGAGCAAATTAGTGGAGGGTATTTATAATCTCAGTGGGCTCTTGCGGAAGGCAAAGTTCTGAGTCAAGAATGACTAACCCAGTTACCACTCAAGACTTGGAGAATCTCATTAGTAGGTTGCTTGCAGCCCAGGTATCGGTTGTCTAGGTAGCAACTCAACCAGGAGGATCTTCGAGAGAGGGTGCATCCCTCAATACACTTCAAGTTACTATCAAACTTGATGGGCCAATCACGTATTTATCATGATCTAGAAGTACCCATTTGCTTGTTAAAAATCATGGTTTGGAGGGATATCTCACTGGCATAGCACCAAGACCTGCGATGGAGTATTAGGAGTGGCTCAGTGGGACATGAAAATGCAGTGGCCATGGCTTTTCTACTCAACACTATGGTCTCGAGTGTCACACAGAGCGTACAGCTGTTAGAGACAGCACATGAGATATGGGAGACAATGGCCTAGATATATTCTCAAAGGGCTAATCTTGCACAGGTATATGAGATCTGGTACCAATTGAGGTAGCTTCATCAAGTCACACTTTCTATTACTATTATGCTATAGAACTAAAAAGATTATGGACTGAAGCTGACCATTACTATACCTTCAATCTAGAATGCTCCATAAATATGCACCGATTCCAAAGGTACCTGGAAGAGGAGCGAGTCCAGGATTTTTTGTATGGCTTGAATTCTGAGTTTGAGCCAGTTCGAGTATAGCTCCTAGCTTGAAATGATATGCCAACCTGAGTCATGCTTTCTCTACTATTTTATGGAAGGAAACGAGGACCATAGTAGTTACTTCTATCGAGCCAGTTTGCTCTGCCCTCATAACTAAACCACTATCTTAGTCTGGTGCACAGCCATCTACTGCCTGCAGTTACTGTCACAAGCTTGGTCATGTCAAAGCCACTTGTTGGGAATTACATAGTCACCCCACTAAATCTAAGCAAAAAGATTGGGATCGTGGTCAGGATCAAGGTCGTGGTCAGTAAAATGCATATCTATGTGAGAAACTGGAGGAGTCTTTTACTAGTATATTCATTGAAGACTATCAGACCATGAAGCAGTTGATGGACAAATATGAATCTACCTCCAATTCATTGCCTCCTCTAGTTTTGGATAGCCTGCCACCATGCACTTCTAACTTTGCCCAGTCAGGTATTACATATAGTACAGGCCATGTATTTAGTTGTCTAGATATGTATTCTTCCTGGATTATTAATTATGGAGCTTCGAGTCATATGACTGGATCTTCTACCTCATTTAGCATATACTTTCATAGTTCTGGTGTATAGCTGATAGATCCCTTTCAACAATATCTGGTAAGGGAACCATCGACTATACACCTACTCTCCAATTATCATCCATTTTGCATGTCCCTATCTTACCTATGAACTTGTTATTTATTAGCTCTATTACCCGAGATTTGAACTATTTTGTCACTTTTTGGCCATCTCATTATATCTTTTAGGAGTTGACAACAGGAAAGAAATTTGGATATGGTAAAATACACAATGGCCTATACTACCTAAAGAATGAAGGGAAGAGGCTTCATGATTCATTGCTCGGGTATGCTCTATCGATGAATACGGCTTCTTCTGAGCTCCTGCTTCATCACAGAAGACTAGATCACATTGCCTTTCCTGCTTTACTCAGTTGTTTCCTACTTTTTTTTACCCTTGCAAGAAGATTACTTTAGTTTGTGGTGACTATGAATTTGTAAAACATACCCGTGGAGTATATCATGTTTCAAATAATCAAAGCAATAATAAATTTGATATCTTGCATCGGATGTTTGGGGATCCTATAGTGCTATTTTCACTACAGGACATTGGTAGTTTGTTACCTTCATTGATTGCTACAGTAGGGTGACTTGGTTGTACTTATTAAATAGCAAGCATGAGGTATTCTCATATTTTAAGAAAATTTATAAACCAATAGATACCCAATTTGGAACAAAGATTATGATACTCCGATTTGACAATAGTATGAAGTATACGAATTAAGCATTTCATGCCTACTAGTAGGATCACGGGATCATTCATCAGATGACTTGCATGGATATACCTGCACAGAATGGAGTAGCCAAATGGAAGAATCGATATTTGCTAGAGGTAACTCGTGCCCTCATGTTTTCTATGTGAGTTTCTAAATTTTTATGAGAGGAGGCTATTCTGACTGGGGCTTACCTAATCGATCATTTGCCTCTCCAAGTTATTGGCTTCAAGTCTCCACTTGAATGTTTGCAAGAGAATACCGAATACATTATGCCACCCTATATTTCCAGCTATGTATGTTTTGCTCAAGACCATGCACCATCTGTTAGTAAATAAGATTTTCAAGCTTTAATATGTATCTTTGTAGGTTATTTTGCCACTAAGAAGGAATATAAATGCTATTATCTACCTATACGGCAGATGCTAGTCACCATGGATGTGACCTTTCGAGAAATGGAGCCTTACTATGTGATGGAACAACTCCCTCAGCTTTTGAATGCGCCAAGTGGTGTCTCTATGTTATATGAGTTCTTGGCCACACCGTCTAGTAGCCCTTAGCATTAGGGAGAGCATAATGGTAGTAGGAGTAAGGAAGTAAAGACTGATGATGCTTAGGATGATACTAGTGATGCATAAGGTAATGGTGTTCAAGAGAAGCAAAGTGAGGCTATTACGCATTCTCCAGTCATCTAAGCTTCTACCCCAAGCATAATTCTATCCAGGCCTTCTGAGTCCTCCTCTTCCTCTATGAATAATGGTAACGATCATATTTTCTCTGATTTAGATATTCCTATTACTAAATAAAAGGGTTCCCACCTGATCGTTCTTCCTTCTTGCTAACGTTATGATATTTCTAACTACGTATCCTATGAGTCCCTATCTCCTTATAAATTCTTTGTAGCTATTTTAAAATCTTTTAGCATTCCTATTGATTTGAAGGTGGCTATGGCAAATCCAAATTGGGGGCAGGCAATGATAGAGGAGATGAATGCTTTGTCAAAGAATCATACATGGGATCTGGTGACTCTATCTAGTGGAAAGCAACTAGTGGACTATAAATAGGTGTATACAGTAAAGCATAATCTCAAAGGCAAACTGGAGAGGTACAAGGCTTGCCTAATGACAAAAGGATATACATAGACAAATGGCATCAATTATGAGGAGACCTTTGTCCTTGTGGCAAAAATGAACTCAGTGCATACCTTAATTTCGTGAGCTATTAATTGTGGCTGGGAATTGCATCAGTTAGATATAAAGAATGCCTTTCTTTATGAAGATCTCAAGAGGAGGTTTACATGCAAATTCCTCCTAGATTTGTATGCAGATCGAGCTATAGTAGGGAAGATGTGTAGATTAAGACACTCTCTCTATGGCCTCAAGCAGTCTTCCTGTGCATGGTTTGAATGCTTCAACCGGGCATTGCTCAAAATGGGATGTTCATAGAGTAATGCTGATCATACTCTATTTTACAAGCATGCTAGTAGAAAGAGAACTATTCTAAGAGTGTATGTTGATGATATAGTTATCATAGGAGATGATCTCAGAAAAATTGCACGACTTAAATAAAATATGGTTTACAAGTTTGAGGTTAAGGATTTGGGACTGTTGAGCTATTTTTTGGGTATTGAGAACTTTAGATCATCTTACAGTTTTTTTTGATTCAGCAAAAATATATTCTTAACCTTTTTAGTGAAACTAGGATGTTAGGATGTAAGCTATTTAATATTCTCATTGACCAGAATCACAAGTTAATGGCAAATGGTGGAGCTCTTGTTGATCATAAGAGATATCTGCGGTTGGGAGGAAGGCTAATTTATCTTTCTCATATCAGATCAGACATTATCTTTGTAGTCAATGTCATTAGTCAGTTTATGCATTACCTATAAGAGTAATATATGGAGGCAGTGTATCGGGTACTACGCTATCTGAAAAAATATCTTGGATGGGGACTGCTCTTTTCTCGACATGAGTTCCTGAAGATATAAGCATTTATTGATGCATACTAGATAGGTTTACTAGATGATCAATGATCACTACTGGTTATTGCACATTCGTTAGTAGTAATCTAGTTACTTGAAGAAGTAAGAAGTAGTCTGTTGTAGCCAGATCAACTATAGAGGCTGAGTATAGAGCAATGGCTTAGAAATATGTAAGCTTCTCTAGCTATAGATATTATTCCAAGGCTACGTCTTCTGAGAAAATTAACCACCACTTTATCAAGAAAAAAGTGACTAGCAGACAGATTTGCATCCCTTTTATCTGCTCAGCTAATCAAGTGACAAATATCCTAATAAAAGGACTAAATGAATTTTTTTTATCTCTTGTTAGCAAGATAGGTCTCTATGATATCTTCATCCCATCTTGAGGGAGAGTATTGGAAAGCTTTCGATTACATGATCTCCTACTATTTTCTTTTTCTTGATTTTCTCCTTCCTAATTTTACCTTCTTGCCTTTGTAAGGCCTATATCTCTTCTAGATATACCATGATCCTACATGAATAAACTTCAATTTATTTTGCTTCACCATTAACAACAAGATCCAACCAAAAGCATGGTTAAAATTAGTGCATATGGTTTGTTTTTGAATGCAGTAACAACTTAAAGCTCCCCAATCATGTATGGAACTCAAAGAGTTAAACTTGTCAAGATACTTAATTCTTGTGGTAGTTCAATGCTAAGGATAGTTGATTAAAGTGGCAAATAATATAGCTTAGTTTTTACGGAAGGGCTTCCAATAGTACAAAGCAACTAAATTACCTGATAGTGTAATATCTATAACTTTCTTTATATTCAAAGTTCTTAGATTTCCTCTTACTGCTAGTATCACTTCTGGATGCTTCTACATTCCCCTTTGTTCTTCCCCCTTCCAATTAGCGAATGTGGTTCTCACTGTGCTTTTGCTTGTTGCAGATTATATATAGTGTTTCATTCATTCAACAAAAAAAGATTATATACAGTATTCTTTTGCTTATGTTGCATAAATTAGAAGGCCACATGTTGTTGATTGCTCCAAATAAAATTTTTTTGGTTGAAGTTCCTTTATCGTTTGACTTCTTCTCCGAAGAGTTTTGGGATAGAAGAATCTTTCTTCGATCATACTTCTTCTTCGACGAACAGCGTAAGACTTTGGGACTCTTCTTTGTTATTTCCCTTTAAAAGAAGTATGAGACCCTCGATTCTTATGGAAGCTTCCAAGTCTCGATTGCTTTTTGCTCATCGCAGTCCTTTGGTCCCATTTTTTTTGGTCCTTGTCTAAAAAAGTATCTTTCTCTTAATTGATTGCTATACCAAAAAAGTATTGATCCATCCCTCAAATTATCTTCTGTTGATTCATAGCCAAGGCCGAGAAAGGTATTGTTCATTTGGTTTATTATCATGGTTTATTTGTATCTCTTTTGTTATTATTTTGAGATCCTATAATTTAGATATTTATATCATCTTTGTATCCAATTTTGGAATAGTTACATAGTGGATTGCTCCTTCTCCATGTGGATGTAGGTAATTTTTCCGAACCACGTAAATTTTTTATCTTTCTTATATATTTTATTTATGCTTGTGAAGTATTTGATAAATTGCATGAATGAGAGAAAAAAATTAATTTTAAGCCTAAAGCGATCCGATCTACTATGCACATCACCAATAACTGGTATCAAAGTATTTGGATGGCATTTGATGGGTAACAAAGTTCATAAATGGCTCAAGAGATAATTATTTTTCATTCTACTATCACAAGGCATGAAGTAGCGGTTTTTGATAGCACAGGTAATTTTGTACTATAGAAGGTAAGAATAAAATATCTGTTGGCCAAGGAGGGCGTAGCAACAGCCTTCAAGGATATGGATGCAATTCCAGGAGATACTGAGGCTGCCAAAGAGGAAATCAATAAAAGAGCTCTAGGGACTCTATTTTTGGATTTGAGTGGCAAAGTTCTCTATAATGTTATGGATCTTGATACAGCTAACGGTGTATGAGATAAATTAAATAGCCTATATATGGAAAAGTCTCTTACCAATATACTGTATTTGAGAAAAAACTTGCACACATTTCGTATGACGAAAGGGACTTCACTCAAGGATCACTTGGACTAATATAATAAGCTCTTGTTTGATTTGGCCAATATTGGTATTGATATTGATAAGGAAGATAATGCTTTGATTTTGATTTATTCTTTGTCTAAGTATTTCGAGAATATTATTACTACAATGCTTTATGAAAGAGAGACTATAAGTCTTGAAGAGGTAGAAGCTACTTTGTTATCTAATGAGCTTAGATTAAAAGTATAGTTAGAGCATCAGACTTCGATTCTGGTACAAGGACTTACAGTTAGAGGTAGAGATGAACAAAGAAAAGGTGAACAAGGTAGAAGTAAGTCCAAAATAAGATCAAAATCTTGGCTTAAAAGACTCGATGTTTGTCACTATTGCAAGAAGCCAAGCCACTAGAAATATGAATATAGACTTCTACAGTTTAAGAAAGAGAATGAATAGAAAGATAAAGGAATAGTCTCAGATTCGTCATCAATTACAATTACTTCAGGAGATCACAACAATATTACAGATGATGCAGTATTTACAACTGTCTGTAGTGTTAGTCAGGCTGATACCTGAATTGTGGACTTTGGAGTATCTTTTCATATGAAACTCCATAAGGAATGGTCATCTTTTTTTAGCTCTTTTTTTAGACTATGTAAAGGAGGCACCGTTCTTCTTGGAGATGATGCAATCTACAAAGTGAAAGGTATTCGTAAAGTTCATATCAAATTTCATACAAATATTGTGGTGATTTTGAACGATGTTAGATATGTTCCTTAACTGAAAAGAAACCTTCTCTTAGTGAATGTCCTTGATAGTGAAGGTTTCGATGAAAGATGGGATAGAGAATCTTTAATTATTATTAAAGAAGTATTGACTATATTGAGAAGCAAATTGAGTGGCATCGTTTACTATCTTGATAGTAGTACACTAATTAGATAGGCTTCAATAGTACAGTTCTCTATTGAGCAGTTGAGATAGTTGTGGCATTAGAGGTTAGGCCATATATCAGATAAAGATTTACAAGAGTTGAGCAGACATGGTTTGTCAGGTGGTCAGAAGGTTGGTGCACTTGGATTTTATGAGCATTGTATATTTGGAAAACAATTCAGAGTTAGCTTTTCTATAGGCATGCACAGGATAGCAGCTATATTAGATTATATTCATTTTGATCTATGGAAACTTATTCTAGTTACATCCAAGGGTGGATTCAAATATTTACTTTTATTTATTGATGACTACTCTTGCAAAATCTGGATTTATACTATTAAGAATAAGAGTGATGTATTTGATACATTCAAGAAGTTGAAGGCTATAGTTAAAGATATACTGAAAGAAAGGTAAAAATCTTTCGTACTGATAATGAATTAAAATTCTGCTCAACAGAGCTTGAAAATTTTTATAAATCAGAAAGTATTGTCAAACATAGGACCACGGTGGATATACCTCAGCAAAATAGTGTGGCAAAATACATGAACCGTACACTATTAGAGAGAGTCAGATCTATGTTATCTTAGTAGAGATTTTTGGATAGAGGCTATATACACAACCTACTATATTATAAACCGATCTCTAGCATCAACATTGAGCATGAAGACTCCGAAAAAAATATGGACAGGAAGACCTGTAAACTATTCGATACTTAGAGTTTTTGGGTGTTCAGCATATGCACATATCAGAGGTGGAAAGCTAGATTCCAAGGCTAATAAATGTATATTTCTTGGATATGCATATGAAGTGAAAGGCTACAAACAATGGTGCACAGAGCCTAGATCCCAAAGAATTCTAGTTAGCAGGGATATGACTTTTCATGAGACAGCCACTCCTTCATGATAAATACAGCCTTGTCCTTTATAGGAAGACCAGGTTCAAGTTTAGCAAGATCTAACTATTATTAGTATTGATCAAACTATTAGATCACAATAGTAGTAGACAATTATAGATATTCAGAATGAACAGGATCAGTAAATAGATACAAAGATACAGACTCAAGAGGAGGTTACCATTCAAGGTCAGGTTCAAGATGATAGTATTGCTACTCATAGATCCAGGCACCTCAAAGGTATAGTTTTGAGGATTCTACTTATGCTGAGTTAGTTTATTATACTCTGAGTATTGTAGATATCATTAGTGATGAGACGACCACATATCAGGAAGCTATTGGTAGCCCACAGGCTGAGCAGTAGACCATCGCTATAGTTGAAGAGCTCAGTCTTTGGAAAAAAATTAGACTTGAAAATTAGTCGAGTTACTTAAGGGCAAGAAAGTAATTGATTACAAATGAATTTTCAAGAAGAAGGAAGGAACTAGTCCTCAAGATTTTAAATACAAAGCTAGGTTGGTGGCTAAGGGCTATACAATCAACGAGAGGATATTGATTATAAAGAGATATTTTCTTCTATAGTCAAACACTCTTCTATCCTATGTTGCTTACTTTGGTTGCTTCTCAGGATTTGGAGCTAGAACAACTTGATGTAAAGATAGCTTTTCTACATGGTAACTTGGAGGAGCAGATTTATTATAATAGCTATCTGATTTTGAGGCTCCAAATAAAGAAAATCATGTATGCTTGCTCGAGAGATCGTTATATGGTCTTAAGCAATTTTCAAAATAATGATACCGTAAATTTGACAGGTTTATGATCAATCATGGATTTAATAAATCTCCATATGACAGTTGCATATATCATCAACAATTTTGAAATGGATCTTTTTGTTATTTATTACTATATATGGATGATATGATGATTGCAACCAAGGATATGTTAGTCATCTAGAAGCTGAAAGCTGAGCTTAGTACTGCATTTGAGATGAAGGATCTTGAACCAATAAAGAAGATACTTGGGATGGAGATCATACGTGATAGGTAGTCACGTAGACTTTTTCTTACTCAGCATAGTTATATTGTAAAAGTCTTTGAAAGATATGATATGTTTATAACTAAGCCAGTCACTACATACTTTCCTAGTCATTCTAAATTATCTGACATACTCTCTCCTTAGACTGAGGATGAGAAGAAATATATATCTAGAGTGCCTTATGTGAGTACAGTTGGCAGCATTATGTACGTATTGGTCTGCACTCGACTCAATATTTTACAGGTAGTAAGTATTGTGAGCAGATACATGGATAAGTCTAGAAAGGCTCACTGGTCAGTTGTGAAATGGATACTAAGATATCTAAAACATTTCTAATTTGGATTTATTATTCTCTGAACAAAGTAGTTGCATTGTCACAGGATTTTGTGATTCTGATTATGTGACTTGGATAGGAGAAGGTCTTTAACTGGATATGTATTTACTTTCTCTGGTTATGCAGTCAGTTGGAATGCTACTTTACAGTCTACAGTTACTTTATCTATTATAGAGGCAGAGTATATTATATTGATAGAGGCCACGAATGAAGCTATCTGGCTTAGAGGGTTAGTACAAGATTTGGATCTCAAGCAGAATTATTTGGATATTCACTATGATATCAAAAAGCCTTGCATCTTGCCAAAGACCGAATGTATCATGAATGCACTAAGCATGTAGATATCAGGTATCACTTCATCAGAGATTTGATGAAGGATGGTGATATCTAGCTTCAAAAGATTGGCACTACTCATAATTCGGCTGATATGCTCACAAACCAATTTCGGCATGTAAGTTCAGGACTTTCCTGAACTTGATCAGTGTGAGCACTTAGTGATGCCCTTCGAGACTTATCGTGAGAAGGAAGTTTTTTTTATCCATATTTGATAAGGTACATTATTTGTTGCAAGGAGGAGGATTGTTGTTGTTTGCTCTAAATAAAACTTCTTTTTGTTGAGATTCCTTTACCGTTTAACTTCTTCTCTGAAGAGTTTTGAGATGGAAGAATCTCTCTTCGATTGCACTTCTCCGGCAAGAAGTATAAAACTTTGGAACTTTTCTTCATTATTTCCCTCTAAAAGAAGTATGAGACCCTCGGTTCTCATGAATCCCCCAAGTCCCGATTACTCTCTACTCATAGCCCTTTGATCCTTTTTTTTATATCCCCACCTGAAAAAGTATCTTTCTCTTGATCGATTACCGTGGCTAAGAAGGTATTGATCTATCTCTCAAATTATCTTCTCTTGATTCGTAGCCAAGACCAAGAAAGGTATTGTCCGTTTGGTTTATTGTTGTGATTTATTTATCTTTTTTATTATTATTTCAGAACCTATAATTTAGATATTTGTATCATCTTTGTATCCAATTTTGGGATGATTACATAGTGGATTACTCCACCTCTGTTGCGGATGTAAACAGTTTTGCCGAACCACGTAAATTTCTTATCTTTCTTGTATTTTTTATTTATACCTATGAACTGTTCGATAAATTACCTGAATGAGAGAAAATAATTAATTAAAAATCTAAAACGATTCGATCTGCTATGCGCATCTCCAACACCATGGAGGTGGCGGCCATGGTTTGTTCAGTTCATTTTTATGCCTACTTCATGTTATGATTTGTATGTACTGGATTCTAGTCCTAAAAAGAGTATCTAAAAACTTTGCAGGACTGCGTGGTGGGAATTTGATCATATAAATTGTCGTTCCCCAGTTAAATTTTGCTCATTCGAACCAATTCAAACCAGAATTATGGGTTGCTTTGATGAGTAAGTCAGTCTAACATTGTAAACAAAGAATCCTGAATCATAACCTGATATTAAGAAATCAATCTAATGAATTGACTAGCTCATTGATAAATTTACCATGTCCGTATTTATTTTCTTGGTTCGGCTTTGTAGTCACTTTGCTAAGATAAAAATATCACGGTGTTTGCATTTCACCGAAAGCTTCTATAAACCACAGTGAACCTCCTACCATATGAGTGTATCATGTTTGCAAACACTTCTGATAATGCTGACGGATTTTGGACCATATTCACCAGTTTATTTTAGTAGGATGCACATTTGTTGCCCATTTTGTTAACAGGTTATTGTTATGGCTAGTTGTTGGTCCTTTGAATGCTCTATTTGTCAAAGGTGACATTCCTGCTTTGCTCTTGCTGCTTCCTTTGCCTTTGTGGGCAACTTTGTTGGCCTTTCCTTGCTACCAAGGTTTTCAAGCAGGTCCGACTAGCGTAGTCTCACTCCCATGCAAAAAATGAAGCAAATAATGGTGAATTTTGAACACACCAAAAAGCTAGCATGCATCATTAAAATTAAGAGAAGTGAATCTGAATTTTGGACATATTGAGTTTCTTCTGCAGCAAAACTGCAAAGAGGAATTCTAGGACAAAAAAGTTTCTCAAATACATGTCAAGACTTGAGAGGATTTGACATATACTGATCTAGAAGCTATTGATCAGGTCACTATCGAACAGTCAAAAGCCTACTTTGGCACCATCATTCCAGCATATTGTTGCAGATCTACCATATAAATCTGACTAGTCTAATTTCTGATGAACAAGCACAATTCTTATGCTCAAATATTATTGTTGATAAATTAGAGCATGTAATCAAGTATTTAGTTCTGAACCACAAGTTTCAGATATCTTTTTCAAACATGTACATCATATCAGTTTATTAGCAATGAAATATAATTCCCTAACTATTGCACTCAAAAAGCCATTAAGGAAAATGAACAAAGAAGACTAAACAAAACATAAGAGAAAGAAAACGAACTGAACCTGGACATATCAGAGAAAACTCTGCTCAAAAAGATATATCTAAGAAAGCAAAGTTTTCAAGAGAAATATAAGAAGAACAAGAAGTAACCGAAATCTATCTTGTTTTGCTTCAAGTTTTTTTATTACACATCAATGCACTTCAATTCTCTGTCTTCTCCGCTCAAAGAACCTATAAAAAAAAAAAAAAAAGTAAAAAGGAAGAAAAAAATAGAGCCATGAAAGATGGAAGAACTTGCATGTGTCTCTATAATCCTTCCAAAACTCTCAACTGTATGTTCCTCCAGAGCTATCTATTAGCTTTGCAGTTCTGATCTCCTCTCTGTACATGTTATAACAATCCATCAAACACTTTACTAAAACACTCTGCAACACCCCAAATTAAGCCTACTAAATCTCAACAGCATAGCGGACAGCGGAGGAGCCCGTTCTCATTGCAATCCAGGCATCGCCGGAAACCCCCGACCTCCTCGTCCCCCTCCTTGCGTTCCTCTTCCTCCTCCACATACACTTTGCAGCTCCCAGAGCAAGTCGTGCATGGAATGAACCTCGCATCGCCGCACCCCTCGCATATCTCCATGATGCCACTGCCTTTCCAAACCGCCTCCATCTCGCAGCCCTCCAGTGCTGCCCCCAATTCTCCGGCCTCGTGCATTTGCCGCACCTCGTCGGCCCCTCCCAAATGCTTTCCATCGGCAAAGACTCTCGGCAACCTCCAGCAGCCATAGCCGGGGCCAAGTAGCTCATTCAGCTCCTCTTTGAATCCCCCATGCATTGATACGTCCCTCTCATCGATGCGAACGCCATATCCTTGTAGTATTACCTTCACTGCCCAACAATCCTCATAAGTCTTTCGAATTCCTCGGAGACTTGTGAAGTAGAACACTACCTTCCCCCCACCCCCCGGCAGGCATTTATCCAAAGGCGCCACCTTTGCGGCGTTGGGGTTGAAACTAGCTCTCTTCTCATCGATCTTCTCTTGTAATGCATTGATCCGAGATCGAACAATTCCATGGAATTTTGGGGTCTCGCCGGAATATCTCCCCCCTGTCACCGTCTCTGGTGGCCCATGAGGCCCGCTGAGGGATGGATGCGGCGGAGAGAGCTCCTCGAGGGCCTTCTGGAAGGTGGAGAGGACCTCAGGGTCGAAGTCGGAGACGATCGAATCGCCAGGGCTGAGCTGCATCCAGCCGGGCTTTGGGGAGAAGGATCCGTTAGCAAATCCGGATCTGGAAAGAGATTCCGTTGCTGGAAGGGCGTCGCAGGTGGTGTGGAAGGAGAAGGAGCGGTCGACGCCCGCGGCGGCGTAGACGGGGCGGAGGGGAGTGGTGTCTTCGAGGCCCTCCATGAGCTCCCAGGCGTTGATTGTCTCCGGCTCGTTGGGTGGGGTCTTGGAGGGGGTCTTTGGTATCCGGCGCTCGATCATCTCCGACCAGGCCTTGGCCTTGCGAAGCTCGTCGGTGAGACTGCCGCGATCGTTGGAGCTCCTCATCATCTCCTCGTCGGAGCCGGCTTGGTCTTCGGGGCACGGGCCGCTGTCGAGCTTGATCGTGCCGAGTGTGGACGACGCAAGGGTGATCACGTGGGAACCGTCGTCCTTCCTTCGGCCGGCGAGGACGGCGGCTGGGCGGAGGGTGCCGGAGTAGCTCCGGTAGTACGGAGACGGGCTCCGTAGCCGGTCCCGGTGGGCCTGCTTCGAGCTCGAGCAACCCATGCGCGGACCAAAACAGGGGAAATCCAAACCCACTTCTTTTTCACTTAATCAACGAGAGACTACATGCAGAGCTTCGAGGGTAACAAATCGGGATCTGCGAACGCGTCGGAATCATAAAAAAACGATTTGGATGGACATTCCCAGGGAAAAGGAGACACTTTTGGAATGGCGAGAAGCGTAAAAGGATGCGATTTTGATCCAGAAAACGCATACAAACAATCAACATACCAGGGGCAGGACTTCGATTCTGTAAAGTAAACCGATGAGCAGAAATGGATCGAACTGCGTCGATAGGATTAGATACGTGGAGCCAAGGCCAGAAAGGCCAGGAACAGGGGAAGCAAGTGTGGAGGAAACGTGGTAGATAAGAGGGGAGAAGAGTCGAGAATGGAGCGGGGTCGGTGGGGACCGGGTCGTAGATCATCGAAAGGAGGAGTCGTCACCCATGAAGAAAATATCAAAAAAGGGAAGGAAATTTATATAAAAAGAGAAAGAAATGGAGGCAGGAGGGAGGGCAGCCAGCACGCACGAGTCAAAGAACAGGATCCATCTGCGATGACTCTGACCTCTCCATCAATCTAGCAGGCTTCCCTTTACCCTTACTATATCTTTCTCGATCTGTGTCTTTCTTTGTCCTTTAGCATGTTGAGGCCTCGCCGAGATTTCTGGGGAGAGAAACCCACCGCGATGCTCTCCTCTCTTTTCTTCTTCTCCCAATAGCTAGAGAGAGAGAGAGAGAGAGAGGAAACGTTCAGCCGAAGGAGAAGGGTTCCTTCTTCCACACGGGCGGTCGGGTTCGGTGCAATATATTGTCGGCCCGTGCGGGTTTTAGGTACGTGGCATATAGAGAGAGGTGGGGAATGGTGACCTTTAGTGATTTGGGGTTGGTAGATGATCAAATTACAAGGGCGGGTGGAATTGGATGGCAAGTAAAGATGAGTTTTTATGGCCCAAGACGGCTGTTAGCTATATATATGGAAACATTCCAAGAGGTGGTAATTTAATCTGCCATACTGGATACTCAATCCGAATCCTGATAGACTAAGTTTTATTCGCTCTGTAATAATGATACAACTTATCCGAATCCAATTTGGATATAAATAATTCTTTATTAATTCTTTTCCAAAAAATTGTTTTTATAGCCATAATAGGATCTGTCCCATCTATCCTAACTCTATTTATGCCTCATTCTTAAACCATCCATCCCACCTCACGGAGCCAAATACAAGACGGGCATAGAAAATGACCTATCCAATCCTAGCTTTTCATATTTGATACCATGATCATGATCGAGGCGGACTATTGTAGTTAGCAAATTTTGTTGATCGTATTCAATCATGATCGATGTACCTATTATGATTATTATAATAATTATTAACTTGGTCTCGAAAATTTACTGGATCATGAACCATGCTACTAGCTATGGAGGATTGGAATATCTGATTCAGAATTATCAAGTTACTGACTAGGAAGGAAACAATGAAACCGACTACTATACTGCCAATCGGAAAGAAGATTAATGAGGAAAAGATGAAACCGGCCACCATACTGTAGTTGTTCCTTACCAGATTGAGTAGCTGTAACATTTCAAGTTCGACTAGCATGGCATTCCCTGTAAGAGTTTTTCCATTAATTATTATTTTATTTTTTTATTTATTAAAAATGGATTGATTTTATAATCCATGTTAATAGACATATATATCGTTCAATATTTTGTGATCCCTATATGTGAAGTAGGAGTACCTTGTATTGGTTGGTGTAGTTGAGGCGGCACAGTATAGGTCTTAGCCCAACTGGCCTGTGATGGGAGGGCCTATTAGGGTTTGCTTATAAATAAGCTAGGTTTCCTCTCCACTCTTTATATTATTATTTACATGAGATTTGTTCTCATGGCTAGTTCCATCGAATAGCTACATATTGAGAGAGGATGCTGGAGAGAATGATTTGACTTTTGATGTTCATATGAGTATTTATTACATGTTTGATAGATAAATGATAAATACATGTATACATCTCAAATCTAAATCCTTTTGGTGGATCATGATCATGTAAAAATTTTAGATTTGTTAGTTATTCAGATCAGATCTCGAAAGGTTTTGTATTCCAATATTCTATATTTAATCTATGGGGTTGACAGATCTATTATTTTTTCAAACCAATTCTTGGAAATAATATTATTTTTAGTGTTCTACAAATCATCCATAGAATCTTGGAATATTAATTTTTTTTTAATTGGTATAAGAGGTGCTATGCATGATCTAGAATCCCTTTTGTTTTTAATTTGTTTCATGGGGATGGATCTCAATTTCCTTCTTATTTTGTCGAGCTCTTTTTCTCCTCCTATCCTGAGGCCAGGCAAGAGGTTTGGTCGATGAGTTGATCTTCCAATCTTCTCATCATATGGTTCCCCTTCTCTGATGGACTCTAATTCTCCTCCTTTAGCCAAGTTCTTGATGATTGGAAAATTAGAAGAGAGATCTACAATTTGGGTAGCCATGGTGTGCGTGGCCATGGTAGATCCAGGATTTTATGCATTAAAAAAAAGTCACCGACGATCGGGGATGGTCGATGGTGGTTAGCTTCGACCAGTGACCCTCTGCATGGAGGAAATCTCGAGCTTAGAGCCACCAGTAATGACGGTTTGGAGCAACGGTGAGAGGAGGAAGAAGATAGGTTTAATGGGTTTGGGCTAATAGGATTTGGATTTTAACTCGTTAACAACCGGATCCATTATCAAATAAATAAATTTAGCCCAATTGATAAATTGCCTAAACCTAATTACATTGGATCAGTTTTAATTTTGGATTAAGAAGAATTTTGCAATTAAGTCCCTATAAAACTCTAATCTAAAAAATGGATCCTTATAAAATTACATATAGGTCCCTAAAGTTTTTTAATATTACAATTCAATCCTTAAAATTTTACATCTAGGTTTCTGTGATTTTCTAAAAATATATGTTACAAAAAAGTCTCTATATTTTATAATTTATAGTTTAGTCCTTTATTATTATTTTTTAAATAAAATCATTTTAACTTGCTCATTTTAGATCTTATTTGAATGATTTTTAGATTGTTGGACTCATAATAATTTGAAAAACATTTTGATAGAGTTTTTCATATATGAAAAAATATTTAAATAATTTATAAATTATTTATATATAATTTTACTTTATATTGTATAATTCAAGTATATTTTTGTGTAGTCTCAAAGGATCTGAAGTACTCTATAAATTTTAAATAGCTGGTTATTGAGGACTAATTGTTATATTTTTTATTATATTTTAAAATTATATATTGATGTACCTGTTATTGTTGATCCAAAAAAATTATTGTAATTAATTGTGACACTTATTATATGCTATAATTCTTGTCCAAATATGTTTTATACTTGCATAGTAAGTATTATTAATAGCAGTAGTAGTTAGAATACAATATTTTGTTATATTTTGATCAATGGGATACATGTTATTTAGTATCCCATTCTAGACTGATCTTTTGTGGCATACATATGGTTAAAGTATGTCATTTTATATTTGTTTGAGCATTTATTTTTTTGTATGAATAATTTTATGGTTTGACATAAATATTTATCATCAAAGTATTTATTTATATTATCAATGAGATTTTTTCATTATAAGAGGGATATTTTCTAGTTATGGCATACAACCGCTTGTCCAAAAGAGATTATTATATATTTTAACTAAAAAAGTTTGCATGGGATATTGTGTTACAAGGGTGCTCGAGCTTTCATGAATATGTTTGTCCAAAGAGGATAGGTTCGTAAATGTTATGGTATTTTATTTGCTTGTGACTTGATGTGAAGAGTACTTATGTATATTATATATTATGTTCAAAGGAAAATATGTGATATTGTATTTGGACTCTTGTATATCATTTTTATATATGCTCATTGACTAATATTTAGCATTCCTATTATCTTTGATTATACAGTCATTTTTTGATGTTAATAATAATAATGTTATTGTTGAGGTCTTAAGTTAGCCAAATTATCAAAGGTGGAGGTATATTGCACTTAAAAAATTTATCTATCCAAAAGGAACAGATTTTTGAATGCCTTGTATCCTCGTTGTGCTAACTTTTATTTTCTTTCAAAAAAGATATATATTGGACATAGAAAGTTTGTCTCCCAAAAGGGATAGATTTTTTAAATGGCTTATATTCTCTTTATAGTGACCTCATTATTAGAGCTCAAAAGTATATCATATTCTCTGTTTAAAGAGAAGTTTTATAATGATGAACATGGTACTCTTATTAAAAATAGCTTATTATATTTAAAGTCCTTATTTATTTATTATTTGTACCTTAAATATATTGCACATACATGATCTTGATTTGTTATTTATATATCTTATACCACCTTAGAGGTCATGACTTGATGATCCCTAATTGAAAGGTTTATAAAGTTTGATGAATGGTGACTACCAAAATGGTCCATTTATTGAGATTTACAAGATCTTTCTATAAGATATTTAGAAGGGATTGTATAGCATTACATGTTGAAGAGAGATACCTTATATGGATCACTTTCTTTCTAAAGAAAGTCCTGCAATATTAGACCAAGAACTCTCATTAAAATAGTACTAATAAATTTTTTTTGGTATATATATTATCTATGTTTTTCTATTGACTAAGATTATTAAGACTATTTAACAGTTAGCATATTTATAGTCAATAGAGTTAATACTCCTATTATGAAACTCTGACTAGAATAATTTATAAAATATAAAAATTAAAATTCTGCTAGCACTAAGTATGATAGATTATAAATATTACATTGTATAATGATCTTCCATCTTGGATGACTTATAAGAGAACTCCAGAATAAAGCTACCTATAAAAGTGATAAAAAGTGAATCATTTTACCTATAAAATATAAAATTATTCCATTCCTACTATTATACGTAAGAATGGTGATCTAATATGATTTATGACATCTATAATAAAAAGTATATAGAATCTGATAAAAGAGTCTAAATAGCTGATGGATAAATAAATCAATATGATATATGATGGCATGATGGTATTAAGACTTACATTATGAAACTAGAAAGCATTGTGCTTAAACTAAGTATTATAAAATCTCTATCTCTAATACCTTGGTTACTATATTTTTAATTTATTGTTGTGTAGTTTAGTGAACTTAAAATCATATATATAAAATAATTAATAATTTTATCCTATTTTGTTAAGAAATTTTGATATTTTGAGAAAAGGATAAGAGTTTTGATATAGTATATTAGTCATATTCTAGGACCCCATACATTATAAATAAATAGTATTATTGAATATTTGTATAAGTATGGGATAGTTATTTAATACATCATATTTGAAACTTCTAAGTAAAATAGAGTGACTGAAAGTCAAAATCATATTATGAAAGATATAGTTTGAAGTGTGATGAGTATGTGCAATTTATCATGATATCTCTAGTATAAGATCCTAAAAACTGCTATCTATATTTTGGATAATTTCTTGGTAAGATAGTTATATAAGATATCTTTTGAATTAAAAGTTGGTAGGAAGTTCAATATTATATTTGGGACTGTCCTATAACATTTAATCATTAATACTCCATCAATGAATAAATTTTGATTTTGAAATAATATGTTATTTTTTTGGTTATCCAGATAATTCTAAATGAATACATATTCTACTAGTCTAATAGGGGTATAAAGAATATTAAGTCAAATCATGCCATATTTGTAGATTTTGATTTGCACGATGTTAAATGCTTACATACCAGAAATATCATATTAGAGAAAAAAATAAGTTATTGCTCTTATTTTTTTAAAAAAAATATTATATTTCATTCTACTGGAGGATAGTGGGAGAGCAATATTATATATATATACTAATTCTATTACCTCCATTATTAGTTGATGTAGCACTAGTAAAGAAAGTATATAATAAGAAATAAAAATATATTATTTTTTATGATAATTTGATTTTTTAATATGTGACTAGCTAGAGGACTTGTTTCATAAAAAGGTATGAAAATAGAATCTAGTGACATTATTTAAATATACAGGCAAAGTTTGTGACATATCGTAAAGTCACAATTCATATTACTTTTGATTATGAAACTTTGTCCTGAATCTTATAATTATTGATTCTATCTTAAAAATCACTTAATATTTATAATAATAATAGTACAGCTATGTTCTTTAAAAAAAATCATAACAGTTTTCATTATCTCTACTATGTAAAGATATAATATTTGATTGTTAGAATTTTAGTTAAAAAAAAGATATTTTGTAAAATATATTTATACAAAGTTAAATTTCCTTACTCCTAACCCAATCCTACCCTTTCCTGCAATCAATCTCGCTCATGGCTCTGCTTTTTCTACATTACCTCCTATATTATAGCCAACTATTTTGATTGATAGCACGACTCCATGTCTTAACCATGAGTTTTACTTTACCATATTTATGTCCTTGTCCTTATTCTCATCAACCTCAGGTTCATCACCTTCTTATAAGAACTTATATATATCACCTCAATTAATCTCCTCTGTAACAGTCCTCATCTCTGGTCATTTCATCCTCAGGTACATTATTTTCACTCTCTAATTATTTAATATATAATAAAATTTTCTTCTTTCACTATGCTTTTTTCACTGCCCTTACTTCTAGTCCTAGGCCCAGGACCTTTTTGCATTCTATCAAATCCTCATAGAGGCAAGAGGCAATGAAAAAAAAAATCAAGCCCTTGAAGCAAATCATACATTGATCATTACCACTCTACCACCTGAAAATAATCCATTAGTTGCAAATGAGTTTTTAAGGTTAAATATAATTCTAAGGGTATTGCATAATGACATAAAGTTAGACTTGTGGCCAAGAGATTTACACAGTAGGAATGCACCAACTACCATGAGACCTTTGTTCCAGTTGCTAAACTTGTGATAATTCGATGCTTACTTGCCATTACTACAATTTACAACCGGGATCTGTATTACTTTGACATTAATAATCAATTTTTATATAGAGAGTTTTTAAAGAAGTCTATAGAAAATCTCACCAGGTTATTCTTACCAAGGGGAGAATCAAGTTTGAAAATTGAGTAAGTCATTATATGGCCTCAAACAAGCTAGTAGAAATTGGTTTTAAAAATTTTCTCAAGCCCTATCTGATGTTGGCTTCTCTTAATCCCATGCTGATTATTCTCTTTTCTTTCGCAACCATGGCACATCTCAACTATTCATCTTAGTTTATGTTGGCGATATCATCCTAACAGGTAATGATATTGTAGGTATCGATGCACTTAAGTCCTATTTCCACTCCAAATTTCATATTAAAAATTTAGAACTCTTAAAATATTTTTTGGGCATTGACGTTGTCCAATCTTCCAAAAGCATCTTTCTTTTACAATGAAAATATACCTAAAAAATTTTAGAAGATATGGGTGTCTTGGGAGCTAGAACTATCAAAACCCTTACAAAACAACATCTGAAGTTCACAGAGTCTAACAGTTCATTGGTTGATGATCTTTCTTCTTATCGCTATCTTATTGGCCAACTCATTATCTCATAGTCACTTGGGCTAATATTGTTTACTCGGTTCATATTCTTAATCAAATTATGCATCAACCTCACAAATCTCATCTTGATGCCACTCTTCACTTCTATCTCAAAGGAACCTTTGGGCAACACATTTTTCTTCTTCTAGCTTTCTTCATCTCATAGTTTGTTGTGACTCAGATTGAGCTAACCATCCCATGACTTCGCACTCCACTACTGATTCTTGCATTTTTCTTGATTTTTTTTTTTCAATTTTTTAGAAAACAAAGAAACAAGCTACTATCTCATACTTTCTGTAGAACCCAAGTATCATGCTATAGCTACAACAGCCTATGACATGTAATAGTTAAAATACTTGCTCTATGATATATATTTCAATTATTCTGCACATATGATATTGTATTATGATAATAAAGCTACTCTTCATATTGCCACTAATCCTGTTGATGTGATAGGATCGCTGACGTGGAGGAACCAGCAAGCACCACGTCAATAAAAGATGCCGCATCGACTCTCCAGCCCGGATTCCACTACCGAGCTGAGCTCCGTCCTACGCCAAGTCGTGCCCGCAAGCTCGGGACACCTAGGTCGGAGCCACCTTCTACCCTCCAGAGCGAGACCCTCGGAGGCTAGTGCCTTGCGGTCGAGGTCGAGCTCAGCACTCACCCGCCGATGTGGAGCCTCTCCGAGCGCGCACCCTCTAGACCGGGTTCGCCTTCCAACCTTTAGAGCGAGACCCTCGGAGGCTAGTGCCCTGCGGTCAAGGTCGAGCTCAGCGCTCATCCACTGATGTGGAGCCTCTCTGAGTGCGCGCCCACTGGACCGGGTCCGCCTTCCGCCCTCCAGAGCGAGATCCTCGGAGGCTAGTGCCCTGCGGTCGAGGTCGAGCTAAGCGCTCACCCGCCGATGTGGAGCCTCTCCGAGCGCGCACCCTCTCGACCGGGTCCGCCTTCTGCCCTCCGGAGCGAGACCCTCAGAGGTTAGTGCCCTACGGTTGAGGTTGGGCTCAGCGCTCACCCATCGATGTGGAGCCTCTCCGAGCGCGCGCCCTCCGGACCAGGCCTGCACTTTGCCCTCCTCCGCCAAGGCACCCTTGCAAGCTCGGAGCGCCTAAGTCGGAGTGAGCCCTACCATCCCAGCTCGGTCCTAGCCTGGACGAGGTCCTCACCAGCCCAGAACACCGGCGAGCCACCCGAGGACAGCACTGAAGCGCCTTCCAGGCCGTACTGACCACCTGTGATCGCCAGTTACACCAGAAAAGCAAGCAGCACATTGATCGAGATGCCACACTCCTCACCAACCACTCAAATTGCCCAAGAAAAGAAGCCAACCGGGAGATTCGAATCCCGCGGGCGGTGGCCCGTTATATGAGGCACTGCCAAGTTTCCCGGAATGAAACAACCAAGAGGAGTGCCGGAGCACCTGACAACTCTCCTTATCATGAATTAGGAAAGACTCCTCGGGACACCGCCGCATGCACCTGACAGCCTAGTGGGGATCCCGAGACAAGCGCCCAACGGTAACCTAGTTTGCAACAAACTCAGAGGTAACACAACAACTCCAACATAGAGGCAAAAAAAACACAAGCCAGAAAAAAAAGAAAAAGAAAAGGAGTGCAACCCCAACCAGCAAGAGGGGCATGGCACCACCACCACCACGAGCACAAGCGCAAGCCCGACCAAGAGGACGAAGTGCCACCACCCAAATCACAGCTGAGGGAAAACGAGGGATATAAGGAGAGGCGGAGAAACGGGGCACCCCTTTGTCCCCGCTATCACTCTCCCCCTGCAACGTTTTCACCCTCACTCATATCTTTTACTCCTCTTAGTACGGAGTCCATCAAGAGAGGCCCGACCAGGAGGATCTGTTTTCCTGGATCGTCACTTACTTGATCGTCGGAGTGCCCCCGCCGAAAATCCTGGCCTGGATCTCTAACCCTTGCCTTGTAGGTCCGGGAGCGGAGGACCGCCGAGCGGCAAGATGACCACACCCAGCGCAAAGGTCCAGGATCCGAGGATCGCGAGCGGCAGGGGGAGCGCACTCCGGCACCGACAGTAGCTACGGTCCACGACGGTCTTGGCGGTAATAGATTGGCGTGCCAAGAAGGGGGCAGGACGGGCGTGACTAAGTCCTCCACTTCTTCATAGGTTAACATACCACGGAAGAACGGTGATGACACAGGCTAGAAAGGTCAACAGGTTGGTGATCTTCTCTAGGCCTCTCCAGGACATCATCCCCTTTGTCCCCTTCGACGAGGAATCCGCTGACGAAATCATCAGGCACACAGTGAAAGTGTGCCTGGAGAAGTATGAGCGCAAGATGGCAGGATTCTTCCGCCAGTTCATCAGCATGCGAGGCTTAGCCGGCGAGGCGGAGTATCATTGCCTCCACCGTGATCACGGCCATGAAAAATGTCGCAACCATGAGCAGGAGATCGAGAAGCTCATCAAGGAGGCTCTCCTCCAAAGGTTTGTGAGGGGGGCAGACCTCAAGCGGGGCCCCAAGCGCTCGCTACTCTCCCGTCAGCTTCGACCACCGACAGTCACCCCACCGCGAAACCAGTGGGCGTGATTGCTTGGAGAATCGTGCATGCATCTAAGAAGACTCGGGGGACAAGGGACCCCGAGGGTAATCACCCTGCCATGTGGGGAGGAGGGAGCGAAGGAGAAAGGTAAATAAAGATGCAACGGACATCGAGACGACGGTCACGAACCACCGTGGGAAGGCCCCCATGAGGCGGTCGAAGCTCCATCACGAGGGGTCCATTACCCCAAAGAACTCGACGGTGCCAGGCTCCCCCAAGGGAGGAGGGCTTGTAGCCTATAAAGACACCCCCAATAAGGTAAGTTCCCTTACCAACAATCATAATGACAATTTTTTTCTTGCATGGGTATCCGCATGTCTTGCAGGAAAGAATCGACAGCATCCCCGAGCCCAGCTCCAGGATGTCAAAGAATCTTCGAGCCACGTAGCTCCCAGTCCCAAGAGTCCCCGAGCCCAGCTCCCGGATGTCAGAGGAACTTTGAGCCACGTAGCTCCCAATGCCAAGCATCCCCTAGCCTAGCTCCAAGACACCAACTCAAGACCG
Organism: Areca catechu; assembly: GCA_021397845.1. Classification (NCBI taxonomy): domain Eukaryota; kingdom Viridiplantae; phylum Streptophyta; class Magnoliopsida; order Arecales; family Arecaceae; genus Areca; species Areca catechu. Next base: position 16,130,157 of record CM038041.1, read on the forward strand.
GAGCTCGGATCTCCGGCCAAGAGACCTTTGAGCCAGGCAGCTCCCAGTCAACAACATCTCCAAGCCCAGCTCCAGGATGCCGGCTCAAAATCGGAGCTCAGATCTCCAACCAAGAAAACTTCGAGCCAAGCCGCTCTCCATCTCAAACGTCTCCGAGCCCAGCCCCGAGATGCCAAGAGATCATAGGGCCACGTAGCTCCCATCAACGCCTTGAGCCTAGCTTCAAGGCGCCAAAGACCTGAGCCAAGATCTCAGGCAACCCCTGGGCTCGAGCCTAGCTCCACGTCCAAGAAGGCCTCGAGCCTAGCTCCAAGGCAACCAAGACCGGTAACCCCCCTTCTTTGATCTCCCCACTCGAAAAGAATACGAGAGAGGAAGGAAAGAAAGAGAACAAAGGGAGAAGCCCGGCAACCCCCTTCTTTGATCTCCCCACTCGAAAAGAAGACAAGAGGGGAAGGAAATAAAGAAAACAAGATGGGGGCACAACCAGCATCCTCTTCTCTGATCTCCCCACTCTAAAAAAATAAAAAAAATAAAAAAAATAAGAAAAAGAAAAGAGAAGAAGAAGAAAAAGAAAGAAAGAAGAGAGGGGATGGAAAGAAAGAGAGAACAAGAGAAAAATGCAGCATCATCGAAGCTACCACTTTTCCTTCTCAAGACCGGAGCTCAGATCACCGGCCAAGAGAACTTCGAGCCACGCAGCTCTCAATCATCAATGTCCCCGAGCTCAGCTCCAGGACGCCTTCTTAAGACCAGAGCTCAGATCTCCGGCCAAGAGAACTTCGAGCAACGCAGCTCTCAGTCATCAACGTCCCCGAGCCCAGCTCCAGGATGCCTTCTCAAGACCGGAGCTCAGATCTCCAGCCAAGAGAACTTTGAGCCAACAACTCTCAGTCATCAACGTCCCTGAGCCAAGCTCCAAGATGCCCTCTCAAGACCGGAGCTCAGATCTCCGGCCAAGAGAACTTCGAGCCACGCAGCTCTCAGTCACCAACGTCCCCGAGCCCAGCTCCAAGATGCCCTCTCAAGTCCGGAGCTCAGATCTCCGGCCAAGAGAATCTCGAGCCATGCAACTCTCAGTCATTAATATCCCCGAGCCCAGCTCCAGGACGCCCTTTCAAGGCCGGAGTTCAGATCCCTGGCCAAGGGACCCCCGAGCCACATGGCTCTCAGTCAACAACACCTTCTAGCCACGCAGCTCTCAAGTGTTACAACTTCATCCCAAGCAAGGTGAATCCCCTCTCTCTGATCTCCCCATGCAAAAAAAAAGGAAGAAGAGAAAAGAAGAAAGGGAGTGGAAGAAAGAGAGAAAAAAGGGGAAGAATCAGGCAAAGAAAACAGATGACAAAAAAAAAGCTTGAGCTTCATTAATTAAACACAAGTTACAAGTGTTTTCTGGGCTCCCGACATGCCAGGTGGCCCTGACTGAATACAAGAGACAAAAGCACAAAATGAAGCAAGGAAGAAAAGGGTCACTCCATGCCAGCCGGCTTCTCTGCTGGATCTTGAGGCCGAGAAGTTTCCGGCTGGGCTGCCCTAACTCCGGAAGGGTCATCCATAGCTGGCGTCAAAGGTCATGGGCCCACGGCTCCCGCGATGACCTCTTTGTCAGCCTCCGCCTTCGAGGCTGAAGGGTACCTGAGGCAGCTACGATCATTGTCAGGAATGAGTGCCTCGACCCAGCCGTGCAGGTACATGAAACCCTTATAGAAGGAGTCCGACGCCATCTGCTGGATTTCAGTGACAAACTCCTCCAAGGCCTTTAAGTTGGCGACAGCGTCCTCAGCACCCTTCGTGGCCTCAGTGGCCACCCTCTTCGACTCGGCAGCCTCCAACTTGGCTGTCTCCATCGAGTTGGCTGCTGTCTCTGCCGCCTTCTCAGCAGCGGCAAGTTTCTCCTTCACAGTTGCTAGCTTCACCTGGGCAGCTCAGGCAATCTCCTTGTGCCGATCGGCCTCAGCACTGTACCAGTTCAATTTTTTCTAGACGACGGAGAGGACGTCGATCGCCTTCTTCGAGTGGCTTCGCTCCAGGTCGCAAGCCGTTAGGAGTCCCTTCGCTCGCCCCTCAACATCGGCGAGCTCTTTCTCAAGGTCCTTGACCTTCGACTCAAGGACCCCATTTGCCCTAACCTTTTCCTTCAGGTCGACCTTTAAAGACTCGATCTCGGTGGCCTGCTGTCGCTCGAGATGCTCCCAGCTCTGGTAGCGGCCCTTGATGTAGAGGGCCTCAGCACCGATTTGCACCATGAAAAGAGGTTAGCAAAAAAAAAAAAAAGAAAAAAAAAAGAAGAAAGAAAAAAAAAAGAAAGAAAGAGAGGGATAGCTCATCGAGTACAGCTGGAAAAAGATGGCATTGATGACATCAATCAGCCGCATCCCGGCCATCTCTTGCCGGTCGCATACCTGGATGGAGAAATCCATCATGCGTTCGGCTAGCTCGGGGCTCCGGAGAAATGAACTCTCCAGCCCCATCCTGAAAGTGAGATGGCGCTGCGCTTCCTCCCTCCGGCTCTCTCCATGAACAGGCGGCCTCGCACCGCTGGCTGAAGGATCCCGGGGGACGGGCCGGAAGGCCGGTGTCAGTGCAGGCGGCACCTCGACCGTGGCCCTGGGTGCAGCCTGGATTTCCTCACCCCTGATGTCGGCGATGGGTGGACTCGGAGGACGGTAGGGTGCAGCGGCAGCAACCGCGGCCCTCGCCCGAACCACCACCTCGAGCTCTGTAGTGGGGGCTTGCTGGGCTGGCCTTGGTGCTGCGGAAGTTGCCCCTTCCATCGGCATGGGAACAGTGCGGGACACCTCTAAACTCCGACCCACCGGGGTAGTCAAGCTTAGATCGATCACTACCGTGGGAGCAGCTACAGAAGCACTCTCACTCCAGGCCCGCCTCGGCGCAGGCTCCCTAGCCAGCCCAGTCAGCGGCCTCTTCTTGGTGATGGCCAGAAGGTCACTCTCGGAGAAGATCATGCCTGCATACAAATTACACAACAGTTAGAGCATGTGGGAAACAATGCAAGGAGTACAAGAGTAAGGGAAAAAAAAAGTTCAGGTCGAACTCACCCAACCCATTCGTTGGGTTGACCCTGGAGTCGGCAAGGTTCTGCTCAGACAACAGGACCTCGAGAGGAGGAATTTGGGAGGTACGGAGCTGCTCGTAATCATCCCAGTCATCTACATTGACCACAGAATTTCGGTTGGGAGACTTGTCCGAATCGCTCTAGACCCAGTTGACCTCCTCGATCTCAACAAAGAAAAACTTGCTCTTCCATCAGGGAGGGAAGCTCGAACTTGATGCCCTTCGGGTGGGAGGACAAGGACCACCACCCATCCTCGGTTTGGTGGCGCTTCAGGGCAAAGAAGCCCTGAACAAGGAAAATCAGGCAACGAACCCATGGAGGTGACAAAGCATAATGAAGGAAAAAAAACCCTCATAGCATTTGGCACTAGCTGCACGGAAACTAGACGATAATTGTCCAAGACGGACAGGAAGAAAGGATGGAAAGAAAATCGAAGACCCCCAGAGAAGGTCCCCTCATAAAACGCAAGACGACCCAGGCCACTAGAAGTGACCAGTTCCCTCGGCTGGGGGATCATGAGCCGGACGGAAGCCGAGATGCCATAGACATCCCGGACGGTCCTCAGTTCCCCGGCAGTGATCGTCGAGGCGACCCCACTAGGACCTGTGGACCGGATTGACTCAGAGACGGGGACAGAAGGAGAAGGAGGAGGCAAAGAAGGGCCAGATCCCGGTTTCCTGATGAGTACCGGACCAGGAGGACGCCTCCTACTAAGCTCAAAGCGAGTTGTGTCTTCCTCTCCGTCAGAAGAAGAAGAAGAAGAAGAAGAAGAAGATGCCGGCCTCCGCTCGGAGGGACCAGCCTCGCCCTGATCAGTGGAGGGGCGGAAGCCCGGACGAAAACGAGACATCCTCGAGAACGAGGGGAAGGAAGGACTTGGAGTAGAGGACGGAAGAGAAGACTCAACCTAAAGAAGACTCCAGACCCCGGGAAAGAACCCTATTCTAGCGAGGAAAGGAGGGAGAAGAAGCTGACCTGTTGCCTTAGAAAACTCGGGGCGACTGGAAGGAGGAAGAAGCTTGGGTGCGGCAGCAGCAGGCACGGAAAATTAAAAAAGAATAGATGGTTTGGGCAAGACCCTCCTTTCATTTCAAAATGACCCGAGGGACTCGTACCGGTCCAACCCCTCCGCCAACGAATCTATGCCACGTGCTACCCATCGGCGAGAGTGGCATCCCGGTCGCTCTGAATTCTGTGCCAGCATTAACTGCTCCTCGGACATGGCCACATGGCATCCTCGCATTGGTCCGCAGGGCCGCTCCCTGAAGCGCCAGCAATCATGGCCATCGTCATGCCAGATTTTCGCCTTTCCACGTCAGCACCGCAATTACTCCATTCGACCCGAGCGTTGTGCACTAACGAGCCTCGGGAGTGGGGGGCAAATGATGTGATAGGATCGCTGACGTTGAGGAACCAGTAGGCGCCACGTCAAGAAAAGACACCACGTCGACTCTCCAGCTCGGATTCCACTACCGAGCTGAGCTCAATCCTCCGCCAGGTCGTGCCCGCAAGCTCGGGACGCCTAGGTTGGAGCCGCCTTCTGCCCTCCAAAGCGAGACCCTCGAAGGCTAGTGCCCTGCGGTCGAGGTCGAGCTCAGCACTCACCCGCCGATGTGGAGCCTCTCCGAGCACGCGCCCTCTAGACCGGGTTCGCCTTCTGCCCTCCAGAGTGAGACCCTCGGAGATTAGTGCCCTGCAGTCAAGGTCGAGCTTAGCTCTCACCTGTCGATGTGGAGCCTCTCCGAGCATGCGCCCTTTGGACCGGGTCCACCTTCCGCCCTCCAGAGCGAGACCCTCGGAGGCTAGTGCCCTGCGGTCGAGGTCGAGCTAAGCAGTCACCCACCGATGTGGAGCCTCTCCGAGCGCGCGCCCTCTGGACCGGGTTCACCTTCTGCCCTCCGGAGCGAGACCCTCGGAGGTTAGTGCCCTGCGGTTGAGGTCGGGCTCAGTGCTCACTCGCCGATATGAAGCCTCTCTGAGCACGCGCCCTCCGGACCAGGCCTGCACTTCGCCCTCCTCCGCCAAGGCGCCCCCGCAAGCTTGGAGCGCTTAAGTCGGAGCGAGCCCTACTATCCCAGCTCAGCCCCAGCCTGGATGAGGTCCTCACCAGCCCAGAATACCGGCGAGCCGCCCGAGGACTGCACTAAAGCGCCTTCCAGGCCGTACTGACCACCTGCAACCGCCAGTTACACCAGAAAGGCAAGGAGCATGTTGATCGAGATGCCACACTCCTCACCAACCACTCAAATCGCCTAAGAGAAGAAGTCAACTGGGAGATTCGAATCCCGTGAGCGACGGCCCGCCATTCAAGGCACTGCCAAGTTTTCCGGAATGAGACAACCAAGAGGAGTGCCGGAGCGCCTGACAACTCTCCTTATCATGAATCAGGAAAGACTCCTTGGGACACCACCGCATGCGCCTGACAGCCCGGCGGGGATCCCGAGACAAGCGTCCAACGGTAACCTAGTTTGCAACAAACTCAGAGGTAACACAACTCCAACACAGAGGCAAAAAAAACACAAGCCAGAAAAAAAAGAAAAAGAAAAGGAGTGCAACCCTCACCAGCAAGAGGGGCATGGCACCACCACCATCATGAGCACAAGCGCAAGCCCAACCAAGAGGGCGAAGCGCCGCCACCCAAATCATAGCTGAGGAAAAATGAGGGATACAAGGAGAGGCGGAGGAACAGGGCACCCCTCTGTCCCCGCTATCACTCTCCCCCTGCAACGTTTTCACCCTCACTCATATCTTTTACTCCTCCTAGTGCGGAGTCCATCAAGAGGGGCTCGACCAGGAGGATCTGGTCCCCTGGATCGTCACTAACTTGATCGTCGGAGTGCCCCCACAGGAAACCCCGGCCCGGGTCTCTAACCCCTGCCTTGCAGGTCCGGGAGCGGAGGACCGCCGAGCGGCAAGACGACCACACCCAGCATGGAGGTCCGGGATCCGAGGATCGCGGGCGGCAGGGGGAGTGCACTCCGGTGCCGACAGCAGCTATGGGTCACGACGGTCTTGGCGGCAACATCTGTATTCCATGAACGCATGAAGCATATTGAATTAGATTGGCATTTAATTCATAAGAAAATTCATGAGTTTGGCCTACTCCATACAAAGTTTGTTTTCTCTTCTTATCAATTACCTGATATTTTTACCAAAGCCACGAGCAGAAAAACATTTTATTTTATTGTTGGCAAGTTGGGCATTATAAACCCTTGGACGTCAACTTAAGGGAGAGTGATGGAAGTCATACATTGACTCTTCTTAATTCTCTAGGCATCAAATTAGGTAAATATGGAGAGATGTGATGAAAATCATATCTTGATCCTCCTGACACCAAACTAGGTAGACATGGCCAACTATAATATAGCCAGATATGCAATGATTTTCTTGACACTAAACTAAACAAATATGACTAGTTATGATATGGCCAGATATGCAATTAAGATATATTTTATTTCTTAATCAAATTTTACCATATGCCTCTTATGAAGATTTTCAATATTTATCAAATCTTGTACAATCCCTTCGATATAGGGATATTGATCTTAAATGGGGTGTATATAAATCCATTGCCATAGCTAATGAAAGCAAGCCTTTTGGATGCAAATTTCCTTTTAAATATCTTTTATGTACAAATTTGTTTCTTAATAATTCAACACCATTCTTACTAAACATTCTTATTCTTTACAAGATTAAATTTTATATTTTATAATGTATTCTAGATACAGTGACAAGTCCATTCCGGGACGTTTCTAGTGTTTTTGTTTGAGTATCCCATGATGCTCTTTAACCATAACATAATTATCAAATTAATATATTCTTTTAGATTATTGTTTAGGCTACTAATTTAACAAGTAATTTTTCACTACATCAAATTAGGACTGTGAACTAATTTGAGTAGCTCAAGAACTTGAGATTGGTTCCAAATAAGCTTAATCAAGCTTGATTCAAAATGAATCTAGCTCAAGAGTTTAAATCTTACTAATAGGTTCAAAATAAATATTAAATTTAGTTGGAAATAACCTAGCCCAATCAAACTTGGCTTAATAAGGCTCTTTTTAAGCTTTAATATATCAGTTAGTATATAACCGATCTTTAAATCTACTCCGACAAATGGCTTTTCACCATTACTTTGATTAAGGAAAGAGAAAAACAACCAGTTAAGATTGCAATAGCCCTATAGGTTTCAAGTAGGTGGATGCCTACTATGAACCTACCATGATCTTTTCACACATAATCACCAATAAGAGATCTTCCCATGGTAGCTAATGCATACGTGATTTGAATAAATTCTCCATATATCATTATCAAACTTTGTCATATCTTAAATGCCTTGTGCTGTAGACAATCCAATGAGGTTGCCCATTTTGATATCAACACCAAAACTTGAAAATATGAATCCAAAATAATTTTCGCTGATAGCATATTCGTAGTAACTTCTAATCCTTCCAAGGGAGGGCCAGCCTTAGTTCTCAAAGTAGATTTGGCCAAATGAATTTTAGTTAATGAGCTTCCAATGTCATCTTGAACGTGTCTCCAATTCCAGTGGGGCACTAAAAATCCAAAAAAAGAAAAGAAAAAGAAAAGAAAAGAAAATTATCGATGTAAGTCAATAATGTCATCTTAGGTGGGGCGGGCTTTAAAGCACCATTGGGGACATCCTTGGCATTGTAGAGCATATGTTAGAAGTTGATAAATTTAATTGTGTTGGAGGATTCAAAGGGTCATATAGAGAATCCAAAGGGTCATATGGAGAATTCAAAGGGTCATCCAAAAGTCATATGGGAAATCCAAAAAGGTTACATAATTATGGGGATGTTGGAAATCTTGGAAAAAGATAAAGTTAATTATGGACAAGTTTTCAAGAATCTTTTATTATTTCCAAGAGTCATTGAATTAATGTTGTCTTGTTATTAGCAATGGCTTTTGAATTTTTTATGAAATTTATTTAGAATTCATTCACATGTATGGAATCAAAATGTCATATGACTTTTGGTAATTTATGAAAGATAGGTGAAGGGTTATAATATTTTCTATATAAGGAGATGTGCTTAAACCATCTTGTATTAGGAGAGTTGTAAAAAATTTCAATGAAATACTAAGTTTTCTTATCCTATTAGTTCTTGCTCTCTTCCTCCTTATATGAAAAATACTCTTTCTCCACCTGTTCTATTCTATCAAAGTGGTATCAGAGCATATCATGGCTATCGGAACACTTCCCATTCCTCGTCTTGTCAACAACTATGAAAATTGGAGTATTCAAATAAAGGCCTTACCTGGCTCCCAAGATATTTGGAAGATTTTAGAGAAGGGATATATTGAGCCCCAAGATGACAACAATCTCGCAGCAAATCAAAGAACAACAATCTCAGAGCTTTGAAAGGACAAAAAGACTCTCTTCTTCATCTATCAAGGCCTAGATGAGGCTGCATTTGAAAAGGTTGCTAGTGCTACCAATTCCAAGCAAGCATGAAAGATTTTACAAAATTCTTATAAAGGTGTAGAAAAGGTAAAGAAAATTTGCCTCCAAACCTTGAGAGGTAAGTTCGAAGCTTTGCAAATGAAGGATTCTGAAGTCATATCAAACTATTTTACAAGGGTGTTAACCATTGTGAACCAATTGAGGAGGAACGGTGAGACATTTGATGAGAAATCGGTCGTATAAAAAATTCTATGATCTTTGGATCATAAATTTGATTATGTTGTGGTAGCTATTGAAGAGTCCAAAAACTTCAACACTATGATGGTGGATGTGAAGGTGCAAAAGGATTCAAACATGCTGGGCATAAAGAATGCATTTTAAAACTATTTTAAAACATGCACAGCAAAAGATTCGGTAGATAGATCAAAACGATCTACTGATATGCCTGCAATAGGATCTAATATAAAGAAGTAGCATGCAATAAAACATCAATAGCAAGAAAGAAGCAGAGGTATAAAAGTACCTTATCATTATACTTGTGAAACATTGTGGAAAGGGGGAAGGTGCTCGAGCCACACACGTGTCTGGCCTCTACAGGTAATCCACACCGGGGCTCGACTCTGATCAACTCCCTCGGAGTGTTAGCTCTTCAGGATCCTTCGGGCCGATCTTCTTCTTCCGGAAAGATAAGGAGGAGAGGTGAAACCCTTTCCAAGAAACTCTCTTTCCAAGACCTATATTGAATATTAAGTTTTTCACACCCAATCTCAAGTCCTCACAAAACCCTTCTCTTTCTTCTAGCTCTTCTCTCTTTTTCTCTTTTGTAACTCTAAGCCTCATGCAGCCTCTGAAATGACCTTCATTTAAAGGGGCAGCCATGAGAGGGAGAAAGAGGAAGGAGAAGAGATTGGGGAGAAGGTCAAGGGCCATACCAAATGGGTCCAAGCACTTTAGGAAGGAATGACAATCATTCCATGAAACTGTGGAGCCAAAACGGTTTGAATTCAAAATTCAAACTAGGTCAAAACTTTCCAAAAAACTTCCAATTTTTTTTTTTCAGATTTCTGCTCGTCACAGCAAGTATCGACTCACACAAAATGCCAAGTATCGACACTTCCCCAAGTGTCGACTTAAGCAAAGTGCCAAGTGTCGACACTTGGAACATGGTCAATCATATTGACCTCCGGTGATGGCAAACGATTCTCAATCGTCGATCAGCCCTAAGATCAGATAGAAATCTCTATGATGTATGACCCCATAGGTTCGAACACTAAGCCAATAACACTAGAACATTTCCAGTACTAGTCAAAGTTCTCATCTAGCAATAATACCCGATATCTTGATAGGTCGAAGATGCAGAGCACCTCTCTAGAACCTCTGGCACATGCTTACTGCATAATTCATCCCTTTGACCTCATAATATTCAGGATGACCTAGAGTTTGATTGCCAATCCTAATTTGGTTTATCCAGATCATATCTCAACCTCACAAGTTTTGTGACTTCTTACAAGAACTACCCTGGCCAAGGTTTTGCTAAATTGAGACACAGTGAGTCATTCACTCCAAACTATTTGGAGGAGTCAATTCCATCTTGATCCATCACCGCTCCACAAGTAGTTGATTATACCCAGAAACCTTTCGTCACTAGATTAAAAATCTAGATAGTTCGGCACCAAAGTATAGTGAGTTGCTTGCAAGCTGCTATGATGACCTCAGGTCTGAGGGACATATATATTTATATTCCTTCGCGAGCAATCCTTTGGCAGAAGGGAGCTCCGCGTATAATCACATTCAGTGAGATATCACACATTTCACTTGCATGTCACACCAGTGTCTCCACACTCCTTGGTTAAGAGAATAACCAACAAATGTGATATACAACAACCTATACTTAACACATTGTCGTCCTATAACAATGTATCATTTGGTTGTGAACTAGTTTAAGAACTACTTGATATATCCTCTCTATATCAAAAATAATGTAGTTCTAAGGACTCCATCACACAAGAGTTCTTTTTAGAAAAATGCATATGTGATGAACAGCCAAAAGAATAACTTTTATTCATTAAAAATTTATATATAATTACAAAATTAGCACAACCGTCTACAGCCTAGACGATTGGCTTTGGGATAATATTCCCAATAGGATGAGCTTATGGGTTCACTTCAAGCTTATGAGCAAAAAATATTAAAAAGAAAACAAGAACCATTGGAGCAAGTTTTACAAAGCAAGCTCTCCATCAGTGATAACAAGGAGGAATCAAGGGGTGAAAGTAGTCAAAAAAGCCGGAGTCGTGGTCAAGGACGTGGTCATGCTATAGGCCGAGATGGAGCCTATGGGCATGGAAGAAATCATGGTAACCACAACAATATATGGAAAGGCAACCAAACTCATGGAGGAAGAGGACAAAGAGGTAGAAGACGAATGTATGACAAGGGTTAAGTTCAATGTTACAATTGCAACAAGTTTGGGCATTACTCTTTTAAGTGCTACTCTAATCAATCTAATTAAGTTCATGAGAAAGCCATTTATGTCAAGAAGAAAGATGATGGAGATGACATGCTACTACTAGTACGAAAAGGAGGAGAAGCTACCAATCAAAATATGTGGTTTTTGGACTCCGGTGCAAGTAACCACATGACGGGGCATAAAGAAATCTTCATGGAGCTTGATGAATCAGTGAATGGCCATGTCTCATTTGGTGATGCTTCCAAGGTAAAAGTGAAGGGCATTGGTAAGATACTTATTCAACTCAAAGATGGAAGTCAATAGTTTCTTTCCAATATATATTATGTGCCTAATATGAAAACCAATATTCTTAGTGTTGGGCAACTTTTGGAGAAAGGGTTTGATATCCAACTGAAAGATGAAAGCTTCTACTTAAGGAAGCATAACAAACTGATTGCTCATGTTCCTATGTCAAATAACTGTATGTTTATGCTAAACATAAATCATATTATTGCTAAATGCTTAAGTGCATGTATGAAGGATGTTTCTTGGCTTTGGCATTTGCGATTTGGACATGTCAACTTTGGTGCTCTAAAACTTCTTTCAAGTAAGAGAATGGTAAAAGGGCTACCCTTATTTGATGCTCCTAATAATATATATGAGGGGTGTGTTTTTGATAAACATCCAAGGAGGAGTTTTCCAAAGGAGTCTTACAACAAAGCAAAAACACCACTTCAACTTATCCTTACCGATATTTATGGACCAATCACTCCAAGCTCATTTGGAGGTCATCGTTATTTCTTAACTTTTATTGATGATTTCAGTAGGAAAACTTGGGTGTACCTCTTGAAGGAGAAGTCAGAAGCATTTCAAGCTTTCAAGGAGTTTAAAGCTTTGGTGGAGAATCAAAGTGGCTATACCATCAAAGTATTGTGGTCAAATCGCAGAGGAGAATTCACATCCAAGGAGTTTGAAAATTTTTATAAATCTCATGGTATTTGGAGATCGTTGACTGCACCATACTCACCCCAACAAAATGGAGTCACGGATAGAAAAAATTGAATCATACTTGACATGGTTCGAAGCATGCTTAAAATAAAGGAGATGCTAAAGGAGTTTTGGGGAGAAGCCGTAAATTGTACGGTTTATTTGCTTATAAGCCTGATATCTCATATTTCAAGGTATTTGGGTGCATAGCTTATGCACATATTCCAGATCAAAGGAAAGGCAAGTTAGATGGCAAAAGCTTTTATGTATCTTTATCGGCTACGATGCAAGATCTAAAGCCTACAAACTCTATGATTCAAAGGCCAAGAGAGTCATTATAAGCTGAGATGTGAAGTTTCAAGAAGATGGTATATGGAATTGGAACACTAATATGGTGATGATACAAGATGAAGAGCAAATCAAGAAGCAAACAAGTGAGCCAACACCACCTTCGTCTCCTACTTTATCAAATGAAGATGGTTCAGCATCACTAAAGACAAGAAGCATTCAAGATTTATATGAGGTGACATCTCCCCTAAATCTTATTTGTCTTTTTGCTAATGAAGAAATAATTTATTTTGAAGATGCTATCAAAGATAAAAAGTGAAGGAAAGCCATGAATGAAGAAATAAAAGCCATATAAAAGAATAAGACTTGGGAGCTAACTTCTTTGCCAAGAAGAGTTGAACCAATTGGAGTAAAGTGGGTTTATAAAGTCAAGAAAAATACGCAAGGTGAAGTAGAAAAATACAAAGCATGACTTATGGTTAAAGGCTACAAGCAAAAGGCCGGGATTGACTATGATGAGATATTTATTCCTGTTGCTCAGATGGAAACTATTCATTTGGTGATTTCTTTGGCAGCTCAAAATAAATGAAAGAATTTTCAACTTGATGTTAAATCAGCTTTTCGTAATGGCTACTTAAATGAAGAGGTATATATTGAGCAACATAAAGGTTTTATCAAAAGTGGGCAAGAAGATAAAGTGTTAAAATTAAAAAAGGCGCTCTATGGTTTGAAGCAAGCACCAAGAGCGTGGAACTCAAGAATTGATGCATATTTCAATGCTACTGGTTTTGTTCAATGCTCTTATAAACAAGCTCTCTATGGCAAAAGGAGGGATGGGAATATATTACTTGTCTCATTATATGTTGATGATCTTATCTTTACTGGCAATTCTATATAATTGATCAAAGAATTCAAGAAGGCAATGGCGAAAGAATTCGAAATAACTGACATGGAACTTATGTCCTATTTTCCTGGTTTAGAGATAAATCAAGTAGAAAATGAGATTTTTATTTTCCAAGAGCACTATGCAAAAGAAGTGATTAAAAAATTCAAAATGGAAGATTGAAATCCTATTAGCACACTAGTGGATAGTGGTGCAAAATTATCCAAGAATGATAAAGGTAAGGTGATTGATCCTACACTGTACAAAAGTTTAGTAGGGTGTTTGAGATACTTGACATGTACAAGACCAGACATACTATATGGTGTTGGTTTGGTAAGTAGATTCATGGAGAAACCAAAATCATCTCATTGGAAGGCCGCTAAAAGAATCTTACGCTATATTCAAGGTACTCCAAGTCTTGGCTTATTTTATTCTCATTCTAATAATTTTCAACTTGAAGGGTACTCCAATAGTGACTGGGGTGGAGACTTGGATAACCGAAAAAGTACTTCTGGATTTGCCTTTTTCATGGGTGATATGGCATTCTCATGGATGTCAAAGAAGCAATCGATTATTACTCTCTCAACTTATGAAGCTGAATATGTTACAATATCTTCATATGTTAGTCATGCAATATGGCTAAGAAGCTTATTAAAGGAGATTAATTTTGATCAAAATGAAGCTACACAAATTTATATTGATAGCAAGTCAGCAATTGCTTTAAGAAAGAATCCAGTTTATCATCAAAAAAACAAATATATAGATGTTCGCTTTCATTCAATCCGGGAACCTGTGAAGAATAAAGAGGTAGAGCTACTATATGTGAAGATACAAGATCAAGTGGCTGATATATTCACTAAACCTTTGGGAGTAGACTTTTTCATCAAGTTTAAAAGTTCATTTGGTATGATAAAGAATAAACAATTAAGTTTAAGGGGGGATGTTGGAAGTTGATAAACTTAATTGGTATGATAAAGAATTCAAATGGTCATATGGAGAATCCAAAGGGTCATATGGAGAATCCAAAGGGTCATATGGAGAATTCAAAAGGTCATCCAAAGGTCATATGGGAAATCCAAAAAGGTTACATAATTATGGGGGTGTTGGAAATCTTAAAAAAAGATAAAGTTAATTGTGGACAAGTTTTCAAGAGTCTTTTATTATTTCCAAGAGTCAAAAAATTAATGTTGTCTTGTTATTAGCAATGGCTTTTGGATTTTCTATAAAATTTATTTAGAATTCATTCACATGTATGAAACCAAAGTGTCATATGACTTTTGATAATTTGTGAAGGATAGGTAAAAGGTTGTAATATTTCCTATATAAGAAGATGTGCTTAAACCATCTTGTATTAAGAGAGTTGTAAAAAACTCTAATGAAATACTAAGTTTTCTTATCCTATTAGTTCTTGCTCTCTTCCTCCTTATATAAAAAATACTCTTTCTCCACCTGTTCTATTCTATCGGTGGGCACACTGCATTATCTTGGAGTCTCTATTATGAGAGGCAGACTGCTAAAGGCCAATTGCGACCGCCTAGTTAAGATGGTTCATGACAGGATTCAGGGTTGGCAGGGCAGAAGTCTTTCACTTATGGGGAGGATCACTTTGATCAGGTCAGTTCTTACATCCTTACTAGTCTATTTGCTCTCTAATGCTGTTCTCCAAAATCTGTCATTCTTAAGTTAGAATAGTCCCTTCGGACTCTCCTTTGGAGATTAGCACCTAGCCGGAGGGGCGTCCACCTTCTTAGCTGGTAAGTGGTGTGTCAGCCTTGGTGTGAGGGGAGCCTTGGCATCCACTCCCTTGCGGTGACGAGGGAAGCCCTGATTGCCAGGCTTGTCGCTAGGTTCTTATTATGCTCTCACAGTCTATGGATAGCGATGATGAGACATAGATACGGTCACATCTGCCCTGCTGAGGACCACCGACCTACCCAGAGATGTTCAATGATCTGGAGAGTGATGGTGACTACTACTAAGTAGCTCACCTCATACCAGATGGATATTAGGGGACGACAGGGCTATTAGCCTGTTATATGATCTTTGGATTGTGAACCTATCACTGTCACGCTGGCCGACATTCATTACTGTGGATATTATAGACTCTCTCCATCCCTGACTTATTGCTTATGGATGGGTCACAGTGGGAGATTTTGGGGACCCGAGTCTTATCTATTCCTCTACCCATTTATGCCTATACTGATGTCAGGGTATGGAGGACTTCCTCGACTTCTAGAGTGGCCACATCATATTTGATTCCCCTGTTCAGCCACGCACCGTAGAGGACTCTTGATATCACCTAGATCTGGAGGATTCAGGTTCATCCAAGGGTGAGCCTATTTTTATGGAAAGTGACTTGGGATTGTCTCCCCACTAGATCTTTCCTCAGTTCTAGAGAAATGCATGTGCCCCCGCACTACCCTTTTTATGGAGAGGATGAGGAGACCCTGGCCCATGCTATTTTCTCTTGCCAGCGGATTGTTCAGGCTTGGAGGATGGCTAGACTCGAAGCACTATTTATGTATGTCACTGATTACAATGATCACTTCCTACAACTTCTCCATCCTGTCATTGCTCATTCTTCGGCCACTCTTATAGCTTACAATGCATATCACACCTGGCTTACCAGGAATGATATCATCTTTAATTCTGCAACTCACTTAGCCATAGTCATTGTGGAGAGAGCTAGGAGTCATGCAGACGAGTACTTGATGTTGACCATGGTATCGTCGAAGACCTAGGGCTTCTGCATTGCTCCATGAGTGTCCAGCCAGGTTTTCAACTCCTGGGAGCCCCCACTCCGACCTTCTTCATAGGCAACTTCGACGGGAGTGTTATCGGAACTAATGAATGTGCTGGATTTGTCATTCGTGGCTCGGGTCTTGGCCTTGTTGCAGCGGGGGGCATTTTCTACTTGAGCTGACAGTCCTGGTCGCTGAGCTGCGAGGTGTCTGAGCTGGGATAGTCTATGCTCGAAAGATCCTCCAAATTGACCATCTCATTGTTGAGGGTGATTCTACTACGATTATCTCTTGTATCCAGGAGCTGAGGAGATCAACGCCAGTGCACCCTCTCTTTTGCAACATTGCACTCCTCCTTCAGGGATGTTCTTCATGTGTCATTAGATATATTTACCAGGAGGCTAACTCTGTAGTTGATTGGGTAGCCTCCTTCATTGCCCATCACTCGGGCCCCATCCTGTGGACTAACTTAGGGTATGCTCCAAGGTCATTTTATGACATTATCCTTTCCGACTTTCTTGGATGTGTTCATATTAGATCTTTGAATTGAATGCACCGGTTTGAAAAAAAAAAAAAAAAGAAATCATCTTGTGGTGCATTCAATGAATTCACCTTTTACCCTTGACTCTAGATATATTGTAAAGATCCAAGACCTTACTAAAAAAACTAGCTAGAATATATTATTTAGATTTCTTAATCCTATATAAGTATTCAATATCTTTCCAGTGAATAATCGATGCAGAACGAAATACATACGCGCATGACCGGATCCTTACATGCTCTCCCCATTTAAGCCATGACATTCTTACCAGGCTAACAACTAAATATATTAATCCATTCGTAAATACCATGATTGGCTCATAATTAGCCTCAATGAACCTATGCTGTAATATCCCTTAGTCTATATAGGTCATGGATTGTGTTGGCTTTGATATCATTTATAACGATCCAGGATCTCACCTAAAAGACTTGCCGGAAGGTATAATTTGGGTTTCTTAATTCTGTATAAGTATTCAAAATCTTTTCAGTAAATAATTGATGTGAGATAAGATACATGCCTACACAGATCTTTACACATATCCGATCCATCTAATTGCTCAATATCAATGAATTGGACTTGTATTGGGTTTAGCACTTCACGCAGAAAACTTATGGGAATATCCAATGGTAAAATGAAGAAAGCGTTTATTTTTCTCATTGCTTGTTTTCTTCTTTAGATTTTCTTTGTTTAATCTATTGTGGAGCTTTTAGTGCCTTTCTCGCTCCTTTATTTTTTTTTTAAGAAAAAAAAATCCTCTGGTCATTTCGATTGCTATACTAGAATCTAAAATTATTAATTATATTGAAGATTGTACTTAAACAAGTTTCTTCATAACCATAATAGATATAAATCTGATCAAATGTCAACAGCTAGGATCAAATTCAAGCTCTATATCAACACGAGATTTTATCAATTCAGCCGGTCAGCATTCTCAAGTCTCAATACTAAATCAACTTTTCCCATTCTTCTAATAACAATCCATGGTATTGTTTGGATTATATGCTGTTATAATTGGTAAGGTCAGGCATTTTAAAACACTAGCCTTCTTAATGAAAACAATCAGTTAAAGTTGCAGCAACCGCAACCGTGTAGGTTTCTTTCCTTCTTTCTTTCTTTGTTTTTAATTTAGCCTTGGTTGATGGTAGCCACCCACCTACTTGATCATTATAGGGGCCGTGGCACCCGTGCTTAGGCTAATATAAGTAATAACGACAGCATCGTATTTTTTATTTGGCATTGAACAACGAGTATTGTGGTACTATATTATTTATCGAGAAATTTCTCATATGGGATATAGATTCTTGTTTGTAAAATTATGATACCATTGTTGATGCTGCAAGAGAAAGAAAAAAATAAAATAAAATAAAAAATATTATCAATAAGGCATACAAGATTTCATTTTGAAAAATAATAATTATTTACAAGATAAGAATTTGTACTTTCAATCATGTATAATTTTTCTCAACAGGAAATTTCAAATCTCTCATAAAGTTCTTAATTTTTAAGGAGACCTTTTAGCATTTACAAGTTTTCTCTACCGCTACCACACCTTTTAAAAAATTTCTGGATCCTCACACTTGATTTCTAGCCATCTGCCCCTCTTTTTATAGCTTCTATATCGAAGAGCAATTTAACAAGAATCCAGTAATTCAAATCGCATCGAAAAAGAACTCTTATTTCTTGTCTAACTTTGATTTGATCCCTAAAAGTCTCCTGGCCATCCGATCATCAATAAACGCATAAAATCAGCTCGAAATCTCACAGGATCATGTCCAAACCGAGTCGAAATCAATTTGGATTGTCCAATCGCACTTAGAAAATGTGCAGGCTACTGGATCGTACAATAAGTCCCGTAGGCCATGACAATGGACCATGTATTACCTATAGATTGCATGAAACGTTCTCATGGACTGTAGTCCATGGGACCTTGCATGTACACCACATGCTCAAGTGTGCATGCACCATGCATGTGGTCTATGGTGTCTGGGCCACATGCTCACACGTGCATGGGCTATGCTGGCCTGCAGCCATGCGGGCTTGCCTCCGTGTGGGCTTGGTTTGTTGTGGACTGGGCTCGAGGCATAGCCCAACAACAAGTGCATATATCCACCTTCGTCTTTAGTTGGGAGAGTTCTTATTTTGCTTAGAACCACTTGTATTGCCATGGAGAAATTGGTAGTCATTTTTAATGCTCCACTGCTACTCTTTCTATGAAAAGTCAATCCGGAGGAGCCTCCAACAAATAGTATACCATTTGGTTATATCCAAATCAAGATCTAGAACGACTTTCATGGATTAATTAAGTTTGATGATTGTTTCATGATATGCTATGTCGAAGCTTTAGATTCCTACCTTGGAATCTTGTGATTTTACATTTATTGCAAGTTGATAGAAATATATCAGTTGATAAAAAAAAAATCACGAGACTAGCCTAAAAGGTCATCTTCCACTCATGCGTGCATGTCTCCCGTGTCATCATTTGAGAATTTCTCCGGTCTCCCTGCCTGCCTTTTTAATTTTCTCCTCCTTTAGTTTCTAAAGCATATTTACATCATATTTTTTAAGCAAATTAAATTCAATCTATTTAAAATCTCCGGATTAGAGTATATGCCATGAAAGCAACATGAAAGAGATCCTGACACGATGATGGCGGTTTCTTTTTAAACCAAGTAGTAGTAGAAGAAGATATAGAAGAGAGATTGTATTATTAATCCTTGGAGAAGAACAAGGAGAGATACCAGCCTCCTCTCACAAACCGAGAAGAAGCTCCAACCTGCAGACTCCCTCACACATGGCTTCCCTTCTCCAAGCCCCGTGAAAATACCTCACCATCCCAAGCTCTCCTTTAGCGTGAAACAAGAAACCCTCCACACTATTTTCTCACACCCACCAAACTGTCACCCCTTCTCTTAATATAATCACATGGGCGGTTTGGGTCTTCCTAGTTGGTTACAACCAACCAACTAATTCTTGGGCTTGGACATTAGGTTCAAGATGGTTAGGACCCTAGGTAGTTATGGTGCTTAGTTGTTAGGCTCCTAATTAGTTAGAACATGTGGAAGGTTAGGACTCAACCACCTTACCCACTAACTAACTAGCCATATGCTAACCAATTAACCAACTAACTACCTAGCCTTAAACCCCTTTCAAATCAAATGGGAACTGATTATACCTCTGGACCTAAAACCCCATAACCCACAAATCGGATTATGTTACAATCTCTCAAAAACTACCCCCTAAGTCACATACATGAAAAAATACTCAAACCTGGGTCAAGCCTCCTGACCCAATTGACTTACATGTTTTCTCAACCTCAGACTCAAAGTATCCCCTGAAACACCTCCTGGACCCGCTTGGAACACGCCCCCAAGCACAAGGGATCCTCGAACATCCCTGCCATGGCCTCCCAAGTCTCTCCAAGGCTTAGGAGCACCACAAAATCTTACAATCTCCATCTTGTGCCCCCAAGCCTTGGCAAACCCAGCAATATCTTTCTGCACAACCCCGCTGTAACTATGTGTCCTGACAGCTCCTTGTG
Organism: Areca catechu; assembly: GCA_021397845.1. Lineage (NCBI taxonomy): Eukaryota > Viridiplantae > Streptophyta > Magnoliopsida > Arecales > Arecaceae > Areca > Areca catechu. Next base: position 16,150,085 of record CM038041.1, read on the forward strand.
CGGATCTCCTTGCCTCTGCCAACACCTTTCAGCTGCTGCATGCCCTTGGAGGCCTTTGGGATGACCGCCTCCATAGTTGAAAATTCTTGCTTGTATCCTGGCACCACCATTGTAGCCTTCCTTCTGCCTGGCAACTACATCAGACTTTTTCTTGGACTTCCTTGGAGAGAACCCAACAAACCTGAACCGGCACTTACAACAACTGGAGCTTTACCTAACACCATCTCCTTAGAGCCATGCCTGACTACCTGTGCACGCTGCTCCACCGGCCTCGGTGCACCCCTTGCGCTAGTGCTAGGATGTGACTCCTCCCCATGCACTCCTCCGCTCTGACCTCGTATCGAAACCTGCTCCACCCATGAAGCCACCTCTCCCTAGTGCTCTACTAAAAACTGAAGTCCCCCTGATGCCACAATGAAATCCTGAGGCTAGCAACTCAACGGTGCCCTGCTGAGCCTGCACCTGAACCTCGAACCCCATTGCTGTCTCCTCGGACCCTCCGTATCCCACGGACCCCTTCAAGATCGTTATGGATACATTGCCTCCTGCAGGCTCCTCTGAAACCAAAAGCTCATCCAACTCTTCCTTTGACCCAGCAACTGAATCTGAGAAATCCGGACTTTCCTTTTCTCCATCCTTGCACTTCTTTCTAAGCGGACACTCCCGCTTAAAGTGCCCTGTTACACCACACCTATAGCATTTGCTTGCCATGCTGCCTTTCTTGGACTGTACCTGTCCCATCTGTTTATCTTTCTTCTTCCATTTTCTTAGCCTCTCTGAAATAGTCAAACTCTCCTGGAAGACCTCCTTCTTTGTCATCCGTTCTCGCTGCTTATTGAACTTTAGCACTGATATGATCTCCTCATACACCAATATCTCCTTTCCATACAGCAGTGTAGTCACCAACAGATTGAAGCTCCCGGGTAGTGAACATAAAAGCAGCAGACTTTTATCTTCCTCTTCTAAATCCACCCCAATATTGAGCAAATCCATGCTCATCCGATCGAACCGCTAAATATGTCCCGTAACATCCTCACCCTCTTGCATCCGAAGGATGTACAGTTGCTTCTTTAACACCAACTTGTTGCACATATTCTTCTCCATATACACGGTGTGCAACCTCGACCACAATCCCTTGGATGTCTTCTCCTCTAACACGCCATTCAAAATCTCATCCGCCAGACAAGTCCTAATCATGGCATATGCCCTTTTCTCCAAGGACATCCACTCCTTGTCATTCATACCCCTTGACCCATCTAAACCAGCAAGTCTTCCTCCCTAACCTTCCACATGATGAAACTTCCTTTCCCATCAAACTTCTCCACACCAATCTTCACCCCGCTGCCTTCCATGATCCAAAACAATCACAAGATTGACAAAAGCCTTGAAGAAGATGCATGATATAAAGAAAGTGTAGACAGCAGCCCCAGATCTTATCCTTCCTCTCAATACGTTAAGGAAATCCTATATCTGAACCCTTCTCCAAAATCCTAGAGAAACCTGATCCAAAAAATATCTTGATCAAGACCACCTTAATGGGATCCTGGGATAGAAAACTCCTCTCTCCATGCTCGAACCCGCTCTAATACCACTTGTTGGAAAATCCCTGGAATAGAGTATATGCCATGGAAGCAACGTGGGAGAGATCCGATGCAATGATGACAGCCTTCTTTTTAAACCAAGTAGGAGAAGATATAGAAGAGAGATTAGGAGAAAAGAGATTGTATTATTAATCCTTGGAGAAAAACAAGGAGAGAAACCAGCCTCCTCTCACAAACCGAGAAGAAGCTCCAACCTGTAGACTCCTTCATGCACGGCTTCCCTTCTCCAAGCCCCGTGAAAATACCTCACGGTCCCAGGTCCTCTTTTAGCGTGAAACAAGAAACCCTCCATGCTATTTTCTCACACCCACCAAACCGTCACCCCTTCTCTTTATATAATCACATGGCAGTTTGGGGCTTCCTAGTTGGTTACAACCAACCAACTAATTCTTGGACTTGGACATTAAGTTCAAGGTGGTTAGGACCCTAGGTAGTTATGATGCTTAGTTAGTTAGGCTCCTAATTAGTTAGGAAGGTTAGGACTCAACCACCAACCGACTAACTAACTAGCCTCATGCTAACCAACTAACTACCTAGTCTCAAACCCCTTTCAAACCAAAAGGGAACCGACTACATATCTGGACCAAAAATCCCATAACCCACAAACCGGGTTATGTTACAATCTCTCAAAAACTCCCTTCTAAGTCGCATACATGAGAAAACACTCAAACCTGGATCAAGCCCTCTGACCCAACTGACTCACATGTTCTCTCAACTTCAGACTCAGAGTATCCCCTGGAACATCTCCAAGACCCACTTGGGACATGCCTCCAAGTCCCAGGGATCCTCGAACATCCCTGCCATGACCTTTCAAGTCTCTCCAAGACTTGGGAGCACCATAAAATTCTACACAATCTACACCACATTGTTTCACTTGAACTGAGCTAGACTACCTACAAATTAATGATGCTCCTTTGAAGGTCACTTGCATCGTCATATAGATCTTCAAAGCCTTAAGAAACTATAGGCTGATACCAATCCAACCCATCAGAACTAAGCTCATTAATACATTGTTAGACATCAATTACAAAACCACTTCTTTTCTTGTTGTGTTCTTTTTCTCAATCATGCTTCAGGCTGGATTTTCATTTGTCTTCCTCTTTATCAGGTGATGCTGAATTAGTTGTTTAAATTCACTGCATCTCATGATTTTGAGATCATTTTGCCAGGTTAATTATGCTGCAAAATAATGATCCAACTTGATTTGACCAGAGGCTTGGTTGGGCTAAGGTGTTTTAAGTTGAGACTAAAATTTAGAAGAAAGATACCAAACCAAGCTAACAACTGATGTTGCCATGATTAGTTGGGCCAAAATATGTTGAAAAAATGAATTAAAATGGCTCAAGTTAAAGTCTAAGCTCGTGGTTGGCAGATTAAGTAGAGATAGAGTACCGCTTGTTCCCCATTTGTGCTGCCAAATATTTTTTTTTTAGCCCGGCAGAATATGTACCGTTTTACATTGACCTGAAGCAGCCTAATTAATGTGATGCATTGCTGCCCAACGCGGAAAGTGTGTTAGCTGGTGAAGAACCTAAAATTGATATCTCCCTTTTCTTTTTTTTTCTTTTTTTTTTTAATGAAAAAAACAGAGAGGAGTTAGATCCCGGGCATGGCCACTCCCAGACGATCCTCCAACCCCGACCAAAAAATATTCAATACACGGCGCATATTAATTTTTCCACAGCCATTTCTCATCCGAAGATGAGTACGTCAACCTGACTATCAATGGCGTCAGCCGAGTTAATGGAATTTATCATATATATTTCTAATTTTTTTTAACTATCACTGACCAACGGAAACTCCAGTATTATTTTATTATTTACTTTATTTTATTTTATTTTTTTATTATTATTATTTTATATTTTATATCCGAACTTTCGTTGCCTTATTTTTCTTCCCCAAAGTATTGTTTCTTTCAATGTTGCGAAGAATAGTAATATTGTATGTAATGAAGCCATTTATCAAACACAAATTCATTACAGTTCCCATGCATTGAGCTTTCACTTAACTGTTGATATGATCCTCTCTTTTTTTGCGTAGAAGATATGATCTTTACAAAAGGATACCATATTTGAAACCAAGGCAGCTTTGTCCAATTACTTTGATCCTTGACAGTGATATTTGTTTGACAAAGCACCACAGCGAGAATCACTAAAGCTGTCTTGTGGACCAGATTGGGCAAATTTCAAACTCTATACCAGGCCCCAGCTACCAACAAGTCTAATCAATAGGATAATGGGGCTTGGGAGGTGGCTGTTGACATCCAAAGAAAGGCCATTTGTCGATAGGCCAGATAACATGATCAATTGATTAATATTTGGTGGCTTCAGTAACCCAACTATATATTGCAAGGAGAAACCCAGGCTAGCTCAGTGAACCCTTCCAGGGTGAAAGCATATCAGCTGCTTCAAGCTAGACCCGGTGCTGCTTGGTGAGAGGATGAATCATGAATTATGGCTACTTAGATGTTCCGTGATTTCTTTCTGAGCACAGAATCTTCATGTTGCATGAACCACCCAATAAAATGATGTACACCTTTGGATGGTGGCCATCAAGAGATGGATGGTGGCCATCAAGTGATTGATGGTCTTCAAAGATTTATTCGATGACCGTCTATCTCTTGATGGCAGTGCATCAAGAGATGCACCGTATTATACCCAATCAACTTTTTTCTGATATCCATCCGATTCACTTCATCGAAGATCTGACCGATCCACTCCAGCAGAGATCCGAACGACCCGCTGTAGCGGAGGTCCATCCGACCCACTTCATTAAAAGTCCGACCGATCCACTCTGGTAGAGATCCGAACAACTCGCTGTAGCAGAGGTCCGTCCGACCCATTCCAGCAAATATTCGAAACCCACTCCAGCAGATATTCGAACGACCTGCTGTAGCAGAGGTCCGACCGACCCATCTTCAGCAAGGGTCCGACCGACCTCCTCCAGTAGAGGTCCGAACGACTCGCTATAGCAGAGGTCCGTCCGACCCACTTCATCGAAGGTCCGACCGACCCAATCCGGCAGAGGTCTGAACAACCCGCTGTAGCAGAGGTCCGTCCGATCCATTTCATCGAAGGTCCGACCGACCCATTTCGGCAGAGGTCCGAATGACCCGCTGTAGCAGAGTTCCATCCGATCCACGTTCAGCAGGACCTAGCCTGAAGGCTCCAAAAGCCTCTTTCAGTTGGTACCAGAATTCTGTTACAACATATCTCATGACGTGGCCGCGTCCTGATGCCACCTGACCACTACCCTGATTCTCCTAGGGACAAATCGGACCTTCTTAGCTCAGCCCCTAATAGAATTTGACAGTATTCCGCGCCTATATAAGGTAAACGGGGGACTTCGAATAGGGACGAAGCACTCTCTTCCTACTTCATAAGTTCATCTCATTCGATTCCTCCGTTCTATTGTCCTCAAGCTCCCGCTTACTTAAGCATTGGAGTGTCCCCGCCGGAACACCACCCGTTCTTGGAAATTTTTTGTAGAAATTGGGAGAGGAGCATTCCAGCCAAAGTCGACTGAACTCGGTCCGAAAGAAATTACAGCAACACACCGTATTCTGCAGTGCTACCTACACACACGATAGAAGATCATGGTTGCTTATCTTCATTTCTGTTCCATTGTTGGCTCAAAAGGACATTCAGTGCTGTTCCACTTTTCAATATGCTAGCCTCAAGTTCTGCAATATTAAAGTTTCAAGATTAGTATATTTCTGATTTTTTAAAAAAAAAACAGACAATGTTTTGGGAATAATCTGGGCTGGGTTTTGTACAGTTTTTAGGCTGTAGCTGGTCTCTGAACAAGTCATCAGTTTCTAATAGACCTGACAAGTTAATCCAGGCCCAGCCCGATTAGATAATAGACCATAATTTTACTTATGGCGTGCCGGATCCTTGATGTATGTAATTGCTGATGTAGTTCCATCATATAAATATGGCTCCTCTCACTTCATCTAGTTTCTTTCCAGTTAATGTTTTTTGTTTTAAATTGGTTTAATAAATCCATTTTACCAAAAAAACACAAAATGTATGGGGTTTAAAAGTGGTCTTGGGCTGCACTTGGACGGCCTATCAAGATGAAACTTACTACCAACAAAAGAAGCTCATTCTCATATGAAGTCATATTTTAGTCTCTAACAACTGTTTGGTCTGGTGATTTCTTCATACATACATACAAATATATATATATATATATATATATGTCCAAGGTTCAAATCCTGTGATGTGTCTGCAAATTGAGGAGATCATGACACAGGCTGCAATAGATGACGATTAGGCCATGTTCTTAAAGATTGAACTTTCGATTTTTTTTTTTTATTTTTTATTATTATTTTTTTTTTCTTTCAAATAAGGAGATGAAAATTGGGTCTCAAATCACATGTATGTGTCCTGTCTTAAAAGAGTGACGTTGGCAATAGTAGTGAGATTTTAGAGCATATGCCACGATAATTCTCATATCTTTTGTCAATTTGGATAGAACTCAAACAGATTACTTTGCAAGACACGCTCCTAAATAGCAACAACAGAGCTCAGGTATCCCCAAAGATTTCTTTCTTGGATCTATCAAAGTAAAATCAAATCTGTTGAGAAGGTTATATCCAAAAGCCTAGGGTTGCTGGATTAATTTATCAAGACATAAAAATAAAAAATTGTTCCAAAATAGATAGGACTATTTAAACCAAGTACTAACCGGATGTCATATTTATTGTTGCTTTCTTAATTATCTCCTGTACCTACTATCATAGAATAGCTTAGGATTTGAATTGTATGTTTCTTCTGACAAGAGAATAACTTGATCTCAATCATTGAATCATGCTTTGCACATTTTTTTAAAGCATGGCATAAACTTCATGATCTATATCAGTATTATAAATGAATAGGAGAAATTTAATGTGCTTTGAAAGATATGCAAAGCACGATTCAATGGTTGATGTCATGGAAGAAGATCAATCATCATTTTGTGCGAAAGATATAGTTTGTGAAATAGCTAAAACCCAAAATTTAAGGCGGAAAGGATGGATGGTTGGCATTGCAGGTGGTGAAGGTCTAGAGCTATTTATTACCAGATCTCGATAGAATGCATCAATCGTTTCATGTCAGGGAGTAAATTTAGGCGGTGGCATGACAAATATGAGGCGTTCCAACAACTTCGCCATTCAAACGTCCCCCAGGACCTTATCTCCCCCCCCCCAACCCCCACCCACTCCTATATCCTCACCCTCTCCCACTCCTTTCATTCTCCTCTGGCCTCGCTTACCATGGCTGCAACCATGAGGCCAGGAAACGCCCTCTTACTCCTACTTGCCGCCACCTGCATTGTTGCCCTCCTCCCCCTCGCCTCCACCGCCGCCATCCCCGGTGCCGGCGGCCATCATCACCACCACAAACTCCTCCCCCCTGTGGACCCTCGGATCATCCCCCTCTGCCACCAGACCTTTACCCCGCATATCTGCATCAGCGCGGCTCGCCCCTACGCCCCTGCATACCCTGTCATCGACGCCACCAACCTGTTCAACATCTTGGTCCGTGCTCTCAGAGACCGCATCAAAAAAGACACGGCCAGGACCCTCGCCATGACCAAGACCCAGAAGTTGGATAACATGGTGAACGATGGCATCCAAAGCTGCCTTGGCTCCTACAACGATGCAGTGGAGTACACGGAAGAAGGGATAGAGGCATTCATAACGCGAGACCTGGGAACGTTTGAGACCAGATTCAGCATGGCAATCGGCGCATTCAGCAGTTGCAATGACCAGTTCACGGATATTCCTAACCCGCTGGAAGCTCAGAATTCCAGGTTGATGAACATGGCCGGCAACTGCATCCACATTGGCAAAATGACCTTCGATGACTAAGGAAATACGTACGGTTTTTGTGGGTTATTTAGCTCTTCCACAGGTGTTAGAAGTGCTGCTCGGTTAGAAGAAGGGACGTTATATATTATATTTATATATATATATATATATATATATATGTGTGTGTGTGTGTGTGTTTGTGTGTGTAATAAGAGGGATGGAAGGAAATGGTTGGGGTTTGTGGGATTGACCTGGAGTTCTGGATCATGGGTGGCCTCTATGTTGCCTTCTTTGCTTCTATGTTTTTTTCCAGCGGTTTAACTGCAATGGTTTCGGATTATAGGACAGCAATAATTACTTCCCTTGCACAGCCAAAGACAACCCGTACATCAACCAACAACATATAAATGCAAGCATATAAATTAATATTGATAAATTCTTTAATGGCTTTTTTTTTTTTTTTTTTTTTTTTTTTTTTAAATAAAAGGATAGGAAGGAATAATCCCGTATAGCTTTTCCATGGAATCCGAACCTGTTAGGCCATTATTCAATACGAGCTGAATTTTTCGTGTTCCTTCCTATCAATCGATGAATACGTCAGCTAATCTCACTACGACATCGAGTATCAGCCGTTCTGTTCCTGATCACATGTATCTATAAAATTTAAATTTTAATCGAGTCATTCAAAAAATCATGTTACAAATTCACGAGTAAAAATAGATGGGATCATATTTTTATCAACCGTATTATTATCGTAATGGTACTGACTTTATGATTAACTCATGATTGAACTATCCATTAACTGTCGCAGTAATTTGTATTTGTTTTACTGCAAAATATGTACGTCCAGGCAGGAGATATCGGTCCTTGGACTAATAATTCTCATTCTTTATTTTTTTGTTTTTAAGTCTCTTGAGATAGGGCGGAGCAAAATATCTTGAAACGGCACGAACCGTCACTATAATATCCTTTCCGAGTGCTTTCACCCGCACAAATAATAATAATAATAATAATAATAATAAAATATAAAAAAATCCGGTCTACAGCACCGTTCACCTTAGTCTTGAAAGTCTTGTCAATGTGGTTAAATGGTAGCATATCTCCTGTAATTCAAGGATGTTATTATTATTATATTTTTAAACCAAAAGGGATGGAGGGAGATAAATTTCGGTATAATTATTCCATATATCAACCTGGTACTAAAATTTTAAAATATATCCTGATTTCTCATTCATATCGGTGATCATGGATTCCAGAAAAATTTTTGGATTTAACCAAGTTATTTACGGAATCATATCTCGAATCCATAATCAATTGGCAACGAGATAAGATCTCTACTAATCGGGTTATCACCTTTAGCAATAGGTGCAAGTTTTTTATCCAAATGTTTCTTGGAGATATTTTAGTGATGGCAACAATAATTCTCTCCTCGTGCTTTTGCTAGTCTTCTCTCGTTCCTTTCATTCATGACTTGCACATCATTCCACCGGTGTGGTCCCCTCATAATCAAATGCAGCCATCTACCCGAAGAAGCCAGGTTCAATAGGATAAATCACTTCGAGATATTCCAATCATTCCTACCAGGAATCGCATTTTATTTGCATTTGTGTTATTAAGTTTGGACATTAATTTCAAAGTTCAGAAACAAGACAAGTATCATGGATGCCTCACTAACATCATTATGAATGTTTTTGACCCCACAAATAGGTACTCCACCATGAAATGGAGGGTAAAAGATCCGTGCCTTGTTATTGGTTGTCATGCATTAGAAACTTCAATATTCACATTGTGTCATCTTATAGCTCATGTATCTATTGACGGGTTGACCGCTGTAATTATTTTGATATGCATTCTTCTTAGCTAGATGCATGATAGTTAACCATATCACTTAAAATATTATACTTTTTACTCTATGGTTGGACTAAACTTGTAGCTATTATTTGATACTGTTAGTTTTTTTCTGAACTTCCATGTCATTTTCATTGCTAACTTTGAAATTATAAAATGGTACCAGACTCAACAATGTCAATAGGATTTTAAAGAAAACGGAAAGGGGAGAGAGAGAGAGAGAGAGAGAGAGAGAGAGAGAGAGAGAGAGAGAGAGTGTGTGTGTGTGTGTGTGTCGGGGCGGGGGGGGGGGGGGGGGGGGGGGGGTGTGGAATATATTAGTGGAAAGCAAAAACTATGGACCGCTTTGATGTCAAAAATTATTTTAGGATAGTAATTTTTTTGTTTAGTTATCAATATTCTAAAGCTATAGGAGTTTAATATATATTTAGTTGGCAAATGTAAAATCTATTTTTGAATAACAAAATGACCAAAAATGATAAACATAACAAATAAGAGGAGATCAATTTAAAAGATGTTGAGGATCGAGATGAGAAGAGATTAACTTAAAAAAAATAAGAGTTTAACCTGGAAACAATCTAAGAGGTGACACTATAGTAAAAAGGGGATTTACCGACGCTATTAAAGATATTTGCCGACGCTTTTAAGCATTGGCAAGAAATTTTTCAATGCTTTTTAAAGTGTCGCAAAAGCGTCGGGTATGTAAGCGTGGGGACGTAACATGCCGATGCTTTTTAAAAGCGTCGACAGATAAAGCATCGCTAGATTTAAACTACCGATGCTTTAAAGCGTCGCGGCTCGAGGAGCAGGAGCTCGACTTCGGCCGGGGGGCTCGACCTTAAGGGAGCCACCCGATGGAAGGGCTCATGGCTCGAGGAGCGAAGCTGGCATGGCGATCCTTGCCAGTGCGACTTCCACCTGGGTTTGAGGAGGACTCCACGTCAGCGGTCTTGCCACATCATTTACCCCCCACTTTCAAGTCTCGATGGAATGTGGCACTTGGGTCGAAAGGAGTTATTACGAAGCTAACGTGGAAGAGTGGAAATCTGGTGCTATTAAATGCCACGATCACCACCGCTTCGTGAATCATGTCTTGAAGCCAATACGGGGGTGCCATCTCAGCAAGTCCGAGGAAGTATGATGGCCGATGTTGGGCCCGAGAAGGTCTTCAGTGCATCGAGGCATCGTCCTTTGGCTATCATCACACGTGGCGCCCATCCGACGGTGAAAGCTATGAAAAGGCGTACAGTCGCTATCTGACCGTTTTTGAAAAATGAGACTTTCCTCAAACTATCTCTTTCAATCTCTCCATGCCCACAAATGGCTAAAGTTTCTTCCTTTCTCGGGCTGTCCTTTCCCTCCAAGGTAATCAGGTTAGTCTTCCTTCTTTGTCTTCTTCTTCTTCTTCGACTGGGTTGAGTCCTTCCCAAGACCCCTTCAGCCCTCTAGCCTTCGAATTCTCCATTCTTCCCTGCCTTAGATGGCTCCGTCAGGTCGGATCCATCGTTTCTCTAGCAACCCTGATGAGGCAAGGCCCTCTCAACCGAGGATCCCTTCTTTCGATGAGGAGGATGAGGTTCCTCTCAAAGTCCGTAGGAATCTCTGCCCAATTGGAATAGTCATAGGAGGACCCAGGGTACCCCCTTTTACTCCTTCTGCTCCTGCGGCTGCTCCTCCTGCTCCCGCACCTTCTTCCTGTTGACTTCGTTATTGATTTTGATGATAAGCAAAATGCTTAAGTATAAGTTGAGTACTAATTATTTCTTTGAAGTATGTTTTTATGAAAAAAGGTGCTTATCAATTTAACAAAATTTGATTGATTGTCAAATAATGAAAAAGTCCTAACTATGGATGAAAGATCAGTTTAAAGTAGACTTTGGTAGTTGAAGAATGCTTAAAAGGACACAAGAATTCAATACAATTTGGTTTCAACAAAAGTTAAAGTATTTTTGAAGAAATCTCAGTCAAGTATCGACTCAAGAGAGTGAAAGTATCGACTCAAGCCGGCGGTATGCAGAAAGAGTTTTAGATGGCACTGCTGAAGTGTCGACTCATACCAGTCAAGTATCGACTCAAAGTGTTGACTCAAGGATCGGCTCATCGTCTGAGATTTTTTGTTACAAAACTTGCTAAAGTTGAAGACTTGCCTGAAGTGTCGACACATGGATGTCAAGTATCGACTCAACAGAGTAAGTGTCGACTCGTCTAAAAATTTCCAAAAAGCTTCATTGAAGATATTTGTGCTAGGTGTCGACTCATGGAATGCAAGTGTCGACCCTAAGCATCGACTCATAGCTTGAAGTTTCGACAATTGGAATTCTGGAAATAGTAACGGCTAGTTTTTAAATGTAGAACTTGCTCTTTTTGGCTCCCAACAGCTAGTTTTTCATGTCTAACGGCCATAAACCGATTTTGAGGTCTTGGGAAGGTATTTAAATGATTCAAATCAAATCTAAACATAAAGAAAATCAATAGGATTAAAGAGAGGAACACCAAGAGAAAGAAAAAGCAAGTGCATTCACTCAAATTCATTGAGAGCAACTACCTTCAAGTAAAAAGAAATCTCCAAGCATTCAAGAGCAAGAGCATTCTGTTGGGATTTGCTGTAGGGAGTTTGTGGTGCTCCCAAGCTTTGGAGAGACTTGGGAGGCTATGACAAGGATGTTCGAGGATCCCTGGGGCTTGGGGGCATGTCCCAAGTGGGTCCTGGATGTATTCCAAGGGTTTCCTGGAGATGTTCCAAGGATGCTCTAAGTTTCAGTTTTATCTCATGTGACTTAGGAGAGTTTTTGAGAGACTGTATCATAACCCGATTTGTGGGTTATAGGGTTTATGTCCAAATATTAGTTGGTTTGTTGCAACCAACTTAGGAAGCCCCAAACCATCCATGTTATTATATAAAGGGGGCATCGGTTTAGAGGGGTGTGAGAGAGGAATCAGCGTGAGGGTTACATCACGCGGAAGAAGGGCTTGAGCGTGGAGGTCTTCCATGGGTTTGGAGAAGGGATCTTGCATGAGGGAGTCTACAAGGTGGAGTTACTTCTCGGGTGTCAGAGAGGTGCTGGTTCTTGATTGTAATCAAGGTTTCTTCTCCAAGGATTAATAAAGATTAGTCTCTCTTTTCTCCTAATCTCTTATATTACTTCTCCTACTTCTTGGTTTAGAAAGAAGGCTACCATCATCACGTCAGGGTCTCTCCATGGTGCTTCGTGGCATATACTCTGAACTGGGATTTTCTAACAAGTAGTATCAGAGTGGGTTCGAGCGTGGAGGGAGAAGTTTTCTATCCTAGGATCCCATTGAAGTTTCTCCAGGATTTTGGAGAAGGGTTCAGATCTGGGGTTTAGATTTGGGGCTGCTGTCTACACCCTCTTTATATCAGGTATCTTCTTCATGGTTTTTGTCAATCTTTCACTATTGTGATTGCTCTAGATCATAGAAGGCAACGGGGTGAAGACTGGTGTGGAGAAGTTTGATGAGAAAGGGAGTTTTACTATGTGGAAGGTTAGGGTTGAAGACTTGCTGGTTCAGATGGGATTAGATCTGGCTTTGGAAGATAGGCCAAGGGGTATGAATGACAAGGATTAGATGTCCTTGGAGAAAAGGGCATGTGCCACGATTAGGACTTGTTTGGCAGATGAAATTTTGTGGCGTGTTAGAGGAGAAGACACCCAAGGGATTGTGGTCGAGGTTGCACCCATGTATATGGGAAAGAATATGTGCAATAAGTTAGTGCTGAAAAATCAACTGTACAGCCTTCGGATGCAAGAGGGTGAGGATGTTGCAGGACACGTTCAGCGGTTCGACCAGATGAGCATGGATTTGCTTAACATTGGGATGGATTTAGAAGAGGAAGATAAAAGTCTGCTGTTTTTATGTTCACTACCCGAGAGCTTCGATCCGTTGGTGACTACATTGTTGTATGGAAAGGAGACGCTGGTGTATGAGGAGATCATATCAATGCTAAGGTCCAATGAGCAGTGGGAACGGATGACGAAGAAGGAGGTCTTCCAGGAGGGTTTGTATTGACCCCTGGAATGATTTTAATGATCACAAAAATTGGAGCATGTATTTGATACTAACTCTTCTCAAATTGTTTAAGAAGTTTTGCGGAAATTGGTTACCTTAATTTAAAATGGTTTTCAAATTTACTTATGGGTAATTCAATTGAGTTTGTAAAGGCCTTGACTTATGAATACTGTAATCATGTAAAATGGGCTTAAAAGTGTAAAATTTTGATAAAGTATATAGATTAGCTTCTAGATGATTCAATGTTGAAGTTTTGGGAAGCTTAAAGCAAATTTTTTAAAGACTTGTAAGAGCCGACTCAAGGTGGCACGGCACGGAGGAAGATTCAAAGTTTCAGAACCAAGAGCCGACTCCCAGTTCAAGAGCCGACTCTTCCAGAAATATATTTTTTGAAGTTCTGAGAACTAGAGCCGACTCCCAATTCAAGAGCCGACTCTAGGTATGTATGTTTGTCTTGACTGAAAGCTTGAAGGCAAGAGCCGACTCCTAGTCCAAGAGCCGGCTCCCACAGAAGTTTATTTTTGGCCTGTCTGAGACTTCGAGCCGACTCTTAGAGCTCGAGCCGGCTCGTGGAGCCGTTGTCTGCACTTCAATGGCTAGTTGCTGAAATTGAAATTTGAATTCCAATTTATCTCCAACGGCCATTTCATGAATCCCAAGGCCCTACAACGGCCATATATCATGGAAAACTATAAAGGGGATTATTTTTGAAGGATTAAACAATTAATTAAGATTTATTGCTAAATTTTCTTGAGAAAACAAAGAGCTTTCAAGTTATTCCTCTACCTACCTCAAAGAGCATTCAAGTTGGATTCAAAGCTTTACCAACTCTACTCTATCATTGAATCCACTCATTGAAGAAGGGAAGAAGCAGCATTGAAGAGCACTCAAGACTTGACTTCATCTTGATCTACATTGGCAATACCAAAACAATCTTGGTTTGTTGTAGTTGCTTGTTATTCATTCTTTATCTTTGTTTATTCTCTAAGAACAGTAAGGGGCTATATCTTAAGAGAGAGAGTTAAAGGTTTTTAGGTAAACCTTGTAAAATCTAAGTTTAGGTTCTTGATTTTCCCGGTTTAAAACCAAATGTTTGTATTTTCTTTAGTGATCCCGTGTAAAACCAAAGAGAGTTAGGATTTCTTTGGTGATCCCGGTAAAACCAAAGTGTATAGGTTTGGATTGTAATCCTAGTAAAACAATCCGACTGTATTTCGATTGGGGGATATAGTGAAAATTCCTAGTGGTCCTTGGGTAGTGGATGTAGGAGCCGGTTGCTCCGAACCACTCTATTTCTTGGTGTTTGTGATTGTGCTTTCATTACTTGATTGCTTTAACTTCTTTACTTCCGCTTTGCATACTTCATTTCTACACTAAAAGAATTTCAAAGTGCACATACTTGCAAAAGATTTTTAAACCCAATTCACCCCCCTCTTGAGAAGCCACCTAGGCAACAGTTTGGCTGTATCAGAGAGGCCAAGAAAATGGAAGAAGGGTAAACAAGTGGGACGGGTATAGTCCAGGAAAGGTAGCATGGCTAGCAAGTGTTACAGGTGTGGTGTAGCAGGGCACTTTAAGCGGGAGTGTCCGCTTAGGAAGAAGTGCAAGGATGGAGAAAAGGAAAGTCCAGATTTCTTAGGTTCAGTCGCTGGGTCAAAGGAAGAGTTGGATGAGCTCTTGGTTTCGGAGGAGCCTACGAGAGGCAGTGTATCTGAAATGATCTCGGAGGGGTCCACGGGATATGGAGGGTCTGAGGAGGCAGCGATTGGATACGAGGTTCAGGTACAGGCTCAGTAGGGCAGCATTGAGTTGCTGGCTTCGGGGTTTCATTCTATGGCATCAAGTGGACTTCAGTTTTAGGTGGAGCACCGGGGAGAGGTGGCTTCACGGGGGTGCAGGTTTGGACATGAGATCAGAGCGGAAGGGTGCACGAAGAAGAGTCACATCCCAGCACCAGTGCCAGGAGTGCACCGAGGCAGGTGGAGTAGTGTGCACAGGTAGTCAGGCATGGCTCTGAGGAGATGGTGTCAGGCAGAGCTCCAGTTGCAATGAGTGCTGGTTCAGGTTCACTAGGTTCTCTCCAAGGAAGTCCAAGAAAAAGACTGATGCAGCTGCCAGGCAAAAGGATGGCTATAATAGTGGTGCCAAGTTACAAGCAAGGATTTTCAGCTATGGAGGTGGTCATCCCAAATGCCTCCAAGGGTGCACAGCAGCTGAAGGGTGTTGGCAGAGGCAAGGAGATCTGCACAAGAGGCTGTCAGGACACGCAGTTACAGTGAAGATGTGTAGGAGGACATTGCCGGGTTTGCAAAGGTTGCGGGCACCAAGGTGGAGATTATAGAGAATTTGTGGTGCTCCCAAGCCTTGGAGAGACTTGGAGGCCATGGTAGGGATGTTCGAGGATCCCTGGAGCTTGGGGGTGTGTCCCAGTGGGTCCTGGATGTATTCTAGGGATTTCCTGGAGGTGTTTCATGGATGCTCTAAGTTTCAGTTTTATCTTATGTGACTTAGGGGGGTTTTGAGAGACTGTATCATAACCCAGTTTATAGGTTATGAAATTTAAGTCCAAGTATTAGTTGGTTGGTTGCAACCAACTTAGGAAGCCCCAAATTGTCCATGTGATTATATAAAGGGGGCATCGATTTAGAGGGTGTGAGAGAGGAATCAGCATGAGGGTTACATCACGCGGAAGAAGGGCTTAAGCATGGAGGTCTTCCACAGGTTGGAGAAGGGATCTTGCGTGAGGGAGTCCGCAAGGTGGAGTTGCTTCTCGGGTGTCAGAGAGGTGCTGGTTCTTGATTGTAATCAAGGTTTCTTCTCCAAGGATTAATAAAGATCAGTCTCTCTTTTTTCCTAATCTCTTCTATTACTTCTCCTACTTCTTGGTTTAGAAAGAAGGCTACCATCATCACGTCAGGGTCTCTCCCACAGTGCTTCCGTGGCATATACTATGATCCAGATTTTTTAATATTTGTGTGGTGCTCCCAAGCTTTGGAGAGACTTGGGAAGACCATGGCAGGGATACTGGAGGCAATCCCTGGGTGCTTGGAGGTGTGCCAAGCATTTCCTGGAGGTGTTCCAGGGAGCTCGAGATCTGGGTTTGGAGATCTTGAGGTTGGAGTTAGCTCAGGCTATGGAGGAGTCGACTCCTGCAGGTCGATAGCAGGATTGAGTTCTGGTCGAGTCGGCTCGAGGTCTATTCGAGTTGACTCATGGTCTGGTCAAGTTTGCTCGAGATCTGTTCGAGTCGAATCTTCTGACGGGTTTAGATCTCATATGTTGGCCTGGGGGGAGAGAGAGTTTTGTTCGACTGGGTCATGTTGACTCAGGGCTATATATATATCTTGTAGTAGCCGGAGTGGTACGAGAGGTCCAAGAGTTGAGCCGGAATAGAAATCCTCTTCTCCTTAAGAAACAAGGAAGCCCTCCTCTTTTTGGTTCTCTCTTTGTAGCAGCCCCTTAGGGGCACACCTCCACCTATGGAAGTGGATGGGGTGCCCCGATCTTTCTCAATGATGGATCCTTTCATGTCCATGGCAGCATCAAGTCGATCTCGGGCATTCCGCGGAGTCGAGTGAGGTGTCTCATTCCTCGACATTTGGTATCAAAGCTTCTTGATGCGGTGGCATGAAGGAAGAAGGGAAGAAGCAGATCTCTGGTTGTGAGATCTGGAGGAGGCTGCAGGTGCGCAGATCGGACGCATGATGGATCTGCGGTGATCTCGCTAGAGGTGAGATCGATGGTAAGCCTGTTACCCTTCCTGGAACAGAATGCTTGATTGTGCCAGAGATGGAAGAGGAGATCTGGCGGATGGCCCGATGGCGACAAGTGTGATCCAGATCGTGATGGCATGGCTGGAATTCAGATTGATGGATCTGGTAGCCGTGATCGTGGTGAGAAGATCGTCAACCTGAAGGGGTCATGGAGTCTGGATCTGTGGATCTCCAATGGAAATAGAGATGTTTTCAGTGGATCTGAATGACTCAACAGTGATGGATGAAAATTCAGATCGCATTGGCATGGATCGAAGGGGAGATGGCAGTCATCAGTCTTCCTTTGTGCCAGAACGCGATGGCCGCGGTGGTGGAGAGAATGTCCAATTAGGGGCATGGCTGCTAGGAAGAAGAAGCATGTACACTGTCACAGGGTGCTGGCTCGATCTTCATAGAGCCGACTCGAGTAGAAAAGATACAGGTCTCTGGTTGCAGCAGAGCCGGCTCTGGCATCACAGAGTCGGCTCGAACAGAGGACCCAGGTATGTCGGGCAATAGAGTTGGCTCAAGCAGAAGGTTTGCTGATTGCAGGGCGGATGGTCTCAAGCTTGTTGGATGTAGGGATCAGCGGACGAGCATGGGCGTGACATCGATCGCAGGTACAGATTTGCCAGTCGCATGCATGGCACAGGGGCACGAGTTGTTGGTCCCAGACATAGCGGATTCAACCGTGGTCGGTGTAGTGATCTACAAAAGCTCGATGGATCTGATCGGTGCAGATCGAGGTGAGACAGGGCTGCAAGGAGATCGCCGGATGCATGGCACGACGACGGGACAGTCGCTGGAGGTGACGTATGGCAACCGGAGGCGACAGCGGTGGCTAAGAGGAGCTATGGTCCACGGTTCTCTGCCGTGGACCAACAGTAATGGCAGCAGTGGACCAAGGATATCGGCGTGAACCAGTGGTTTGGTTCACGGTGGACCGGCGGTTTATGACTACTATGTTATGAAATATGTGTTGATTAGATTTTTTCGACGATTCTGGGCTCAATCGAACTCCGATTTGAGTCCTATCTGCACCATTGGATTCCATTTTTTGAGATCTTCATATTAAGCTAAATTGGATCTAGTGATGGAATTAGATCATGGGTGTTGGTATGTGGAGATCGCAGTGCAGCGATCATGTCTGCGGGCAGCACGAGCAGGATGGTTGCATCTTTGGCTCTCCCTGGTGGATAGAGGTTCATGATTTTGAGAGTAGTGCGGAGGTCTGTTGGTGGAGCAGATCTCATCGAGGATGATGGATTCGGTGGTGCAGGTGCTCACGACGGTGGTGCAGAGCTGCAGGTCTTGTGCTATGGAGTGATGGCAGGTCGGGTGATCTATGGTTTAGCATAGGTGGAGAGATACATGCCTAAGATTTTTCAGAGAATGAGTGGTAGCTCCATCGATAGTGGACCAAGTTCTTGGTCACTGTGGAGGAGAGTGATCGGCAGTACTCCAGCTACCTTGATCATGATGGAGATGGACGTGGGTGGTATCCCGCGTGGTTGGAGGTGGGTCTCGTGAGATGGGTATCTCAGGGAGACCGGAGTACATCAGTAGAGGCGTGCCAGAGATTGCTCAGGGAGACAGGGGACAGTCTCAGGGAGCACCGAAGGATCGGGCAGTCCGGAGTGTCCCGATATGGCGTTATTGGCCTAGGGATAGAGACTGGAGTTGATGGGGCTGGCCGCCCAGGGAGACCGAGGGGATAGGTCTCAGGGAGCACCAGGGACATCATGCAGCCGGGAGACAAACTGGGACATGATGGAGCAGCCGTTGGTGATGGTTGCTAAGTCAGTCACTAGGTTAGAGGAGTTGGGATGAGCTCCTAGATTTCGAAGGTTCCTGTGGGGTTGCAGAGTATCTGAAACGATCTCAGAGAGGTTCGTTGTATGCGGAGGGTCCGAGGAGACAGCGACTGGGTACGAGGTTCAGGTGTAGGCTCAGCAGGGCAGCGTTGAGTTGATGGCCTAGGGATTTCTTTCTGTGGCATCACGAGGACTTTAGTCTCAGATGGAGCATCGAGTGAAGAGTGTCTTCACGACTGGAAAGAGAGCTTTGGCACGAGTTCAGAGTGGGAGGTGCATGGAGGACCATATCCTAGCACGAGCATCAGGGGTGCACTTAGTTAGGTGGAGCAGAGTGTGCGGAGATTGGCATGGCTCTGAGAAGTTGTGTCAGGTAGAGCTCCAGTTATAGTGAGTGCCGGTACAGGTTCGCTGGGTTCTCTCCAGGAAAGTCCAAAAATAGACTGATGCAGCTGCCAAATAGAAGGAAAGCAACAATCAGTGGTGCCAAGATATAAGCTAGGGTCTTCAGCTATGGAGACGGTCATCTCAGAGGTCTCTAGGTGATATCAGCTAGACCTGTCAAAATGGGCCATAGCCCATAAGCCAGCCCATTTGGCCCTATAAATGGGCCAGCTGGGCTGAAATAATTTGGTCCATTTATGTAAGTGGGCTTTTTGGCTCGGCCACTGTAGCCCATGGGCTCAATAGGGTTAGGGCTGGGTCAGCCTATGGGCCAAGAATTTTTTTAAAAAAAATATATTAAAATTAAAAGATTCAAAACAGAAAATGGCAAACAGGTTATGGGTTAGTAGGTCCACTTATCAGAGTAAACCACGGTCCATGTTAAATTAAAAGTTCAAAACTTAAAACTTAAAATAGAAAGATATTTTGATTTTTTTTCTCCAATCATCCATGTCGTTCCACTTCCCTTCCCTGTTTGCAGTGTTTGGATGTTCCCATTCCTATTTTCACTTTGATACGACGATACTCGATAATTCTGGGCTTTCGGCGATTCAAACTTCTTCCAAGTTTTTGATTCATCGGGAGTTTGGGACTGGCCACCGAGGTATTGCTGCTGCTCTGCTCTCCTATTTCGGTGAAGGACGGAACAGCCGGTGATGCCGGCGATGATGCCAGCACTTTCACGATGTCGATAGCCATGATCGTGCTGCTATTGGTGAACCAGAGCTTCTTCCATATTGAGGTAAGGGCTATATACTTATATGATTTCAATGTCGACGGCCCTAGCCACGGCTCTAATGCTAGCCCACGGCCCTAGTCCATGGCCCTAGCCCATGATCCATATAGGGGGCAGGCCCGGCCCTAGCCCACGACCCATATAGGGCCGGGCCGGGTTGGGTTTTTTTAGCCCATTTGTGCAAGTAGGCCTAGCCCGGCCCGGTCCATAAAATGCAAGCCCATATGGGTTAGGACCGGGCTGGGCCAGGCCGGCCTATACTGATAGCCCTAATATCAGCAGCTAGAGGATATTAACAGAGGTGTGGATATCCGCACAGTGCTGTCAGGATACGCAATTATAGCAGGATGTGCATTGATGACATTGCCAGGTTTGCCAAAGCTTGAGGGCACCAAGGTGGAGATTATTGGGATTTGCGTAGTGCTCCCAAGCTTTGGAGAGACTTGGGAGACCATAGCAGGGATGCTGGAGGCGATCCCTGGGTGCTTGGAGGCATGCCAAGCATTTTCTGGAGGTGTTCCAGGAGAGCTCGAGATCTGGTTTGGAGATCTTGAGGTTGGAGTCAGCTCGGGCTATGGAGGAGTCGACTCCTGCAAGTCGACAGCAGGATTGAGTTCTGGTCAAGTCGGCTCGAGGTCTGTTCGATTCGACTCTTCTGACTGGTTTAGTCTCATGTGTTGGCCTGTGGGGAGAGAGTGTTTTGTTGGGCTGAGTCATGTTGACTCAGGGCTATATATATATCTTGTAGTAGCTGGAGTGGTACGAGAGGTCCAAGAGTTGAGCCGAAATAGAAATCCTCTTCTTCCTAAGAAACAAGAAAGCCCTCCTCTCTCTGGTTCTCTCTTTGTAGTAGCCCCTTTAGGGAACACCTCCATCATTGGAAGCGGATGGTGTGCCTCGATCCTTCCCGATGATAGATCCTTTCATGTCCATGGCAGCATCAAGTCAATCCTGGGCATTTCACGGAGTCGAGCGAGGTGTCTCATTCCTCGACACATTCAAGTTCAACCTTCTTGAGCATTAATAGAGGCTTCATTAAGTTGAAGACAGCACTACATCAAAGCTTCAAAGAGATATCTGCTTTTATTAGAAAGCTTTCATTGTTTCTTTACTTCAAACTCTTTCTTGTTGTAATGATTCTTGGTTAGCCTATTGGAAAACCAAGGAGGTTGTTGGTTAGCCTTGAAAACTAATTAGGTTTATGGTTAGCCCGCAAAACCAAGGGAGGTTGTTGGTGAGCCTTAAAATCAATTAGGTTCTTGGTTAGCCCGAAAAACCAAGTGAGGTTTTGACTTGTGAGCCTTGTGAAAACAAGTCGGGTTTGATTAGTAAGCCCAGAAAACTAATCGGCTATAATTGGTTGAGATTATAGTGATTTTCCAAGTGGGCCTTGGGGAATGGATGTAGGTGCATTGGAAAGCACCGAACCACTATACTTGCTTTATGTTTGTGATTGCTTGTTTCTTTAATTTGCTCTTATTTTTATTGCTTTTATATTTTCGCTGCATACTCACTAAGAGCACTTTATACTTGCATTTAAGTTTTAGAAACCCAATTCACCCCCCTCTTAGGTTGCTTACTAGGCAACAAGTGGTATCAGAGCCCTGTTCTCAGTGTATAGGTCTAACCGCCTTGAGTAAAGATCTATGACATCTCTTATTGGTACTAGTGTAGTTGAGGGACAAGCCTCAAATAGACCTTCATATTTCAATGGAACAAATTATACTTATTGAAAAACTAGAATGAGAATTTACATACATTCAATTGATTATAATTTATAGAAGGTTATTGATAAGGGTCCTCATGTTCCTTCGACTGTTGTCAATGATATTTCCATCTCAAAGCTCGAAAAGGATTGGGATGAAAATGACATTAAACAATCTGAGATCAATACGAAAGCAAGGAATCTCCTCTATTGTGCATTAGATCATCGTGAGTTTAATAGGATTTTTACGTGCATATCTATCAAGAAAATATGGGACATACTTGAAGTTATCCAAAGGGTACTGATCAAGTGAAGAACACTAAAGTAAACATGTTAGTGCACACTTATGAAATATTCCGAATGGAACCAAATGAATCTATCACTGACATGTACACTAGATTCACAACATAGTAAATGGCATGATAAGTTTAGGAAAAATTATGTCTAATGCTGATTTTGTCAACAAAATTCTCAGGTCACTTCTAACTTCATGGGATTCGAAGGTGATCGCCATATAAGAAGCAAAGGATGTTGACAAATTATCCTTGGAGTAGCTAATGGGATCGCTCATGACTTATGAGCTCAATTTAAAGCAAAAATCTATGGATATGGACAAAAAGAAAAAGGGGATAGCCTTTAAGTCTACTATTCATGAAGAATTCTCAAATGAAGAATCTGAAAAAGAAGAAGAAGATGAGAGTGATAAAGCACTTTTAGCAAGAATATTTAGAAACTTTATGAAAAGAAGGAAGTTCCCTTACAAGAAAAGGTTCCAAACAACTAAAGAGAAGGAAAAAGAAAAGAAAAAAGAAAAGAAAAATGAGAAGGAGATACCTACATGCTTCGAATGCAAGAAGCTCGGACACTACAAATTTGACTGTCCTCTCCTAAAGAAATCAAGAAAGAAGCTTAGGAAGAAAGCTATGATGGCAACCTGGAGTGATAGTGAGGACTCCAGCTCAGGGGAAGAACAAGCTGAAATTGCAAATATATGTCTCATGGCACATCAAGAACAAAAAGAGGTAATTTTGATACTGAAGTAGATTTTACCTTTGATGAATTGAAAAATACTTTCGATGAATTAGTGCATAATTACAAACTAATTTTATCTGAAAATAGAAAATTGAAAAAGCATGCAAATAGTTTTTCACATGAAAACAATTATTTGTTAAATGAAATTAGTGAATTGAAAAGAAACTTGATATTTTAGAAAAGAAAAATAAGGCTTTAACAATGAAAAATGATGTTTTGAAAAGACCTAAAACTATCATTTCAAATAGTGATCTTTTAAAAAAAAAAATATTTAGAAATAGAAAATAAAAACTATAAAAATGAAACCCTTTATTAAAAAGTTCACTTATAGTTCTGTAAAACTAAATTTTCTTTCAAACAACCAAAGAGCTATTTTTAACAAAGAAATATTAGGATACAAACATCAAAAATAGCAAAAGTATTTGAAAAATTTTTTGTACCTGCATCATCAAGTATTACATGTTTTTCATACAAAAAACAAGGTCACAAAGCTTTTCAATGTAACATGAGAAAAATCAATATTTTTGGAAAGATTTGGGTTCTAAAAGGAACCAATTTAAGTACTAACCCTAAAGGATCCAAGTTGACTTAGGTACCTAAAAGTAAAACTAGATTTGTTTTACAGGTGTATCTTGCAACCAAGAAAAATAAAAGACTATGTTATCTTGATAGTGGTTGTTCAAGGCACATGACAGGAGATGTGAAGCAATTCACTTTTCTTGAAGCAATAAATGGAGGGAGTGTGACCTTCGATAATAATGATAAAAAAAAATCATTGGTATTGGTAAGGTTTACATTTCACCTTCTACTTGTATTAGTAATGTACTCTTAGTTGAAGGTTTAAAGTATAATCTTTTAAGTATTAGTCAATTTTGCGATAAAGGTTTTTAAGTTATTTTAAAATCATCTTATTGTATGATTGCTAGTCCTGATAAAAATGGAGTAAAATTCATTGGAAGAGGCATGATAATATTTATTTGATAGATTTAGATAATCTATCCTTGCCTAATGGAGAATGTCTAGTTGCAATGAATTCTACTAAAGATGAGACTAGTTGGCTTTTGCATAGAAGACTAGGACATGCTAGTATGTACTTACTTTCAAAACTTTGCAAAAAGGATTTAGTAAGAGATTTGCCAAAACTTAGCTTTGAAAAAGATAGAGTTTGTCAAGCTTGCCAATTTAGAAAACAAGTTAAAATTTCTTTCAAACCTAAAGGTTTTGTTACTACTAGTAGGCTATTAGAACTACTCCATATGGATCTCTTTGGACTAACTAAAACATCCAGTCTAGGAGGCAAGAGATATGGATTGGTTATAGTGGATGATTTTTCAAGGTTTACATGGATATTCTTTTTGCTCATAAAGATGAATCTTTTTCAATATTTGTGAAGTTTTACCGAAAGATTTCTAATGAAAAAGGTATTTCAATTATTTGCATACGTAGTGATTATGGTTCTAAATTTGAAAATCAAGATTTCAAAAATTTTTGTAATGAAAAAGGTATTGAACATAATTTTTCTATACCTAGAACACCTAACAGAATGGGATAGTAGAAACGAAAAATCGTACTTTAGAAGAAATGGCATGTACTATGCTTTATGAAAATGATTTGTCAAGATATTTTGGGCTGAAGCAATTAACACTGCTTGTTATATTTTGAATCGCATTTTAATTCGCCCTATTTTAAAGAAAACTCCTTTTGAACTTTGGAATCAAAGAAAACCAACCTTAAAGTATTTTTGAGTTTTTGGTTGTAAATGTTTCATTTTAAATAATGGTAAAGATAATCTTGGAAAATTTGATGGAAAGTTTGATGAAGATATCTTTCTATGATATTCTACATTAAGCAGGGCATACAAAATTTTCAACAAAAGAACCCTAGTTGTAGAGGAGTCTGTACATGTAATTTTTGAAGAGTCTCTTGATAAATCCTCTAAAAAAGAGGATACATCTGATGCATGTGCAGGTGCTAAAAAGCTAAAGAAGCTAACATTGGAAGATCAACCCTCACAATAAAGTGAAGAAGATTAAGATAAATGTGAAAGAGAAGAAGCCATACAATCTACACCAAAGCATCAAGATCTATCTAAGGAGTGGATGTATGCTCATGGATATCCTAAGAAATTAATCCTAGGTGATCCATCTAAAGGGATAAGAACTCGATCTTCAATTAGAAATAAATGTGATTATATTGCTTTTGTTTCTCAAATAGAGCCAACATATTTTGAAGATGCTGAAAAAGATCCTAACGGGATAAATGCTATGCAAGATGAACTAATTCAGTTTGATAGGAATAATGTTTGGACATTAATAGAAAGACTATCAAATAGTTCTATTATTGACACAAAATGGGTGTTTAGGAATAAATTAGATGAAAATGGAATTGTAACTAGAAATAAAGCTAGGCTAGTTACCAAAGGCTACAATCAGGAGGAATGAATGATTTTGATGAAACCTTTGCTCCTGTTGCTAGACTTGAGGAAATTAGACTATTATTAGCATTTACTTGTTTTATGAACTTTAAACTTTTTAAAATGGATGTCAAGAGTGCTTTTCTGAATGGTTTTATAACCGAAGAAGTTTTGTAGAACAACCACCTGGTTTTGAAAATCATACATATTCTGATTATGTTTACAAATTATATAAAGCACTTTATGGTTTAAAGCAAGCACCTCGAGCATGGTATGAAAGACTCGGCTAGTTTTTGATTGAAAATGAATTCTCTAGAGGCCATGTTGACACAACCTTATTTCTAAAGAAGAAAAATGATGATTTATTGGTAGTACAAATCTATGTTTATGATATTATTTTCGGTGCTACTAATGAAATCCTTTGTCAAGAGTTTGCTAAGCTTATGCTGGGTGAGTTCGAAATGAACATGATGGGAGAACTCAATTTCTTTCTCGGGCTCCAAATAAAGCAAACAAAAGATGGAATCTTCATCAACCAAGCTAAGTATACAAGAGAAATCTTAAAGAAGTTTGGGATGGAGATTACTAAGTCAATAGTACACCTATGAGCCCCTCTTGTAAACTTGATAAAGATGAGTATGGTAAATCTGTTGATCAAAAATTATATAGAAGTATGATTAGCTCTTTATTATATTTGACTACCAGTAGACCAAATATAATGTTCAGTGTATGCATATGTGCTAGATATCAGTCTGATCTTAAAGAGTCTCATTTGTTGGCTGTTAAGTGCATTATTAGATACTTATTTGGTATAATTGATATTAATTTGTGGTATTCTAGAGACTCATCTATTGATTTAATTGATTTTTTTTATGCTAATTTTGCTAGGTATAAACTTGATAGAAAAAGTATGAGTGAAACTTGCCAATTTCTTGGAGTTAACTTAATTTCCTGGTTTAGCAAGAAACAAACTTCAGTTACATTATCCACAACTGAGGCGAAGTATATTGCAGCAGGAAGTTGTTATAATCAAATCTTGTGGATTAAGCAACAACTTGAAGATTTTGGAATTAAACTAACTAAGACATCCATAAAATATGATTGCTCCATGATGGGATGCTCCATGTCGATGATTGCTTGGACCTTCTCGGGGTTGGCTTCAATTCCTCTCTGAGTGACCATGAAGCAGAACTTCTCGATTGCCACATCGAAGGCACACTTGATTGGGTTCAGCTTTATCTGGTGAAGGCGGAGGTTATGGAAAGCCTCTACCAGGTCCACAACATGGTCCGACTCTAGCTTACTCATAATGAGCATGTCATCCACATACACTTGTATGTTACGGCCAATTTGGTCTTGAAAGAACTTGTTGACCAGCCGCTGATATGTAGCTCTAGCATTCTTGAGACTGAATGGCATCATCTTGTAGCAATATGTCCCACGGTCTGTGATGAAGATAGTGTACTCTTCATCCTCTGGGTGCATCCGGATTTGATTATACCCAGAAAATGCATCCATGAAGGAGAGTAAGCGGTGCCTTGAGGTGGCATCCACCAGCTGGTCGATCTTCGGAAGTGGGAAGCTGTCCTTTGGACAAGCTTTGTTGAGATCGGTGTAGTACACACAGATTCTCCACTTCCCGTTGGCTTTCTTAACCATAACTATGTTTGCTAGCCAGTTAGGATACTGCACTTCGTGAATGAAACTGGCTGCGAGGAGCTTCTCCACTTCCTCGTTGGCTGCCCTCTACCTCTCCGAAGCAAAACTTCTCTTCTTCTGCCAGACTGGGCGATACTTCAGGTCGATATTTAACATATGAATACTAATGTTAGAGGGGATACCTGGCATATCTGTCGTAGTCCAGGCAAATACATCCATGTTCACCTGGAGAAAATTCAATAGGCAAGCCCACTCTTCTTCTTGTAGCTAGACCTCGATCTGTACTGTCTTCGATGGATTTACACCGAGGGGGCATGATAACAGGTGCTCGACTGGGCCGCCCTTGGGGTCCTGCATTCTTTGGTCGAGGTCGCCAATGCCGGGATCCTCCTCGACACTCCTGGTTCCGGGGATGGCTTGCAAGCAATGTTGAATCGACTGAGGTGCCCCCCTCACCTCTCCTACGCCATAGGGGGTGGGGAATTGTATCAACAACCACTTTGTAGATATGACCGCATCGAGCAGGTTGAGCCCGGGGCGGCCAAGAATTACATTGTAGGTCATCATGACCGTACTTTGTTAAGGTGGTGACCCGGCCATGATGGGGAGAGTAATTTCTCCTTCAACCCTCACTAAGTCTCCAGTAAATTTGACAAGAGGGGTGTGCACCGGCTTCAGTTGAGCAGAAGACAAACTCATCTTGGAGAAGAAATCATAAAAAAGGATATCAATCGAACTTCTACTATCAACCATAATCTACTTTACAGGATGCCTTGCTATTATCATTTCAACAACAACGGTATCATTATTTACATTTTCATCCCCAGGTCCCTTCTTCCTTGTAAAAAGGAGTATATTTTTCAACCCCTCCCCCGCTCGAGTTTTCTTGGAGGCGTGCTCTATTCCCCATGATATCATACCTACAAGCTTCTCGGTGGATCAGTTTTCAACCGAAGGGACAGGAGGAAGAGCTGCGAGCGCCTGAGATTCTGCAGGAACCTTGCCCCTCGCAAACTTTTCGAGGTAGCATCTCCTTATCAAATCTTTAATTTCTCTCTTGAGGTGGCAGCATTCCTCGGTGTCGTGACCATGGTCATGATGAAACTGATAGTACTTCGACTTGTCATGACCGTTGGATGGCCTCAATGGGGGAAGGCGGTGTAAGTAGTGCTCGCCCTCGATCTCCATTAGAATCTTTGACCTCGGGGCGAGGAGAGGAGTGTATCTTTCCTCTGGAATGGGGCCGCTTTTTGACTTCGAATATGTTCGGAGGTTCGGGGTCGGCCCGGGCCTCCGTACCCTGAAGGTCTCTCCCAGAGGCTGCTTCTTTGATGGCTTCCCGTCCAACTCCCTCCTAGTGCGGTTCGCCTCCTCCATACGAATGTACTTGTGAACCCAGAGGAGGAGGTCGGTGTAGGTCTTTGGTGGCTTTTTGTCCAGAGAGTAGGTCAGATGTGACATTCTGAGCCCCCTCTTTAATGCCAGCATGACGACGGACTCATCTAAATTATAGATTTCTAGGACGACAATCTTGAAATGAGCAACGTAGTCCCGTAAGGGCTCATGGTCCTGTTGTCGAATGGAGAAAAGGCTGTCAGCTTCTCGTGGCACCTTTCGACAGGTGTCGAAGTGTGCCACGAACTTTATTTTCAGCTGTACAAAGGAGCTAATACTTTCGGCTCGAGGAGGGTAAACCAGACTCGAGCTACCTTTCGAAGTATGGCCAGGAAGGTAATGCAGAGGAGGGCATCCGTCGCCCCCTGGACTTTCATGAGAGCCTTATTGCTCTCCAGGTGGTCCAGGGGTCAGTGGTCCCGTCATAGGGGTCCACTTGAGGCATACAGAATCGGCTAGGGATTGGTTCCTCTTAGATCCCTTGGGAGAAGCGAGGTTGGGCGTCATGGCCTACTGGCTCACGGGGGGAGCGCTGCATGTTGGCAAACTGGTGGGACAGTTCTACCAGCTTACACTCTTGTTCCTCCATGTGCTTTTCAGTCAAGCGCCTGATAGCCTCATTGGTGGAACCTTCTATCGAGGCTGTCGAAGGAGATGGGGATGTCAATTGAGAGGGGTCACGATGGTAGGCCTTACCTCGACAGCGCTTGCGATGCTTAGTAGCATCGTGGTCGAAGACCGGGGACCGGCTCTCCCGGTTAGCCAACCCGCTCCACTGCCTCTTCGCTGGGGTCCGGTGGCTTTCCCGGGGATCAGTTATGGCCTGTGGGTGCGATGGCCTCCCTTGGAAGGAGTGTAGGCTACCATGGGGCCTAGCGACTGGGACCGCGGGTGTCCCTGGCTGTTGCTAGGTGGCTAGAGATCGATGTTGATGTTGTAACTACCATACTACCGCGGTCAGAGTCTGGATCTACTGGGTGAGCATGGCTAGCTAGGAGTATGCCAGAGGTGGCTGCGACAAAGCCAGGAGTTGCCTCTCTGGGCTGTGCAGGGCCCGTGAGAAAGAGGATCCCCCGCATGGCTGGTGGAGGTTTCCCGTGCATGCATCACCACCATGTTACGAGTGGAGCTGTTTTGAGGGACCAGTCGCCCCTTACCTGGCGCACCAATCTGTTGCCGCCCAGATCATCATGGCCCGTAGCTCCTACGTGGCATTTGGGTGCACCTTCTTCGCCTGGTATCTGACATGAGTGCTCAGTCCTGCAAAAGAAAGGAAACCCGGGCTGGGGATCCCAGCGAGGGCACTCCAACGGTCAAGTCAGTGGGATGATCTAGGAGAACATATCCTCTAATGTGGATCTCGAGCTAGTCTCCACTCTTAGAGGTCTAGAAAGAAAAAAACGGAGTGAGAGTTTTGATGGAGGAAGAGAGCTCGAGCAATGGCGGCTGTATCCGTTGGGACTCTTTCGACAAGTTCTCCGATAGCCTTAGAGCGCTCTTTCTTACTACTCCTTCCTGTCCCTTTTCTTGCTTACCTCCTTCGAAGGCTCTCTCCCTCTCTTATAGAAAGAAGGTACTATTTGTTACCAGCCTCAGGTTCGCCCTCCTCCTCCTCCCCTCCTTCGGGGATGCTGCGAGGTCAACGATGGGTGGTGCTTGGGGATCGCACCCCCGCCCCCTCTTCCTTCATGTTCAGGAGTTATATCGCGAGCTCTGATATCTTGGTGGGATGCCCTGTTTAGGAAAACTTAGCAGAACTTCAAGCCCTCTGGTGCAACCTTCTTCTTCAAGGTGGTGAAGATGGTCGGTGGAGGGGCGCGGTGTCTCGAGTGGCGCATCCTTTCCCAACTAGTATAAATGGTGGCCTAAAGGGACCCAGGTGCCCCGACGAGATGGCTCCCCATAGGCCAGTGCGCTCTCCCTTCATAGGCTTCGGGTGGTGTGCCGCTTCCTGCATGGCATACCAGCTTCATGGCCAACCTTGACCATGGGTCAACCTCAAGCTAGGCACCCCTTCTCAGTGAAAGGGCGCACAGCTCAAGGAAGCTCGACTTCGGCCTGGGACTCGACCCTGAGGGAGTCACCCTGGTAGAAGGGCTCAATGCTCGAAGAGCGGGAGCTCGATTTCGGTCAGGGACTCGATCCTTAAGGAGCCACCCTAACGGAAGGGCTCAAAGCTCGAGGAGCGGGAGCTCGACTTCGACCGGAGGCTCGACCCTGAGGGAGCTACCCCAGCAGAAGGGCTCGAAGCTCGAGGAGTGGGAGCTCGACTTCGACCGGGGGCTCGACCCTGAGGGAGCCATCTCGGCAGAAGGCTTGCGGCTCGAGGTGCGAAGTGGGAGCTCGACTTCAACCGAGGGCTGGACCCTGAGGGAGCCACCCGGTGGAAGGGCTCGCGACTCGAGTAGCGGGAGCTCGACTTCGATCGGGAGCTTGACCTTGAGGGAGCCATCTTGGTAGAAGGGCTCGCGGCTCGACCGCTCGAGAAGCGAAGCTAGCATGACGATCCTTGCCAGCATGACTTCCATCTGGATTTGAAGAGAACTCCACGTCAACGGTCTTGCCACACCAGCTGCCATCCCTAAAGATGATGTTTAATACCATGCTACATTCTACATTAAGATTTTATAGTTATTTTAAATGATTCACGTCTCAAATCAGCAAGATTAAACCAAATAAGACTCAGTAACAAATAAGAAGGCATTGCGACGAGCGATGACAATAACAACAAAAATGGGGATGGCAAGAATAATTACGGATGATGATGCTAATGAGTAATAAAAAGTAAAAAAATTAATTTTTTAATAAAAGATATTTTTTGGGAATTAATAAAATTAATATTTTGCAAATATAATATATATTTTTAAGAATTTTTATAAATTTTTTTAAAAAAATAAAAAATGGAAAATAAAAGCACTCTAAACGCTGATCCCCTCATCAAATGGGTAATTTCACGGAGTCGCGGATTCCAACTTTCGACGACCTGGTCAACCAGGCGCGTGAATTGGTTCGAGTGGGGATCCGACGGCGCCGTGCCGCTCCCCCGCGGCCAAATTTCCAGCGGGGTATGCGGCAGAGGCCACGTGGCCCCTCTCTCGGGGGCCCAAATTAGACGACCATCTGTGCACCCGTCCGTAATCAGTTGGCACGGTTCTGCTGGATATTTTCGTCTTGGTGGTCGTTATTAACGAAAAACAAGATGTCGTTTTGGGATCTTGGCGGTGGATTTATGCTCTTCGGACCTCCTCACCACGAACACCAGCAGAAACTCGCTCGATCGCTCCAGGCTTGGTCATCGGTGACGCGGGAGGGTTAACACCGACGGTGACATGGAACTTTATTCGCTCTGTGGGATGGGACCGAGGGTGGAGCATGTTCCCGGTCCGTCCAAGAACCCGCGGAATCCCACTTGGACTTTTAAACAGGAAGGTACGCCCTAGCTTGGCCCCCAAGGAACCCCGCCCCTCGTCATCCCCCGCGTCTATAGAATCGTTTGTTTTTGCTGCCTCTCTCCGGGGAACTCATGATCGTCCAAGAAGAAAGGATCGAGAAGCTGCGGTCTTGGGCTCTCCTTGATGGTATGTTGGCTTCCTTCTCGCGCTGTCCTTTGTTTCGAATGCCTTTGGATGCCGAATTCCTCCTCGGGCCCATCTTTGTTCATGGGTGGTTCTTTGTTTCTTTCCACCTCGGACTCCTGCTAGTCCTGTCCTGGGTCTGGCTCTGTCGGAGGCGCAAGAGTGGTAACTCTAGCAAGGAGAGAGTAGAAAACAATCGGTTTCTGTTTTCAAAATTAGTCCTTTGGACCTCCCTAGGTCTGGGACTGCTTGATCTCTTTCTCTGCGTTTTTAACTACTTCTGGAATCTGCAAGGTTCCTGGTCTCACGACCAGCTCGCCGTCCAGTTGGACTTGTCTACCGGAGTCGTTGCATGGTTCGCCATCTCCGCTTACCTGCACTTCGAGTTCTTCCATTCAAGGGAGAAGAAATTTCCCTTCTTTCTTAGGATTTGGTGGGTTATGTTCTTCCTGACGTCATGCTCTGGTATTGTGGTAGACTTTCTATATTTCAAAACTCGTCGAATTCTTCAGCCCCATCTGTGGGTGCTGGATTTTGGATCTCTCTTTTGCGGTTTGTTTCTTGGCTGTGCCGGGCTCGTCGGGAAGAGGACTTTCTTCGAGAGTCCTCTTCTTCGGGAGCCTCTATTGAGTGCTGGTAGTGTCAATGGGTCACCCAATACCAGTTGCTCCGGCGACGTCCCACTTTTTGCACATGCCGGTTTTCTCAGTATCCTTACCTTCTCTTGGATGGGACCTTTGCTCTCCATCGGTCATAAGAAGACGTTGGACCTCAAAGATGTTCCGCAGTTAGCTGATACTGATAGTGTCAGTGGCGTCTTCCCCACTTTCAAAAGTAAGCTCGAGTCATACACTAGGATTGGTACTGGTAGTGCCAGCAGCAGCAGCAGCAGCAAGCAAGGGAATGGAAGTGCTAGCGGTGGAGTTACCACGTTTAGATTAGCCAAGGCACTAGTGTTCTCCGTCTGGGGGCAAGTCCTGTTGACGGCGTTGTATGCGCTCGTGTACACGGTTGCCTCGTACGTGGGTCCCTACCTCATCGATTTCTTTGTTCAGTACCTTAATGGCAGTCGGGAGTTCGCACATGAAGGATATCTTTTGGTGTTGGCATTCATCATGGCAAAACTTCTCGAGTGCCTATCGCAGAGGCACTGGTTTTTCAGATTGCAACAGGCCGGGATCAAGGTCCGGGCTTCACTTGTTTCCATGATCTACCAGAAGGGTCTTACTCTGTCAAGTCACTCGAGACAGAGCAGAACTAGTGGCGAGATCATCAACTTAATAAGCGTCGATGCCGACAGAGTGGGGCTTTACAGCTGGTACATGCATGATCTGTGGATGGTCGTTTTGCAAGTAACTCTGGCCTTGTTGATCTTGTATTCTTGCCTGGGGCTTGCTTCACTTGCCTCTTTAGCAGCCACCTTTCTTGTCATGTTAGGCAATGTTCCACTGGGGAAGGTGCAAGAGAACTACCAGGAGAAGATGATGGAATCAAAAGACGTCAGGATGAGAGCTACTTCGGAGATCTTGAGAAATATTAGAATTCTCAAGCTTCAAGGCTGGGAGATGAGGTTCTTGTCCAAAATAATTGAGTTAAGAAAAACCGAGACAAATTGGTTGAAGAAATATGTTTACTCAAATGCCATAATAACATTTGTCTTCTGGGCTTCGCCTACTTTTGTTGCACTGGTCACCTTTGGAGCTTGCATGCTTATGGGGATACCATTAGAATCAGGAAAAATTCTGTCCGCACTTGCAACATTTAGAGTGTTGCAAGAGCCAATCTATAATCTTCCTGATACAATCTCAATGACCATTCAGACCAAAGTTTCCCTTGATAGAATTTCCTCATTTCTTTGCCTTGAGGACTTACAGCCTGATATGGTACAGAGACTTCCAAGAGGCAGCTCTGAGGTTGCGATTGAAGTAAGCAATGGAAGTTTCTCCTGGGATCTCTCTTCTGAAATTCCCACTTTGAAAGATTTGAATTTTAAAGTATTGCAAGGGATGAGGGTCGCTGTTTGTGGAACCGTTGGTGCTGGTAAATCGAGCTTGCTCTACTGCATGTTAGGTGAGGTTCCAAAGTTATCCGGAACTGTTAAATTGTGTGGGACAACAGCTTATGTCTCCCAATCACCTTGGATACAGAGCGGTAAGATTCAAGAAAACATACTGTTCGGCAAAGAAATGGATGTTGAGAAGTATGACAATGTCCTCGAAGCATGCTCCTTGAAGAAGGACTTGGAGATTCTTCCCTTTGGAGACCAGACTGTCATTGGAGAGAGAGGCATCAATTTGAGTGGTGGGCAGAAGCAAAGGGTGCAACTTGCTCGTGCTTTATACCAAGATGCTGACATTTATTTGTTAGATGATCCATTCAGTGCTGTTGATGCCCACACAGGATCCCATCTCTTTAAGGTACTCACTTCCTATAATTAAATTCACTAACAAACCAACATATGTATTTTTTAAAGAAGAATTAATAAATGGGTTGTGCATGCCTTTTATGTTTTTTTTTTTAATGTTTCTAAACTGTAATTTTACTATATGGATCAACATTTTTTTGATAGTTACTTGTACCTACTTGAATCTTGGATGATTTACAAATTAATCATGTCTTCATTGCATGAGGTTGGTATTACAGCCTTCAAACCATGGTAGTCTGCCTTTGATAGTACTAAGCAAGCAAGCAACCTTCATATTGCAGGAGTGTTTGCTAGGGGCTTTAGCTTCCAAAACAGTTGTCTACGTCACACATCAGGTGGAGTTTCTACCATCTGCTGATCTTATCCTGGTGAGTGATACTATCTATGCTTCTTCCCCATTCTTTTATTACACATACCTCTGCATGCACTCAGCAGTGTGCTAGGCAAAAATTTCTGTTTTTTTTGTAGGTTATTAAAGATGGAGAAATTGCACAAGGGGGCAAATATAACGACATACTAAACTCAGGCACAGAGTTTATGGAATTGGTTGGTGCTCATAAGGATGCTTTAGTGGCACTTGAGTCAATGGACCTTGCTAGCAGTAGTTCGAGCAGCACCTTGGAAGGTGGTTCTTGTGACACTGAAAGTAGCACACTGGCTCCCCATAAAGTAGAGCAGAAGAAAGATGCACAGAATGGTAAACCAGATGAAGTAGGTAGTCAGAAGGGACAACTTGTTCAAGAAGAAGAGAGGGAGAAAGGCAAAGTTGGGTTTTGGGTCTATTGGAGATACATTACGATGGCATACAAAGGAGCTCTTGTGCCCCTGATATTGCTGGCTCAAATTCTTTTTCAAATCCTTCAGATTGGTAGTAATTACTGGATGGCTTGGGCGGCTCCCGTGTCAAAAGATGAAGAACCTCATGTGAATAGTGCAATGCTTATATATGTCTACATTGCATTGGCTCTTGGGAGCGCTTTCTGTATCCTCATAAGAGCTTTACTTCTTGTAACAGCTGGGTATAAGACAGCAACACTGCTGTTCGACAAAATGCATATGTGCATATTCCGTGCTCCCATGTCATTCTTTGATTCAACTCCAACTGGGCGCATTTTAAACAGAGTAAGTCACTTTTGGTCATTTTTTATCTTTTGGAAATGGATTTTTTAAAAATATTTGTCAAGAATTATTTGACTCCATCAGTCATTTACATTAGCAATCCTTGAGCTACAGGCATCAACTGATCAAAATGAAGTAGATACAAGGATTCCTTTCCAAGCTGGTTCCTTTGCATTCTCAATTATACAGCTCTTGGGGATCATTGCAGTCATGTCACAGATTGCATGGCAAGTTTTTATCGTCTTTATTCCTGTGATTGCAGCTTGCATTTGGTATCAGGTATTTGTTTCTTCCTGTGAACAGGAGTTCTGCAAGTGGCAGAATTCATTAGTGTTCTGAACACACTAATATTTAAGCATTTCTATTACTAACTTCAATATGCAAACCCTTAAATGGTTGTATGTGATTCATGAACTTTGTTGTAAGTATCAAAGCTAATACAACCAGTATGTACAGCCTTTTGCTGACTTATAAGTTGATTTCTTCATCATGAATAGTTTATTGTCCATTTTCAGGGATAACAAAATATTTTGCCAGTAACTCAGCTGTAAGGGACTCATTAGACATCATAATTTATCATCTTTAGAAAAAGAATTTAAGTGTTTTATTTATGTCCTGAAGGCAAAAGGATGTCATAACATATTCTTAAAAAAACTGGAATCTATTATTGTCTTTCCATGGCATAATTTTAGTTTTTTTATAAATAGACATATGCTCGCATGTGCTTGTGCTAACCACATCTAGTCATTAATCCTTATAAGCATGTGTGGGTGTGTGTGTCTGTTTTGATATTGTATTTAACATATCCATAATTTATTTGAACTTTCATTTGTTTTTTCTAACAAGTAGCAGTCCAGCAGATGATTACATTCAAGTTATAAATAATATTAGATTTGATGGTGTCAGTACAATCACGAATAAGTTGAAGTTAATGGGATGGAAGCCATACATGGGTTTTCGGTGTCATATTGACCAGCATCACCATCAAAGCCACTCTCTGACTGGTGTGCTTTAGGGACTACTCTCCGGTTGTTTGGATCATGGGTTGTCTAATTGATGGGTGGCAGTTATGGTATCCATAGAATTTTATTTTCTTGTGACACATGGATGTTACATCTTCCAAGTGTTTTTTACTCCTTGCAATCCCTTCTTTGATGATGTATCAATTCTTGTTTACAGTTTGAGAGACGACCTTATGCAAGCAATTCAAGTCATGTCTTGATCTTTGTTTTTTCTATTTCTGTCTTTGTATCATGTTACGTTAACACAGCTGTGAGATTATTACAAAATGAAGAAATTGAATTAAAAATAAGTTGATCCTAGCTATTATTGTACAGTATATTTTTTGTTGTAGAAGATGTTTTCTAGGTCCTTCAGTTTCCTATCTTCTGAAAGCACTCTTGTTCCAGTTCCACTTGCTGAATATTTTACCTTCATCATAAAACCTGTCTTTGTACACTTGACATAATCTCCTTTAGTGTTGGAGTAACCTGGATAGTGTAAAGAGCTACTTGGAAAATCAAACCAGATGGAGACAAGTTGATGGCAAAGTGAATGGTCATTGTGCTCTTTAAAACAGCTCTGGAAATTCATTTTACTTCTGAAAGCACATCTATCATGGAACCATGAATCTGCATGGCCTTGACATCGCATTGTGGTCTCTCTTCTATTCTGTCATCCATCCTAAAATTTATGAATTTAATCATCATGTGGCATATCATTCTTGTTTTCTTCAGCAATATTACATTGATACCGCACGGGAACTAGCAAGGTTGGTTGGGGTGTGCAAAGCTCCCATCATACAACATTTTGCTGAATCAATGTCAGGATCAATGACAATTAGAAGCTTTGGCCATGAATCAAGATTTGTAGGCACTAACTTCCATCTGAATGATGATTACTCTCGGCCCAAGTTTCATATTGCTGGTGCAATGGAGTGGCTCTGCTTTCGTTTGGATATGTTATCATCACTCACTTTTTCCTTCTCATTAGTATTTTTGACTTCCATGCCAAAAGGTGTAATCGATCCAGGTATTTGCTTTGATGAAGGTTGCATTTATTTATTTATTTAGTTATTTTGGGGTACCATCACAATGAGAGAAGGAAACTAATCTTTCGTGTTTTGTGTTCTTTACATCCTTTTCAGGCATTGCTGGCCTTGCAGTGACATATGGGCTTAATCTGAATATGCTACAAGCCTGGGTCATATGGAATCTCTGCGATCTCGAGAACAAAATCATATCTGTGGAGAGGATTCTGCAATATACTAGCATTCCTAGTGAACCACCTCTTACTATTGAAGCAAACAGACCAGATTGTAACTGGCCATCAAAGGGAGAAGTAGACCTTCATGACCTGCAGGTAAATCTTAACGTAGTCATTTCTTGTCAATTGTCAGGGTTGATATGAGTAGCAAGTTTAGCATTAGGTTCTTTTCTGTAATTTCCTTGTCCATTCCTTGATTGGTTGTTTTCACTTAATGATTTGCTTCAAAGAATCAAGGGCAAAAGTTGTTGACTTGTGAGAAGTCAAAGGGTTAAATTTGTTCATTATTTTTTCTGCTTCCGAACTGGGGTCCAATTTAAATGAGCAGCACAATGTTGCATACTGTAGCACCTGTTTCTTGAATTTGTACTCATTGTTCGAGGGAAGAAAATTGTGACCTGTAGATTAGTGGCTATGATTTTGCTGTGCTTTATTGAACAATGTTCTGAATTAATTCTTTGGAAAGACATTGTTTGTCATGAAATGGCTGTTTGTATTCTCTGGTTCTTGTCAGGTGCTGACTAATGTTGGTGCAGGTTCGCTATGCCCCACACTTGCCTTTTGTGTTGAGGGGTCTCACATGCACATTTCCTGGTGGAACGAAGACCGGTGTTGTTGGAAGAACTGGCAGTGGGAAATCTACCCTAGTACAGACACTCTTCCGCATCATTGATCCTACTGTCGGTCAGATATTTATAGATGGCATTGACATTTCAATAATTGGGCTGCATGACTTAAGATCCAGATTAAGCATTATTCCTCAAGACCCAACTATGTTTGAGGGAACCGTGCGTAGCAACCTCGACCCTCTTGAAGAGTACACTGATGAACAAATATGGGAGGTACTTTCAATTTCCAACATGCTTACACAACATGCCCTCCACTGTTATTAACTTTTGGCTGATTGCGTCAACTTTGCATCGGATATATTGGCCGCTCATGATTCCTATGGAACACCATTTATTTCAGGCCTTGGACTGCTGTCAGCTTGGAGAAGAAGTTAGGAAGAAAGAATTAAAGCTCAGCTCCAGAGGTTTGATATTGAATTTGGTTTTTTGTTATTTAAATTGTAGCTGGAAAACTCAATGGCGTGCTTCATCTACTTGCCAATATGCACTTGTAGCTCTGTCAATGACACTTATTTCTGAATCTGTACGCAAAACTACAGTGCTCCTTTTATATTGGTTCCATGAATTTTTTTGATGACTTGCATGACATGTTTGACTTGCAGTCACTGAAAATGGTGAGAACTGGAGTGTTGGTCAGCGTCAGCTTGTCTGTTTAGGTCGGGTGATCTTGAAAAAAGGCAAGGTCTTGGTCCTTGATGAAGCAACTGCTTCAGTGGATACTGCAACTGATAGCCTGATTCAGAAAACCCTGCGGCAGCAGTTTTCGGAGTCGACGGTCATAACAATTGCACATCGGATAACATCTGTTCTTGATAGTGATTTTGTCTTGCTTCTCGACAATGGTTAGTACATCAAATGTCTCGAATTTTCCATTTACTCTTTTTGGGTATCATTTTTTATTGGGATTTCTTTTTCTGATCAGGAGTCATCATGGAACATGACACCCCAACTAGATTATTAGAAAACAAGTCATCTTTATTTGCAAATCTTGTTTCTGAATATACCATGAGGTCAAGTTCAAGTTTTGATAGACTGAACAATCAATGAATGCAAGACTATGGTCAGTCTAATCTCATTGAGATACCATACCTAGGGCGGTGCCGAAAAATAACTGCAAGATAATTGTGGAACGGTTCTGCTTCGTAATTGTTAGCATCAGATGTTCTATCTCAGCCAACATATATCAAGCAGAGGCTGGTAGGACGTTCTGGGAGTTTATAATTATTGAAGATGCTCCAACACAAGTTGCAGAGCAGTGCTGTTGTCGTAGCTTTTTCATTTGGATAAATTTCAGAGTAACCCTCAAACATGTTGTGCATTGTTTGTAACTTCATGAATGATTATTGTATAATATTGGAAACAGTGTAACCACTACCATTTTTTGAGGCAATATCATGTAATCTTTTATTTCCTTTTCATTGTTGTTGGCGTGGAGTTCCTGGATCGGCCAGTCGGAGCCACTGCGTCACAGGACCGCTCCTTAGTTCACCTGCAAAACAGGTCTCTTGCCGGAATTGTTCCGACGGGGACATTCCGATGTCTAAGTCAATGACGGATTTCAGCCACAGAATGGAAAAAATATCGAGAGTAGAAGAGAAAAAGAGTTCTTGGAGATTGAAAGTATATGTGTGCGAGATTATTTACGCATACCTCCCGAGCCATCCTTCTTATCCATATTTAAAAAATGGCCTCCGGTCTGTGGTCCACTCTTTTCTCGGAGATCATGGGGAGCCAATCTCTTCTATGATTGGCGATCGTGGGTTGTCAATGAGCGATTCCGGCCACATCGGAGGTGTGGCTGTAGGAATTGCGCACCATGATTATGGCATGATGAGTGTCGATTGTAACTGTTGGTTACAGTTTCTTTTTGGAACAGATTGTGGTTCATGCTTCGGATTTTTCCTTACATGGGCCGAAGGCTTGATATTTTCATGAGGTCAGAGATCATGTCTATGGCGGGGATCGAAGTTCATGTCTTCGGAAGTCGACGAGTAGTTCAGACTTCGATCGGGGCCGAAGGTGCTATCCGAAGGACTGGCCTTCGGATGTTGTAGTTCGGTGTGAAGCATTGAGTTGCTCGCGGTTGGCCTTCGCTTAGTCCGAAGTCCGTAGTCCGGAGAACCGAGGCTTCGATAAGTTGAACCGGAGCTTGGTTCGTAGCTGAACCAGGAT
Organism: Areca catechu; assembly: GCA_021397845.1. Lineage (NCBI taxonomy): Eukaryota > Viridiplantae > Streptophyta > Magnoliopsida > Arecales > Arecaceae > Areca > Areca catechu. Next base: position 16,190,495 of record CM038041.1, read on the forward strand.
ATCCCAACAGTTGCCCCTACTCTCAGTTGTCGAAGCGAAGATCTGCCTCGAGAAGTGAGAGTATTATGGCCTTGTCGTTTTGCTCCTGAGAGACGACGCAGTGAATGATTACGGGACCTCCATTGGGCTGTCCATCACGATCTGAGAATCAGATGGTGGACAGGTGCCATTCCCGGATTGGGAAAAAATAGGTGGCCCTGAGCCTATCTCTTCTTGTCCCATTGGATGAAGGATAGATCTTATCCTGGCGGTTAGTCGCAAGTGGGCTGCCCTAGAGCCTCTACCGACCGGAGTCGGACTTTCAGAAGTGGGCTGCCCTAGAGCCTTTGCCGACCGGAGTCGGACTTTTGGAAGTGGGCTACCCTAGAGCCTTTACCGATCGGAGTCAGACTTTCGGAAGTGGGCTGCCCTAGAGCCTTTGCCGACCAGAGTCGGACTTTCGGAAGTAGGCTGCCTTAGAGCCTTTGCCGACCGGAGTCGGACTTTTGGAAGTGGGCTGCCCTAGAGCCTTTGCCGACCGGAGTCGGACTTTCGGAAGTGGGCTGTCCTAGAGCCTTTGCCGACCGACAGAGAGGACAACAGTAGTCCTTTTAGGCACGTGTTCGGATTTTCCGTAGGGTAGGGTGTTTACACCATCCCTGTGCACTTTTTGTCGTGATTAAGGTAGGCTGTTCAGGCCCACCTCGGCGCATGTTCGGATTCACCGCAGGGTAGGTTACAAAAACCATCCCTGCGCCTTTGATCTTTTTGGTGACCTGGTTAGACCATCCATTGCGCTCGTCGAGCATACCGATAAGGTGAGTGGATCATACTCTCCTTTGCGCAGTTGACCGATTTTTCAAATCAGGTCATTCAGGCTGTTGTCGTTCAATCGATGCAACTAGCCGTTCTGAGTTGAGTAGGGTTGAGGTGCTTTGAGGCTTCATCTTCATCCCTTCTCCAGTTGGTGGGCCGGTGTATCATCCTTACACATCCGTTGGTGGGCCTTTGATTTGGCAATTCGGTCTCTTTGGGAGGTGGCTGGGGAACAGTTGCTTCCGACCGGGGTCTCTGGCGACCGATGTACCATCCCAGGTATCCTCTCTGGATGAGATCCTCGATCGCATCCCTCAGCTGGATGCATTCTTATGTGTTGTGGCCGTGGTCCCGGTGGAATCTGCAGAATTTGTTCCTGTTCCTTGCGGAAGAGGAGGCCTTCATGGGACGGGGTCATTGGAGATAGTTTTCTTTTTCTATCTCCATGAGGATCTTCTCTCGATGGAGGTTGAGGGGGGTGTAGGAATCAAATCTTCCTCCCAATGCTTTGAGCTTGGGAGGGCTTCTCCGACGGTCTGCATATCTACCACCGTTATTATTGGAAGTTTGGGGGCCTTGCCCCCTGTTATTCTTCTTCTTTGAAGGGGGCTTCCCTTCAATCAAACGTCGATTCGCCGCCTGCTCTTCAGCATCGGCGTATTTGTGAGCCCTTGATAGGAGCTCAGCGTAGCTTTTAGGGAACTTCTTGTCCAGGAAAAAAGTAAGCCTAGAGATTCGAAGCCCCTTCTGCAGTGCTGACATGGCCACGTGCTCGTTGAGATCGGGGATCTCAAGTGTGGCCGCATTGAACCTGGAGATGTAATCTCTCAGGCTCTCTCCTTCATTCTGGTGAAGGAGGAAGAGTGTGTCCGTATTCCAAGGAGTCTTGCGACAGGTCCTGAAATGCAAAACAAACAATTTTTCTAACTCGAAAAAGGAATCGATGGTACCTGGGCGCAGGCTCGAGTACCACATCCGAGCGGACTTCTTCAAGGTAGCCGGGAACGCCAAACAGTACATTACGTCCGAAGCTCCTTGGATCATTATATGGGCTTTGAAGCTGTCCAAATAGTTGAGGGGGTCGGAGGTGCCGTCGTAGGGTTCCATCTGGGGAACCCTGAAGTGCCGAGGAATGTCCTCAGCCATGATACGGTCGGTATAGGGCGAGCATAGATCACCCACAATCAAGTCATCGAGATCTCTCTGATCCCACATTCTCTGTTCTCGCACCCTTGCCATCTCTGATTCGATGGCTCTGAACCTTCCGTCATAATCGGGAGTCTGCTTGGGCGCTCTCTCCACCGGAGTGGAGTGTTCGGAGGAGGACGAAGTTTGCCTAGGCCTTTTCCCTTTTTGTGGAGAATCGGTAGACCTAGACAGTCTCGAAGTTCGGCCTTCGGGAGAGGGCCGAGAACGGGGGGAGGGATGCACTGAATCCTCCCGTGGTGCTCTCCTTCTTCGGGATCGAGAGCTATGTCTAGAAACAGCCGGTGGGTTTGCCACTGGAAAGGCTCTGTCTTGGAACTCTTGAACCATGGCCGTCAAGTTGGCAACCTGGTTCATAAGAGCTTCGAACTGCTGTGCTCCCACAACAACCGTGGGAGGTGGAACATCATTCTCCTCTAGGGGTGCACCCCCCTAAGACGGAGCACGACTCCGGCTTGTAGAAGCATTTTGAGCTTTTCCACTTGCCATAAAAAACTTCTTTGTTTCTTCCCCTTGTTTGGGAGGGAGCTTAACAAATGTTAATAATACGCTCCCCCTACCTGGCATGCCAATCTGTTGGCGTTGAGTCCCTGGATCGGCTGGTCGGAGCCGCTGCATCGCAGGACCGCTCCCTGGTTCACCTGCAAAATAGGTCCCTTGCCGGAGTTATTCCGGCTGGGGACACTCCGATGCCTAAGTCAGTGGCGGATTCCAGCCACAGAATGGAGAAGATGTCGAGAGTGGAAGAGAAAAAGAGTTCTTGGAGATTGAAAGTGTATGTGTGCGAGATTATTCACGCGTACCCCCCGAGCCATCCTTCTTACCCATATTTAAAAGATGGCCTCCGATCTGTTGCCCGCTCTTTTCCCGAAGATCATGGGGAGCCAATCTCTCCCATGATTGGTGATCGTGGATTGTCAATGAGCGGTTCCGGCCAGATCGGAGGCGTGGCTGTAGGAATTGCATGCCATGATCATGGCATGATGAGTGTCGATTGTAACCGTTGGTTACAGTTTTCTTTTTGGAACAGATTGTGGTTCAAGCTTCGGGTTTTCTCTTGCGTGGGCCGAAGGCTTGGTATTTCCCCGAGGCTGGAGATCATGTCTACGGCGGGGACCGAAGTTCATGTCTTCGGAAGTCGATGAGTAGTTCAGACTTCGGCCGGGGCCGAAGGTGCTACCCGAAGGACTGGCCTTCGGATGTTGTAGTTTGGTGTGAAGCCTTGAGTTGCTTGCGGTTGGCCTTCGCTTAGTCCGAAGTCCGTAGTCCGGAGAACCGGGGCTTCGATAAGTTGAACCGGAACTTGGTTCATAGTTGAACCAGGATATCCCAACAATTATGATCAGGAGGAGGCGAGAACTTTCTTTTGTTTCATATTTATCATAATCGCTGAGGGTGCCGAAAGTTGTTCCAGTATCCAAAAAAAAAATATGCTGGTGTACCACGACCCGCATTAAATAGTTCTTTCTTTCTCATAATTAACGTTTTAAACTTCTTTCTTTCTATCCTTTTGCCAAAAGAAAACAAAAAGGATAATCCCTCTCCTTCCCCGGTCTTCTCTGTTAGAGCTGATCTTCTCTGTTAGAGCTATTAATGGATCGGATCTAATCCAAGATTCGCAGGTATTTATCCAACGGATCCGGGTCTAATATTAAATCTAAATCCATTTATCTGGATCCGAACCCATTTAATCATAATTAAATGAATCCAGATCTAACAAATTCGGAACCCGGTATATAAAATAATATTATATATATTTATATATTTATATATATTTATATTATTATGGATCGTTAGATCGTTATCTAAGAGTTCAAAATCAACTGTTGTTTTTAATATAAAAGCTCTCGATTCGGTGCCCTGGGTTTCTCTCCTTCAACTAAATCCTCAAATCCACACCCTCGATGGCCGACACCTCCTCCCTCTCAGTAGCTCAGCCCCTTTCCAGTTCAGATCGGCCATCGACGTCCATTGCCAACCATCTCCTCCCCATCAGGCCGTCACAGGTGGTCCAGTGTCACTCCATCACCCCTCTTCCCGTCCGGCCGTTCGCAACTCCAACATCATCCCTCGCTAGCCGCTACTTCTTCAACATCGACCTATCCCTCTAGCTCTCCCTTTCTCATATCCGAGCCCCGCCGGCGACCGTTGCTCGGACATAATCCTCCAGCAGTGCTGCCTTCATCAGATCCGAGCCCAGCCGGCCGTGCTACCCCGACATCGACCCCCCGCAACTCTGAGTTTTGGAGATTAATACAATATAAGTTTGCTTCTAGGTACGGCATAGCTAAATGATTATAAAAATGCTTAACAACATTAATAACCACAACCTTGGTGATATACCAAAACTCTTTAAAGAAGAATCCATGGTACCCATCCAGTCCAAGTGCCTTCTTTAGATTTAAGCTTGTGATAGCCTTCACAATCTCCTCCCGGGTTACAACAGCAATTAATTTACTATTTTGCTTGTTTGTAAGCTTGAATGGAATAGCCGGAAGGTTTATCTCCTGATAATTATGTTGAAACTCCCACCTATTCGTATAAATGATTAAGCCAGAGTCCCTTTATATCTTCCTCGTCTAGAACTTTCCCTATTTCAGTTTGCAATACATTAATTCCATTTCATCTCCTTCTTAGCATTGTTGATTTATGACAAATAGAATTGTATTAGCATCACCAGCTTTTAACCACATTACTTTTCATTTTTGCTACTATAACAGTTTGTTTTTATGATAAGACTTTGTAAAGAGGTGCGACCGATGTCAGCGACACGCTGTGGTGCAATATCAGCCCGTTGCTCCACTCTCCCAACTCTCCATCCCATGGCCGTTCGCTTAATGGTGCATGGATCTCCTCGAACCTTTTTCTCTGGCATCTGGGCAACGAAAATTCCTGATCGTGGCAATCGACTACTTCATGAAATGGATCGAGGCCGAGCCCTTGGCCCGGATCACGGAGGCAAATGTCACCAAGTTCCTTTGGAAGTCGATTATCTACCGCTTCGGCTTACCCCATACCATCATCGCCGACAATGGATGCCAGTTTGATTGTCGGGAGTTTGAGGAGTTTTGCGACGGCCTCGGCATCCATCACCGTTTCACCTCGGTGGTGCATCCTCAAACAAATGGAGAGATCGAGGTAACGAACAGAACCATCTTGCAAGGCCTCCGGACAAGACTAGACTATGCCAAGGGGAGGTGGGTAGAAGAGCTCCCGAGCATCCCTTGGGCGTATCACACTACCCCAAGGAAGGCTATGGATGAGACCCCATTCAACCTTGTCTTTGGAGCGGAAGCAGTTATCCCAGTTGAGCTCAGCCTACCGACCCTGCGCATGGAGCAATATGACGAGGCGGAGAACCCGGCCTGGATGCTACTGAACCTAGACCTCCTCGAAGAAACGAGGGATAGGGCCCAAGCTCGGATGGTAGCTTACCGTCAACGAGTGACCAGATACTACAACTCCAGGGTACGACCGAAGTCCTTCCGCCAGAGAGGCTTGGTGCTATGCCAAGCTGAAGTTTCCCAACCTCGGGAGTGCAGGAAGCTCTCCCCGAATTGGGAAGGTCCTTATAAGGTGGCGGAGGCACTCCCCCACGGGGCGTACTACCTGGAGGAGCTAGGCAGATCCCGGTTCCCTCGGACCTGGAATGCCTCAAACTTGAGGATGTACTACCAATAGTGTAAGGCTCCTTAAACTTTAGCAATAAAATCTTTTTCATCAAATGCCTACTCTCGTCTCGTAGGACAAAAGCTATCCAGCTCTAGGTTCGACGAGCATGGATATGGCGGAAGATCTGTGAAGGCGCGAAGTCTCCTCTGACAAAAATCCCGGAGTTCAGTCTGGAGTGTCGCACGGAATTAAATTCCGACATGCGACCCTGGAGTTTAGTCTGGAAGAGGTCCCGGAGACTTAGGTCCTGGTCCATAAAATCCCGGAGAACAGCTTGGCAAGCCGCGCAAGGCTCAAATCCAGCCTGCGGCCCCGGGGTTCAATTCGAAAGCTCGCAAGGAACCTGGTTCCAAAGCAAAGTCCCGGACTTCGGTCTGGAAGGTGGGGCAGAACCCAGTTCGCCCATGCAATCCCAAGGTTCAGCTCGGAACGCCCCGTGGGACTTAGTCCCGTTGGCTAGCGCCAGGGTTCAGTCCGGAAGATGCACAAAGAAAAAGAGAAAAGAAGAAGAAAGCAAACATGTCGGAACAAGTTAATGGAAGAAAGATTTTCATTAATAACAGTTCCTTACAAAAAGGGCCCCGACAGGCCGGGTGACCCCAAAAAAAGAAAAAAAAAAGAGAGAAAGGAGTACATAATCATGCAAAAATGAAGAGAAAGAGGTAAAGCTGCAGATCTACTTCGATGCGGCCGCATCCTCCCGGGGCTGGGGGGCATCCTCTTCGCCGGTGGCGTCGTCAGAAGGCTGATCGGGAGCTGCCACCTCAGCAACCGCCGCAGTCGGAGCTCCTTCGGTGGGCTCTTCCCTCCGGCTACCCAGAACGACTCCGCTAAGGTCGAGCTCGGGGTAGAAGGAGCTCACCTTCTCCCGGCACACCTGGAAGCCCTTCAGAAAGGAGTCCACGGCCACCTCGTGCACCTCCGCAATGTATTCTTCAAAGGCCCGGAACTTCGGCACGGCCTCCTGTGCCTCCCGCTTGGACGCCTCTAGCAACTCGTTGACGTAAGTGTTCTTCTCCTTGGCTGCGCTCAGCTCCTTGAGGACCTCTTCGACTCGGCACTCCAACGATCGGGACTGAGCCCTAACGCGAGTCTTCTCCGCCGCATCTTCCTCCACGCGGTGCTGGTTCGAGATCCTCTCCTCCGACAGAGAGGTCTCGAGCTCCTTCACGCACCCCTCGGTGCGGCCCAGGTCCGCCCGAATGGCCTGGTTGTTCGCTCGCAGCTCGACCTCCTTCTCCAAGAGGTCCTTGATGTTGGCTGTGAGTTTGCCAAGCTTCTCCTCCTTCTCGGCATCCTTCTTGGCGTAGCCGGCGAGGAAGTTCCTTAGCAAGAGAACGTCTGTCCCGATCTGCATCGAAAAAGATACAAGATATTAGTAAGATCCAACTGGAACTTTAAAAGGTCAGAGCTCGGAACTTACCATAAAAATTAGTGGGAGGATCCCGAGCAACGCCTCAGAGTAGTCCCGGTCGCCCCTCAGACGGCGGTCCCGGGAGGTGCTCGTAAACTCCATCACCCTCTCTGCGAGCCCTTGATCACGGATCACGAAACAGCGGCTGGTGAGGCTCGGCGGTAGAATGAGGTCGTCCGCAGCGGGCTGGGCGACCGTCCCTTCACCAGGCGGTGCGGCCGTCGGTGGAGCTGTCACCGCCCTGGTGGCCACCATGGAGATGATCGGCACAGCGGCTGGAGCAGGCGTCGCCCGGGGGGTTCCGGCCTCCTCTCTCCCCCGACCCTGTCGAGGTCGACAACAAGGACGTCCGGTGCCCGGGCCCGAGGCAACCTGGGAGCAGGAGTCGTTGCCCCAGGACCGGTGATGGTGGAGGTGGGCGCAGGCCCCCGGCTCGCCTTAGTGCGAGCCCTCTTCACTGGGGGGTCCTTAATCCCTTCGGCAGCGTCCCGTTCCAGGATGCCCTCCATTAAGCTTTCTACGGAGAACTTCATACCTGAGGAAAAAAGGTCAGTTAGGCCAGTATAAAAGAAAGGAAGTGCAGAGCAGAAAATGAAGGTAGAAAAAGAAGATCCGGGGCCTCACCCAACTCCCGGATGGGACTGATCCCTGTCTCGAATAAATTCTGCTCTGAGAGCAAAACATCAAGGGCTGGGACCACATCACCCAGCAGCTGTGCATAGACATCCTGATCCGCCGGCTCAACCTAGGAATTCCGGTTCGGGGACCGGTCCAGCTCACTCCAGGCCCAGTCAACGTCCTCGACCGAGGCGAAGAAAAAGCGGTTCTTCCAACCCTTGATCGATGAAGGGAGGTCGAACCTAAGGCACCTAGGCCGGGGTGAAATATACCACCAACCATCATCGGTGGAGTAACGTTTCAGGGTTAAGAGAGCCCTGAAAAGGGAGAAATGGGCAACGAACCCATGGAAGTGGCAAAAGACGATGAAAGCAAAGATAACCCGGATGGCATTAGGAGCCAACTGGATCGGGACAAGACGATAGTGACTGAGAAACGAAAGAAAGAAAGGATGAAGGAGAAAACGAAGACCCCCGACGAGGAAGTCCTCATAGAAGGCGACCCTCCTAGGGCCACTTGAGGTTACTCGGTCTCTAGGCCTTGGGAGGGAAAGACGAATTGAATCCGGGACCCCATAGGTATCCCGGATACAAGAAAGATCGTCCCTGGTCATCGTCAAGGCATAACCGGAGGGACCAGAGGAAGAGGCCTCTGGAGGAGGAAGAGAAGAAATGGGACGTGCGGAAACTATGGGAGGGGACCTAGGACCCCTAGGGACGCCTATGGTCATGGCCCCAGGTTGGAGCTGCCTCCGAACCTCGTCCAGGATCTCTTCCCCCTCCGAGGAGGAAGACGATGGAGTCCTCAGCCGGGAAGGACCGGCCTCGTCCGGGTTGGAAGAAATATGACGGCGACGCACCATAAAAAAGGAAGAAGCAAGAAGGACAAGCACAGGGGTTGGGAGATGAGAGAACAAGAGAAAAGGGCACAAGCACTCACCGGAATGTTTTGAACCAAAGGAATGGCGACCCCAGGAAGATGAAGGGAGACCACTGCAACCGCCGGCGAGGTGTGAGAAAGCGGAGAGACCTCATTTCTGGAAAGTCCCCCTCCTTTTCAAACTCAATCAACAGCAGCCGTATGCCACTTTCCGTCTCGGACCATCAGATGACTACCACGTAGAGGCACGCCCGACATCGATGCTTCGGTTCGATGGAAACGGCCTCTATTTCGAAACATTGCATTAATGGCCCGTCAGACGCGCGCACGTGGCAACCTCTCACAAGGTCTCGAGCGCAACAGAAGCGGTGGCAGGGATCATGGCAATTATGGTGCAGGATTTCTGCCTTCTCCATGTCATCTCTGCATTAACACCCCACGCCCCAAGGCACAACGCTCCGATGGGACCTGGAGATGGGGGGCAACTGATATGGCAACATTGCTGACGTGGAACGTGTGTCAGGTCCAGCTGGACGCCATCGGTTCCACGTGGATTTTTCTTTCAAAATTCCTGCTCCTTCGCCAGGTGGCATGCCAAGACGGGTCCACCTCGACCGAAGTCAAGCACCTCTCTGCCACTCTACCAGGTGTCCACCCAGGAGAGGTCCACCTCGGCCGAAGCTGGCGGTCCCTTGCTCCCTCGCCAGGTGGCACCCCAAGACAGGTCACCTCTGTCGAGGTCAAGCCGGGCCCTCCTGCTCCTTCGCCAGGTGGCACCCCAAGACGGGTCCATCTCGACCAAAGTCAAGCACCTCTCTGCTGCTCCGCCAGGTGTCCACCCAAGAGGGGTCCACCTCGGCCGAAGCTGGCGGCCCCTTGCTCCCTCGCTAGGTGGCACCCCAAGATGGGTCCACCTCTGCCGAGGTCGAGCCGGGCCCTCCCGGTCCTCCGCCAGGTGGCGCCCCAAGACGGGTCCACCATGGTCGAAGTCGAGCACCTCTCTGCCGCTTCGCCGGTGTCCACCCAGGAGGGGTCCACATCGGACGAAGCTGGCGGCCCCCTATTCCCTCGCTAGGTGGCACCCCAAGATGGGTCCACCTCTACCGAGGTCGAGTCAGGCCCTCCTACGCCTTTACCAGGTGGCACCCCAAGACGGGTCCACCTCGGCCGAAGTCGAGCACCTCTCTTCCACTCCGCCAGGTGTCCACCCAGGAGGGGTCCACCTCGACCGGAGCTGGCGGCCCATTGCTCCCTCGCCAGGTGGCACCCCAAGATGGGTCACCTCTGCCGAGGTCGAGCCGAACCCTCCTGCTCCTTCGCCATGTGGCGTCCCAAGACGGGTCCACCTCGGTCGAAGTCGAGCACCTCTCTGCCACTCCGCCAGGTGTCCACCCAGGAGGGGTCCACCTCGGTCAAAGCTGGCGGCCTCTTGCTCCTTCGCTAGGTGGCACCCCAAGACGGGTCCACCTCTGTCGAGGTCAAGTCGGGCCCTCCTGCTCCTTCGCCAGGTGGCACCCCAAGATGGGTCCATCTCGGCCGAAGTCGAGCACCTCTCTGCCGCTCCGCCAGGTGTCCACCCAGGAGGGGTCCACCTCGACCGAAGCTGGTGGCCCCTTGCTCCCTCGCCAGGTGGCACCCCAAGACAGGTCCACCTCTGCCAAGGTCGAGCCGGGCCCTCCCGCTCCTCCGCCAGGTGGTGCCCCAAGACGGGTCCATCTCGGTAGAAGTCGAGCACATCTCTACCGCTCCACCAGGTGTCCACCCAGGAGGGGTCCACCTCGACCGAAGCTGGCGGCCCCCTGCTCCCTCGCCAGGTGGCACCCCAAGACGGGTCCATCTCTGCCGAGGTCGAGCCGGGCCCTCCCGCTCCTCCGCCAGGTGGCACCCCAAGATAGGTCCACCTCGATCGAAGTCGAGCACCTCTCTGCCGCTCCGCCAAGTGTCCACCCAGGAGGGATCCACCTCGGCCGATGCTGGCGACCCCCTGCTGCCTCGTCAGGTGTCACCCCAAGACGGGTCCACCACTGTCGAGGTCGAGCCGGGCCCTCCTGCTCCTTCTCCAGGTGGCGCCCTAAGACGAGTCCACCTCGGTCGAAGTCGAGCACCTCTCTGCTACTCCGCCAGGTGTCCACCCATGAGGGGTCCACCTCAGCCGAAGCTGGCGGCCCCTTGCTCCCTTACCAGGTGGCACCCCAAGACGGGTCCACCTCTACCGAGGTCAAGCCGAGCCTTCCTGCTCCTCCTTCAGGTGGCGCCCCAAGACGGGTCCACCTCGGTCGAAGTCGAGCACCTCTATGCCACTTCGCCAGGTGTCCACCCAGGAGGGGTCCATCTCGGTCGGAGCTGGCGGCCCCTTGCTCCCTCGCCAGGTGGCACCCCAAGATGGGTCCATCTCTACCGAGGTCAGGCCAGGCCCTCCTGCTCCTCCGCCAGGTGGCGCCCCAAGACGGGTCCACCTCTGCCGAAGTCGAGCACCTCGCTGCCACTCCGCCAGGTGTCCACCCAAGAGGGGTCCACCTTGGTCGAAGCTAGCATTCCCTTGCTCCCTCGCCAAGTGGCACCCCAAGATGGGTCACCTGTGCCGAGGTCGAGCCAGGCCCTCCTGCTCCTTCGCTAGGTGGCGCCCCAAGATGGGTCCACCTCGGTCGAAGTCGAGCACCTCTCTGCCACTCCGCCAGGTGTCTACCCAGGAAGGGTCCACCTCGGCCGATGCTGGCAGTCCCTGCTCCTCTGCTAGGTGGCACCCCCTTATGGGTCTACCTCGGCCGAATCAGCCCTACTCTGCAAAGCCTCGGGAAGGCAGAGACACGGGCCACGAGGTCGCTACTAGAGCCGACGCATGCCGTGCCCCGTACCGAGCACCAGTACGGCCTACAATGATATGCGAAACCTCGTTTACATCAGCTAAACAGGGCCCTGCAACTGAGGAATGAAATCCTTGTGGGCAGGAGCCTGAAACGGCTAGAAGCCCACCGTCAACACCCTAAAAGGAAAGCTCCCGCACTTGGCCCAAGGTCTCGCCAGTCTTTCCCACTTTCGTGATACACGACGGACGAGGCGTGCCGGCCACTTAACTCCCAGGCTTGAAGGAGGAGGGGGGAGGATCCAGAGATCTCGGGGAGCCCCCAGGAGGGGACGTGGACTGAAGGCAGTCCGGTGGTATAAAAGGGACGGAGAAAGCGGAGGAAAGGTTAGTGGGGAAGGTGGAGAGAACATCGAGAGAACGACCCGGGGACCCCCAAGAAGTCCTCAAGCGCGAGCTCGGTGAAACCAGCGCAGGAAGCCGGGCTTCAACCCCTCTTTTCCCTACACTTCTTTCATCTACTTCTCCTCTAAGCACAGGAATCCTTCGAGAACCTGCCTTAGAAGTCCTGTTCCATCTTGCCGCTCTCTAACTTGACCGTCGGAGTGCCCCGCTGGAATCCCCGGCCTGAGTCTCTGACTTTGTTTTGCAGGTCCAGAAGCTTGGAGATCTCAGGGTGAGAGAGTCCGAGAACTGGCACCAGCTCACGAGCTACAGGCCACTGCGGTAAGATCGGCAACAATAATAATTAAACTTTATGACTACAGAATTAAAGATATTACTAAATAAAAAATAAACTAAATTAATAGCATATTAATATAGTTATATATTTTTCTTAAAAGTTATCGAGTACTGTATAAACTAACATAGGATTATAGGTAAAATCGAATATTCGAATACGGATCGAATAGTTGCCTATCCATATTCATATCCATATTCATTTTTCTTTTACAGATATAAATACGAATATAGATATTATTTGGATGTTCAAATTTTGTTCATATATGGCTAGATTTGGATATAAAAACATAATGGCGGATATTATCCATACTACTTTCATCCTTAGTGCTCATGATTTTTTTTTTTTTAGGGGAATTATCTGTGAAATGTCGAGGGTTGAACTTTATTTGTTATGTTCTTGAAATAGGAGACTAATTTGATAAACAACATGGCTATAAGATGAAATAGGAAACTCATTTTATTAGCAACATAGAGTTTAACACCAATTTCTTGAATTTAATGGTATTACTTTATTGCCATCATTTCAAGATTCAATATTCTAACAAAGCATGTGTGAAGAACCATGCAGAGACATATTTAGTTCCAAATTGATTATTAATCAAAAAGATTTAGATATTTATATAAAATTTTTAAAAAAATTAAATAATATTTTTAGCTAGTCTTTTGTGTATGGGATTAGGAACCATTATACATGATATTAAAGTAAACCTGGACTATGATCTTATGGATTAGGGACCACTATTATATAAGATTATTATATTTTTTATTAGATTTGAATGATTTTGGATTCTTAGTCTAACAAAAATACTAGAATTTAAATGAAAAGTATGTCTAAGGATTTGTGTGGGTCTATATTTAATTCCATATCGATCATTTATCAAAGAAGATCTTATATAGCTGTACAGAATTAAGAAATTTAAATAATATTTTTTTTTTATTTTTTTTATTTTTTTTATTTTGTATAAGTTTTGGATCGTTGCATGTGATTTATTTATATTCAATAGTTTTTTGTGAGTGCTGTCCAATACTGAAATAGCTTTGTCATGTCATGTCCTGTACATGCCTTTTGTGCCATGGGGCCTCGCGCACATTCCCTCACACTCATTTGCACCGTTCATCCTTCTAAAGGTTAGATATTTTTCACTAAAGTTCTCTATATTAAAAGAATCTATTAATAAAAATTACATGACAACATCTATAAATTAATTTAAAAATCAATAATATTATTTTTTTATTTATTATAAAAATTTTGTTATTGAAATTCAAATCAGTACTTTCATCATAATACTTCTAAAATTAGAGTTAGCAATTCTTAATTGAATTCCGGATAACTCAGACCACTACGCTTCTATTCCGCACTCTGATAAAATTTACTAAACCATCTAGGTTCACTAAATAAATTCCTCCCAAACTTATCTTACTTTGGTACCAGGAAGGTCTAAAATTATTAAAGTAAAGCTATCGGGTCTCTTTATCTCGTTCATATCTCAGGCATATCATATCAAGATTTACCCTGACCTAATTTTCATAATGAAAGTCCTTGCATAAATTTTACCATCATTTTATGACTTCAATAACTCTAGTCCAAGTCTGAATTAATCATACTTTTCTTGACAATTCAATTAGATAATTTAGATCAACTTTTTTTTGAAAAGTTATCATTAACTCTAACAAGGTAAGAGACTTCCAATCAATGTTCATATGAATAGAATCAATCATATGATCGCTCATAGAACTATCGTACCATATTCTTAGTATCAATTAACAAACTATCTAAAATACTGTCACTCATAGGCTAAATCCATATAAATCTTCATGATGTGGTGAGATCGTTGACATGGGGGAACTGACAGGCGCCATGTCAAAGGAAGCCGCCCCCGAACGCCACGTCAATTCTCCTGCTCGGACTGCTTCGCCGAGCTCAAGCTCATCCAGGACAATGAGCCGAGCTCCATCCTCCGCCAGGTTGGTCCCGCGAGCTCGGGACGCCTAGGCCGGAGCCACACTCTGCCCTCCAGAGCGAGACCCTCGAAGATCGAGCCCCGTGGTTGGAGTCGAGCTCAGCCCTCCTCCACCACGTGGAGCCTCTTCGAAGCCGAGTCCTCTAGACCGGGCATGCACTCTGTCCTCCTCCACCGAGACGATCCCGCAAACTCGGGGTGTCTAAGTCGGAGTGAGCCCTGCCATTCCAGCTCAGCCCCAGCTCAAACATGGGCACCGCCATCCCAGGATACTGGTGAGCCGGCTGAGGACTACACTGGGACACCTGCCAGACCGCACTGACCGCCTGTAGCCATCGGTTACACCAGAAAGGGGAGAGACCCACTGATCGAGGCACCACGCTCCTCACTAACCACCTGGACTACCCGAGAGAGGAAGTCAACCAGGGGATTCGAATCCCAGGGGCGGCGGCCCACCAATCGAGGTATTGCCAGGTTTCCCGGAATGAGGCGACCAAGGGGAATATCAGAGCATATGACAGCTTTCCTTATCACGGATCGGGAAAGGCTCCTCGGGACACCGCCGCACGCGCCTGACAGCTCGATGGATATCCCAAGACGAACGTCCAATGATAACCTAATCTACAAAACTTGGAGATAACAACCACAATACAAAAAAGATATAAGCCATGCCACTTGAACACAAGTACAAGCTCAACCAAAAAGAGCACGGCACCATCAGCATCCTCAAGCAAAGGCGGGTGGAAGAGCCACATAGAGACTCCCTCTAAATAGGCCACTCTTCTCCCGACATACCTGCACCCCATTCTCACACCACTCACTCCTCCTCGTGTGGAGTCCATCAAGAGGGGCTCGACCAGGAGGATGTGTTCCCCTGGGTCGTCATTGACTTGATCGTCGGAGTGCCCCCACCGGAAACCCCGGCTCGGGTCACTAACCCTTGTTTTGTAGGTCCAGGACTACCGGATGGCGAGACAGTGATGGAGGTGCGCTCCGACGCCGACAGAAGCTATAGGCCACGGCGATCTTGGCGGCAATAGATTGGTACGCCAGGAAAGGGGGCAGTGAGCAGTCTTTGATTCAGTTCAAGCCCTCCACCTCTTCTACAAGCAGTCCGACGAAAGGATGGTGACAACATGGGCAAGGGAGGCTTCCCCTAGCCGTGCGAGGGACTCCCCGTCCCGAGGGAACCCTCACCGCCAAGAGGTGGAGCCACCCATTCTGGTTCAACCACCTCCACCGGAATCCCAGCTGGCCGCACTCGCCCAGCAGATGCAAGTCCTCGCCACGGCAGTGCGCCAGCTTTAGCAGCAACACCGATCCCTGGCTACCCACCAATAGCCGGGGACACCTGCGGCCCACGCCATGGCCTCCCGCGATAGCCTGCGTTCCTTCCAAGGAAGGCCTTCGCAGCCGCGGGCCACTACTGATAACCGAGGCAGCCATCAAACTCCGGCAAAAGGCAACGAGCTAGCTCTGTCGACAGGGAGAGCCGCTCACCGAACCTCGGGCGGGCAGTGCCCAGACCCCACTGAGACAGAAAGAGCAAGACCCCACATCACGAAGACTGTGCATCCATGTCACGTTCTCCGTCTTCCTCAGTGGAGGGGTCTACTGATGAAGCCGTCGGGCGCATGGCAAAGAAGTGCCTGGAGGAGCATGAACGCAAGCTGGTGGAGTTTTCCCGCTGGTTTGCCAACATGCAGGGCTCAGCTAGCGAGCCAATGGGCTACGATGCCCGTCCCCCTTTCTCCCAAGAAATTCAAGCAGAGCCAATACCGCACCGATTCCGGATGCCGCATGTGGATACCTACGATGGGACCACCGACCCCCTGGACCACCTGGAAAGCTACCGAACCCTCATGAGGGTCCAGGGGACCACTGACGCTCTCCTTTCATCGCCTTTCCTGCCACTCTCCAGAAAGCAGCTCGGGTGCGGTTCACTCGTTTGGAGCCCGAGAGCATCAACTCTTTCGCCCAGCTAGGGCAGAATTTTGTGGCCCACTTCGATGCTTGTCGGAAGTTGCCACGAGAGGCAGACAGCCTCTTCTCCATCCGGCAGCAGGACCGCGAGCCCCTGCCAGACTACGTGGCCCACTTCAAGGCTGCCGCGTTGGAGATTTACAATCTTGATGAGCCAGTTGCCATGCTGGCATTGAAGCGAGAGCTCAGGACCTCCCGCCTGACCTACTCGCTGGACAAGAAGCCCCCCCAGACTTATTCCGAGCTCCTTCTCTGAGCCCAAAAGTATATCCATGCCGAGGAGACGGATCGTACGAGATGGGAGCTCGATGGGAAGCCACTGAAGAAGCCGGCCCCTACCGAGATTCCCGGAACCCGGAAGCCAGCACCCCAGGCTCCGAACTCTCGGAGGGACTAGCCAAGACCAAAAGGAGCTCCCGTTCCTGAGGAGGGTTACACCCCTCTCCTCGCCCTGAGGACAAAAATCCTCATGAAAATCGAAGGCGAGGATTACCCGAGATGCCCACCTCCGATGAAGTCCTCCACCGGCCATGATAAAACGAAGTACTGTCGCTTTCACCGTGACCATGACCACGACACCGAGGAATGCCGCAACCTCAAGTGGGAAATCGAAGAACTCATCAAGAAGGGCTACCTCAAAAGGTTCGTGGGGGGCAGACCTCAAGTGGAATCCCAGGTGCTCGTCGCTCTCTCGCCAGCTCCAGCTATCAACAACCGCCCTACCGAGAAGCCGATGGGCATGATCTCCTGGGGAGCTGCACGCGAGCCCAAAAGGGCCCGGGGGGCAGGGGATCCTGAGAATGTACTTCCCTTTATGAGGAAAGGGGAAGATGGGGGGGAAAATATAAATAATGATGTCGTGGTCGTCGAGATGACGATCGCAAGGCACCCTGTAAAATGCATCATGGTTGATAGTGAAGCTCCACATATGTGCTTTTTTACGATGCCTTCTCCAGGATGAACCTTTCTCCCGATCAACTCAAACCTGTGCATGCACCCCTTGTCAGTTTCATAGGTGATTCCATAAGGGTAGAGGGAGAGATCACTCTCCCGGTCACCGCCGGGACCCCACCTCGGTAAAGCACCGTTATGATGACTTTCATGGTTGTCAGTCTTACTTTCGCCTATAATGTGATCTTGGACCGACCTGGGCTCAACTTGCTCGATGCCGTTGTCTCCACTAAGAGGCTACTTGTACAGTTCCCCACTCCCTACGCTGTCAGGGAAAATGAGGGGAGCGCCCCAGCCGATGCAGCATTGCTTCCAAACCTTCCCTAGGGCCAAGGTCCCCAAGGACGACCCCAAGGTAACGATCTCGACCAAAGGGCCCAAGACCCCAGGGGAGGCCTAGTCGAACGTCTACTCTCTTATCCACTTGAAGATGATCCCACGAAGACGGTGTAAATTGGAGCCCAGCTACCCGAGGAGGAGAGGGCCCAACTGCTGGAGTTTCTACGGACGAGCGCGAATGTGTTCGCCTGGACAAGGGCAAACATGCCAGGTATTCTCCCTGACATCATTACTCACAAATTAAGTATTGACCCAAAGCACAGGCCAATTCGACAGAAGAAGAGAAGCTTCGTCCCGGAGAGGCAGGCAGCTATCAAGGAGGAAGTTGACAAACTCTTAGCTGTCGGTTTCATTCGAGAAGTCCAGTATCTGAGCTGCTGGCGAATGTAGTCATGGTAAGGAAGAATAACAGCAAGTGGAGGATCCATGTAGACCACACCGACCTCAACAAAGCTTGCCCGAAGGACAGCTTGCCTCTGTCGAAGATCAACCAGATGGTAGATGCCACCTCTAGCCACAGGCTGCTCTCCTTCATGGATGCATCTCTGGATACAAATAGATCCATATGCACCCAGAGGACGAGGAGCACACCGCCTTCATCACCGACCAGGGGACGTACTGCTACAGGATGATGCCCTTCTGTCTGAAGAATGCAGGAGCTACATACCAGCGCCTGGTCAATAAGGTCTTCAAGGACCAAATTGGCCGGAACATGCAAGTATATGTGGATGACATGCTCGTCATGAGCAAGCCGAGCTTGAGCCATATCGCTGACCTCACCGAATCCTTCCATAACCTGCGGCAACATCAGATGAAGCTGAATCCAGTGAAGTGCGCTTTCGAGGTGGCGACGGGGAAGTTCCTCGACTTTATGATCACCCAGAGAGGCATCGAAGTGAACCCGGAAAAGGTTTAGGCAATCATCGACACGGAGCACCCGACCTCCAAGAAGCAGGTCCAGCGCCTGACGGGGCGTGTCGCCGCTCTTAGCAGATTCATCTCGAGGTTGGTCGACCGTTACCTTCCATTCTTCAAGATGCTATGCAAGATGTACGACTTCACTTGGATGGAGGAGTGTAGAACATCCTTCGAGGAGCTGAAGAAATTCCTCGCCTCTCCCCCGTTGCTCTCCAGGCCGGAGGAGGGGGAGGAGCTCCTGCTCTATCTGGCGGTTACACCAGGAGCCGTCAGCTCGGTTCTCGTCCGTGTAGACAAGGACAAATCTTAGAAGCCGGTATATTACACCAGCAAAATCCTCCGTGATGCGAAGATCAGGTATACTCGCTCTGAAAAACTCATTTTTGCACTAATAATGTATGCTAAGCACCTCAGGCCCTATTTCCAAGCATACCTAATAGTGGTTGTGACGGACCAGTCGCTGAGGACCATACTCAGCCGACCCGAAACTTTCGGGAGATTGGCCAAGTGGTCCCTGTTACTTAGCGAGTTCAACATAGTATATCGACCGAGGCCCTCACAGAAGGCCCAAGTCCTAGCTGACTTTGTGGTTGAGTGCACCGGGTTCGTCGATGAGCCGAGCAGATAATAGCAGAGCTCAGACCAGGGGAGGAACCTTGGATCCTCCACGTGGATGGAGCATCCAATTCCGGCGGAAGTGGAGCAGGCCTCATCCTCACCAACGGTGATGGGGTTGTGACGGAATGCACCCTTCGCTTCAAATTTGCCGTAATAAACAACCAAGTGGAGTACAAGGCACTCCTCGCGGGTCTAAGAGTCTCCCATAAGCTGGGTGTGTAGAATCTAAAAGTCTTCACCAACTCCCAGCTAGTTACCGGACAAGTCTCTAGAGAGTATGAAGCTAGGGATGCCCAGATGATGAAGTACCTAGAGCGGGTCCGCTCGAGCACGGCAGGCTTCTGGCGCTTCAACATCTTCCACATCCCTCCTGGGGAGAATGCACGCGCGGATGCACTATCCAGGCTTGTGACCCTGCCAGATTCATCACTGGGACGCACCTACATCAAGTATCTTGAAGGTCCCAGTTACGAAAGCTTAGAGGAGATGCATCAAGTCGCCCCCGAGCCGAGCTGGATGGAGTCGTATATCAGGTACATCACTAATGGTTCCTTATCCGAGGGCCGGGTAGAAGCAACCCTTGTCAAGAGGAAAGCCTCCCGGTTCGTTCTGATGGAGGGCCAGCTCTATCGCCGATCCTTCTCCTATCCACTCCTGAGGTGCCTTAGGCCCGTCGAGGCAACCTTTGTGCCCTAAGAGATACACGAAGGCCTCTGCGAGAACCATATGGGAGGGAGAACATTGGCTTATAAAGCCCTTCGCCAGGGATACTTCTGGGAGACCATGAGGGAGGACGCCGTTGACTTCGTTAAAAGGTGCGACAAGTGCCAGCACCACGCGAACATACAGTGCCAGTCGGTGGTGCCGATCTCCCATCTCTCAGCCCCTTGGCCTTTTGCCCAGTGAGGAATGGATATACTAGGGCCGTTTCCTCCTGCACCAGGGCAACGAAGATTTTTGCTGGTGGCGATCGACTACTTCACCAAGTGGGTAGAAGCAGAGCCACTAGCCCGGATCGCAGAAGCCAACGTCCGCCAGTTCTTTTGGAAGTCAATTATTTGCCGCTTCGGACTTCCCCATTGTATCATCACTGACAATGGACGACAGTTCAACAACCGAGAGTTCGAAGGGTTCTGTGCCGAGCACGGCATCCAACATCGATTCACCTCGGTAGCTCATCCTTAAATAAATGGGAAAGTCGAGGTGGCCAATCGAACCATCCTCCAAGGACTCAGGACCAGGCTGGACCAAGCTAAGGGAAGGTGGGTGGAAGAACCCCCAAGCGTTCTATGGGCCTACCATACAATGCCCAAAACGACAACCGACAAGATGCCCTTCAACCTTGCTTTTGGTGCCGAGGCGGTCATCCCGGTCGAGCTCGGCATGCCCACGCTACGAGTGCAACAGTATGACGAGGTGCGGAACTCGGCACACCTCCTGCTCAACCTGGATCTCCTCGAAGAAGCAAGGGATAAAGCACGGCTACGAATGGAGGCATACCGGTAATGAGTAGCCCGGTATTCCAACGCCCGGGTCAGGCCAAAAGCTTTCAAACCTGGAGATTTGGTGCTACGTCGGGCAGAGGCATCTCAACCCCAGGAGTGTAGCAAGCTCTCACCGAACTGGGAAGGCCCCTATAAGGTGGCTGAGGCCCTCTCACAAGGGGCCTATTACCTCGAAGATCTCGATGGTGTCAGGTTTCCTCGAACATGGAACGCCTACAACTTGCGGAGATACTATCAATAATGTAAGGTTTCCCATCAATAATAATGATAATGGTTTTTTCTTGCACAAGTATCTATCTGTTTTGCAGGAAAACATCATCAACACCTTCGAGCCCAGCTCCAAGGTGCCAAGACCTGAGCCCAGCTCTCAGGCAACCCAATATCGGAGCTCAAACCTCCGACCAAGGGACCTTCGAGCCGCGCTGCTCTCAATCATCAACGTCTCCGAGCCCAGCTCTGAGATGCCAACCCAAGACCGGAGCCCAACTCTCCAGCTAAGGGACCTTCGAGCCACGCTGCTCCCAATCATCAACGTCTCCGAGCACAGCTCCGAGACGCCAACCCAAGACCGGAGCTCAGATCCCATCCAAGGGACCTTCGAGCCGCGCTGCTCCCAATCATCAATGTCTCCGAGCCCAGCTCCAAGACACCAACCCAAGATCGAAGCTCAGATCTCCAGCCAAGGGACCTTCGAGCTAAGCTGCTCCCAATCATCAACGTCTTCGAGCCCAACTCCGAGATGCCAACCCAAGACCGAAGCTCAGATCTCCGGCCAAGGGACCTTCGAGCCAAGCTGCTCTCAATCATCAACATCTCTGAGCCCAGCCCCGAGACACCAACCCAAGACCGGAGCTCAGATCTCCGGCCAAGGGACCTTTAAGCCAAGCTGCTCTCAATCATCAACGTCTCCGAGCCCAGCCCCGAGATGTCAACCCAAGACTGGAGCTCAGATCTCCGGCCAAGGGACCTTCGAGCCAAGCTGCTCTCAATCATCAACATCTCCGAGCCCAGCCCCGAGATGCCAACCTAAGACCTGAGCTTAGATCTCCGGCCAAGGGACTTTCAAGCCAAGCTGCTCTCAATCATCAACGTGTCTGAGCCTAGCTCCGAGATGCCAACCTAAGACCGGAACCCAACTCTCCGACCAAAGGATCTTCGAGCCAAGCAGCTCCTATCAACGCCTCGAGCCTAGCTCCAATATGCCAAAGACCTGAGCCCGGTTCTCAGGCAATCCCTGGACCGGGGCCCAGTGCTCCGGCCAGGAAGGCCTCGAGCCTAGCTCCAAGGCATCCAAGACCTGAGACCAGCCCTCAGGCACCTTGGACCGGGGCCTAGCTCTCCGGCCAAGGAACCACTGAGCCCAGCTGCTCACAACTGCCAGAACCTTGCGCCTGACTTGCCGACACCAAAGCCTGGTAATTAAGCCCCAGGCAAGGTGAGACCCTCTTCTCTGATATCCCCACTCATCTAAAAAAAAGAAAGAGAAGAAAGGGATAACTCATCTAGTAAAGCTGGAAGAAGATGGCGCTGAGGATGTCGTTTAGCCTCAGTCCGGCCATCTCTTGCCGGTCGCATGTCTGGATTAAAAAATCCATCATGCGCTCGACCAGTGTGGGGCTCAGGAGGACAGAGCTCCCCGACCCCATCTTGAAAGGGAGACGACGTCGCGCCTCCTCTCTCCTGCTCTCTCCTGGAGTAGGCGGCCTTGCCCCACTAGCTGTAGGGCCCCTAGAGGTAGGCTGAGGAGCTGATACCGGTGCAGGCAGCACCTCAGTCGCAGCCTTAGTCGTGGCTCGAACCTCCTCATCCCCGACCTCGATCACAGGCGGACTCGGAGGATGGGAGGATGCAGTGGCAACAGCTGCGGCCCTTGCCCGGGCTACTACCTCGGGCTCCACGGTGGGGGCCGTCCCTTGATGACCGAGCCACTCTGGGATCTTTTGGGCCTCCTTCTAGATCGGCCACGGTGCCGTAGATACAACCCTCTCCACTGGTGCAGGGGCAGCTCAGGTCGCCCCTGAACTTTGACAGACCAGAGCAGCAGGGCTCGGACCGGCCACTGCGGCAGGAGCAGTCACAGGCGCGCTCTCACCCTGGACCCGCCTCGTCGGAGGCTCCTCGACTAGTCCGGTCGGCGGCCTCTTCTAGGTGATCGCCAGCAGGTCACTCTCTGTAAAAATCATCCCTGCATGCAAGTCACCCAACGGTCAGAGCCCGTAGGAAGCAATGTAAGAAATGCAAGGAAGAAAAAGAAAAGTTCAAGTCGAACTCATCCAACCCATTCGTTGGGTCGACCCCGGCATCGGAGAGGTTCTGCTCTGATAATAGGACCTCGAGAGAGGATCGCTCCAGACCCAATCGACCCCCTCAACCATGGCGAAAAAGAATTTGCTCTTCCATCCCTTGATGGAAGAGGGGAGATCGAATCTAATGCCTTTCGGGCAGGAAGAAAAGGACCACCACCTGTCCTCAGTTGGGTAGTGCTTCAGGGCAAAGAAAGCCCTGAACAAAGAGAATCGGGCAACAAACCCGTGGAGGTGACAGAGCACAACAAAGAAGAAGATGACCCTAACGACGTTTGGCACTAACTGGGCAGGGACCAAACGATAGTTGTCCAAGACGGACATGAAGAAGGGATGGAAGGGAAAGCGAAGACCCCCTAAAAAGGTCTCCTTATAAAAAGTAATACGACCCGGGCCACTGGAAGTGACCCGTTCCCCCGAACGAGGGATCATAAGCCGAACAGAATGTGGGATGCCATAGACATCCCGAACGGTCCCCAGTTCCTTGATGGTGATCGTCGAGGCGACCCCACCAGGACTTGTGGACCGGGCAGACTCAGGAATAGGTATAGAAGAAGGAGGAGGGAGAGAAGGACCGGACCTTGGTTCTCTAATGAGCACCGGACCGGGAGAACGCCTCCTACTGAACTCGAAGTGAGTTGCATCCTCCTCCTCACCGAAGGAAGAAGAAGTCGCCGGCCTCCGCTTGAAGGGACTGGCCTTGCCTTGATCAGTGGAGGGGCGGAAGCCCGGGCCAAAGCGAGACATCCTCAAGAACAAGAGAAGTGAAGGACTCGAGGTGGAGGACGAAAGAGTGGACTCGACTCAAAGGAGACCCTAGACCCGAAGGAAGGACCCTACTTTGGCGAAGGGGGAAGAAAGAGGGGACTAACCTGGTTTCTTAGAAGATCTGAGGCAACTGGGAGGAAGAAGAAAGCTCGAACATAGCAGCAGGCACGAAGAATTCAAAAGAATTGATATTTCGGTAAGGCCCTCTTTTTATTTCAAAATGACCCGATGGATCCATACCGATACGACCCCTCCACCAACGAATCCACACCACGTGCTGCCCATCGGCGAAAATGGCATCTCGGCCGCTCTGAATTCTGCGCCAACATTAACTGCTCCTCGGACGTGGCCACATGGCACCCCTACATTGGCCTGCAGGACCATCTCACGGAGCGCCAGCAATCATGGCCATTATTGCACCAGATTTCTACTTTTCCATGTCAGCATCACAATTACTCCTTTTGGCCGGCGTGCCACGCACTAACGAGCCTCGGGAGTGGGTGTCAAATGATATGGTGAGATCGCTGACATGGGGGAGCTGACAGGCACCACGTCAAAGGAAGCTGCCACGTCGGATGCCACATCAATTCTCCTGCTCGGACTGCTTCGCCGAGCTGAGCTCATATAAGACAATGATCTGAGCTCCATCCTCCACCAGGTCGGTCCCGCAAGCTCGGGATACCTAGGCCGGAGCCGCACTCTGCCCTCCAGAGCGAGACCCTCGGAGATCGAGCCTCGTGGTCAAAGTCGAGCTCATCCCTCCTCCGCCACGTGGAGCCTCTCCTAAGTCGAGCCATATGGACCGGGCCCGCACTTTGCCCTCCAGAGCGAGACCCTCGGAGATCAAGACCCATGGTCGGAGTCGAGCTCAGCCCTCCTCCACCACATGGAGCCTCTCTGAGGCGAGCCCTCTGGACTGGGCCCGCACTCTGCCCTCCAAAGCGAGACCCTCGGAGATCGAGTCCCGTGGTCGGAGTCGAGCTCAGCCCTCCTCCACCACATGGAGCCTCTTCGAGGCCGAGCCCTCTGGACCAGGCCCGCACTCTGCCCTCCTCCACCGAGGCGATCCCGCAAGCTCGGGGCATCTAGGTCGGAGCGAGCCCTGCCATTCTAGCTCAGCCCCAGCTCAGACGTGGGCACCGCCATCCCAGGACACCAGCGAGCCGCCCGAGGACTACACTGGGACACCTACCATACCGCACTGACCGCCTGCAACCGCCGGTTACACCAGAAAGGGGAGAGACCCACTGATCGAGGTGCCATGCTCCTCACCAACTGCCTGGACCACCTGAGAGAGGAAGTCAACCAGGAGATTCGAATCCCAGGGGTGGTGGCTCACCAATCGAGGTATTGCCAGGTTTCCCGGAATGAGGCGACCAAGGAAATGTCAGAGCACATGACAGCTTTCCTTATCACAGATCGGGAAAGGCTCCTCGGGACACTACCGCATGCGCCTGATAGCTCGGTGGAGATCCCAAGACGAATGCCCAATGGTAACCTAATCTACAAAACTCGGAGGTAACAACCACAATACAAAAAAGATATAAGCCATACCACTTGAACACAAGTACAAGCTTAACCAAAAAGAGCACGGCACCACCAACATCCTCAAGCAAGGGCGGGTGGAAGAGCCACATAGAGACTCCCTCTAGCCAAGCCACTCTTCGCCCGACACACCTGCACCCCATTCTCACACCACTCACTCCTCCTCGTGTAGAGTCCATCAAGAGGGGCTCGACCAGGAGGATCTGTTTTCCTGGGTCGTCACTGACTTGATCGTTGGAGTGCCCCCATCAAAAATCCCGGCCTGGATCACTAACCCCTGTTTTGCAGGTCCAGGACCACCGGACGGCGAGACAGCGAAGGAGGTACGTTTCGACGCTAACAGCAGCTACAGGCCACGGTGATCTTGGTGGCAACATTCCCAAAATCGATTTTCTTGTTTAATGTAATCCAGTAGCATGATAACCTAGATCTTCTTATAGATCTTAAGTTGACTTGGAGTTTAACATACCCAATAATCCTCAATAATTATAGAATATATCCAGTAATTCAATCCACAATTGCTATCATAGGCTATCAAGATTCTTATCAAAATATGAATGCCATGTCAATATAATGTAATATAATCTACCAAAAAAGAGCTACTAAGCTATACATCATCCCAAACATAATTTTCCTTATATATTCACATACAGATTTATCGAAAACATATCCTTTCTAATATCATTAAACTCTTTGATAACCTATACCCTAAACATCTTCTTATAACAGTTCCAAAATTTATAATCCAATAATTATCAATAGAACTAGCATGTTATTATGATCTGCATCCCTATCAAGTTTAGGATTCCAAAATCGTTCAATTGATAATTGAACCTACTTATTCAGCATAACATATTAACAAATATGCTATAATTCTAGGCTAGTACTCTTGATGCTTGGGTCAAATCTACTTATCCAAGGTAAGGACACATCCTATCTAGCTCTTCTATATCCATCGTATGCTTACATATCATGATCAAAGAGTATAAATCATCCAGCCTTTTTATTATCCTAGATCAATCTCACTACTTATATTACAAATCAAAAATCGTGTTTTTCTTTTGTACTAATCATATGCCAGATCTTATGCATAATACCTAAAGATTATAAATCCAAACTTCGTATCAATTTCCTTCCAACTTCATATCCCGACTTATCATGATACTAAGTCATAAGCCATAATGATCATTACCCAAATTTTGATATTCAAAACATATCCTAAACATTTATGTCACAGTTCCAAGTGATCATACTCTTAACTTTAATACTATTCATGTTATGTCCCAACTACTTATATCATAGTCCTAAATAATCATAAGCTAAGCTTCAAAATCACACATATCATGTTTTAATAACCACCATGTGATTTCCAAATCACCTATATCCAGTCTCGAACAATCATGACCTGAATTTCGATGTCACTCATATGTATCCTAATCACTTATACCATAGCTCTAAGTCATCATAACCTAAGCTCTGATATCACTCTGTCATGTCTCAAATCCAACGTCGGATCGGCTATGCGACTGGAAGCACAAATTCAAAAATATATTCTAGAAATCATGCAAGACCTAGGTACATGAGAGTCACTTCATTTAAAATCACAGCAACTAAACTAACATTACTTAATTAATTTAATAATAACTAAAAAAATCTATTTATTCAAGGCAAAACTACTAAATGATCTACTGAGTTATTACACAAGTATCAATAACAGATCTGTTGCCAACCTTACCACTGTAGCCTGTAGCTGTGAGTTGGCGCCGAACTAGGTCCCTTGAGCTACGGAATCCCGGCACTTCCGGACCTGCAAAAAATGAAATTAGAGACCCGGACTGAGGATCCCAGCGGGGGCACTCCGACGGTCAAGTTAGAGAGCAGTAAAGTGAAACAGATCCACTAAGACGGAAACCTGCTAGGTTTCCATTCTTAGGGGAATCTTAGATGAGAAGAAGAATGAGAATGAGAGAGAGAAGGGTGCTCTGATTCCTGCAATCGAGCTCGTTGGACTTGGTCCTGCGGGTTCTCCTGGAGCCTCTAGCTTAGGATCGCCCCTTCTTCTTCTTACAGGACTGCTTGTCCTCTTGATTGCTTACCTTGTTTCTTGCCCCTGGTCTTCCTTTTTAGACCACCGATCCATGCCTCCATCCGCGCCTCGATCCCTCGGGGGCTCTGGAGGTCAGCAACCATCCCCCCTCGTCTCCCTTACGGTCGGGAGTTAAGTGGTAGACCGGTCTCGTCAGCTGTGCAGTCATGAGAGGGGAAACTTGGCAGGCTACCGATCCTTGCAAAGATGCCCTCGAGCCTGAGGCGTTGACCATGGCCCTCCCTTTCTAGGTCACTAGGCTACCGGATGCTGGGTTCGGTGCTTTGGGCAGGATTCCCTTTCCAAATTGGTGCCAACAAGGTTTTGCGTGCCATCGCAGGCCTAGGGACACCATACCGGGTGCGCCACCTGTGCGCGCCATCTTTAGTAGTTTTCTCGGGGCTCGCACCCCCGGTCCTTCCATCTTCTGTAGAAAGGGCTGGCTTTGGCAGAAGTTGACCCATCTGGGGGCACCACCTGGCGAAGGAGCAGAGGCAGGGCCACTCCGACCAAGGTGGATCCCGCATGGATCGACACCTGGTGGAGTGGCAGAGGCCAGCTCGACCTCGACCAAGGTGGACCCATCTGGAGGTGCCACCTGGTGAGGGAGCAGGGAGAGCCTGACTCGACTTTGGTGAGGTGGACCATCTGGGGGCACCACCTGGCGAAGGAGCAGAGGCAGGGCCACTTCGGTCAAGGTGGATCCCGCCTGGATCAACACCTGGTGGAGTGGCAGAGGCTAGCTCGACCTCGATCGAGGTGGACCCATCTGGGGGTGCCACCTGGCAAGGGAGCGAGGAGAGTCTGGCTCAACTTTGACGAGGTGGACCCATATGAGGGTGCTACCTGGCGAAGGAGCAGAGGCAGGGCCACTCCGATCGAGGTGGATCCCGCTTGGATCGACACCTGACGGAGTGGCAGAGGCCATCTCGACCTTGGTCGAGGTGGACCCATCTGGGGGTACCACCTGGTGAGGGAGCAGGGAGAGCCTGACTCGACTTCGACGAGGTGGACCCATCTAGGGGAGCCACCTGGCGAAGGAGCAGAGGCAGGGCCACTCCAGTTGAGGTGGATCCCGCCTGGATCGACACCTGGCAGAGTGGCAGAGGCCAGATCGACCTCGATCGAGGTGGACCCATCTGGGGTGCCACCTGGTGAGGGAGCGGGGAGAGCCTGGCTCGACTTCGATGAGGTAGACCCATCTGGGGGTGCCACCTGGCGAATGAGTAGAGGCAGGGCCACTCCAGCCAAGGTGGATCCCGCTTGGATCGACACCTAACGGAGTGGCAGAGGCCAGCTCGAACTTGACCGAGGTGGACCCATCTAGGGGTTCTACCTGGCAAGGGAGCGGGGAGAGCCTGGCTCGACTTCGATGACGTAGACCCATTTGGGGGCGCCACCTAGCGAAGGAGCAGAGGCAAGGCCACTCCGGTCGAGGTGGATCCTGCCTGGATCGACACCTGGTGGAGTGGTAGAGGCCAGCTCGACCTCGACTGAGGTGGACCCATCTGGGGGTGCTACCTGGCAAGGGAGCAGGGAGAGCCTAGCTCTACTTCGGTGAGGTGGACCCGTCTGAGGGCACCACCTGGCGAAGGAGCAGAGGTAGGGCCACTCCGGCCAAGGTGGATCCCGCTTGGATGGACACCTGGTGGAGTGGCAGAGGCTAGCTCGACCTTGGCCGAGGTGGACCCATCTGGGGGTGCCACCTGGCGAGGGAGCGGGAGAGCCTGGCTCGACTTCGGCGAGGTGGACCCGTCTGGGAGCACCTCCTGATGAAGGAGCAGAGCAGGGCCACTCCGGCCGAGGTGGATCCCGCCTGGATCGACACCTGGTGGAGTGGCAAAGGCTAGCTCGACTTCGACCGAGGTCGACCCATCTGGGGGTGCCACCTAGCTAGGGAGCTGGGAGAGCCTGGCTCGACTTCAGCGAGGTGGACCTGTCTGGGGGTGCCACCTGGCGAATGAGCAGAGGCAGGGCCATTCCGATCGAGGTGGATCCCGCCTGGATCGATACCTGGCAGAGTGGCAGAGGCCAGCTCGACCTTGACCTAGGTGGATCCATCTCGGGGTGCCACCTGGCGAGGGAGCGGGGAGAGCCCGGCTTAACTTCGACGAGGTGGATCCATCTAGGGGCACCACCTGGCGAAGGAGCAGAGGCAGAGCCACTCCGACCGAGGTGGATCACGCCTGGATCGACACCTAGCGGAGTGGCAGAGGTGCCGAGCTCGGCCTCGAGGTCGGCTCTACCGCTGAACGAGCCACCTAGCGGGAGAGTCTGGAGATGGAGCCATGCGGTGCCACCTGGCGACCAGCTGGATCTGACGCATACTCCACGTTAGTGATGTTCCATATAAAGATCTAACCAAAAAAAACTAACTATACCATCTAAAAATTGATGTTCAATTTCACGCCCAACCCGATCCTTGCTATGCATCATTTCATCACGAATCCAATCCACTACCAAGCTCGAATATCTTGCACAACTCCGAGAAAGAAGAAGGTAGGGGGTTGTGAGTTTTATAGCCTAGTAAAGTCTCCAAACAGTCACACAAATAATGTTATAACTTGAAAATAGTAAGGAGATAAGAGTTTATCATGTCGTACAACCAAACAACATAAATGTCATATATGGCAAAACCTTTTATAAAATCATGTTTTCTTTTTGTTTATTTCCATTAGTTATCCTTCTTCTTTAGGATTCTGGACTAAACACGGTCATGCTCCAGTCCATGACTGGCAACCTCATAATCAATCATATACTATCCATCCATGGCTAGGCTAGCTCACGTACTAAGTCCGTGGCTCAGGCTGTCCCACGTACTATCCGTACGTGGTCGGCTATTCTATGTACAAAGCTCGTGGCTCAGGATGTCCCACGTACTATCCACTTGTGGCCGGTTATTCCACGTACAAAGCCCGTGGCTCAGGCTATCTCAGTAACCACGATCACGTGGCATGCCTAGTCCAAATATTATATTCTCTTAATTAACACTTCATTAACTCACTTCATGTAGTCAAATCATGTTATTTATAGTTTTTCAATAAAAGATATCATGGTCTAACCCATCCAAAGATAACTTTACTTATTAGAACATGATATACAAGAACATATAATAATAATATCTATCATACTATCTATCACAAGAAGTCAAAAAATAACCATGCATGCTAATGCTCGCATACTCAGATCAAACATGTCATATAAAATACATATCTACAACTGGTGATCAAGTCCAAAAATTCTTATCTCTTAAAAGACGATTATCTATACTTGATATTAATCCGTATCCAAAACTTGCTTAACACCTACCTGCTCAGAAGGCTGCCTCCTATAATAACAATTTTTAATGTAAATAAATAGTTCTAGATCAATTGTAAACCCAAAATCTTTTATCCAGATTTTGTCAGTGGTCCACCTGTAAACCCTTCCTCACGAATTTCCAGAAAAAGCTTTTTGATCTTCCCCCTTCAATAATATATTTTTCTCCTTTTCTCTCTTCCTTTCTCTCTCCTCTTTCTCTCTCTTCTTTCTTCTCCTCTTCCTCTCTCTCCTCTTCTTCTTATCCTCATCTTCTCTCTCTTCATCTTCTCTCTCCTCTTTCTCTTTCTCTCATCATCTTCTCTATCCTCTTCTCTCTTCTCTTTCTGTGTCTTCTTTTTCTTTTTTCCTTCTCTTTTCTCTTTTTTTTCTTTTTCTTCTTCTTCTCCTTCTTTCCTTTTTTTTTTCTTTTCTTTTCCCTTTTCCCTTTTTCCTTTTTCCTTCCCCTTCTTTTTTTCCCTCTTTCTTTTATTCTCTTCTTTCTTTCTTCTCTTCTCCGGAACCTCTTCCCCGTTCTTCCTCGGCTCGACCGAACCCACCACTCCCCATGGTTGCCGATGGCCAAGGGAGATGGTCACCAGGAAGAGAGGTCGGTGGACGGCGACAAGGTCGCCCGGCGATCCATGGCCCATGTAGATAAATCAAAAATCCAACAAAAAATCTCTCATTAAATCTTCCTAAAAAGACTCACCGGCATTTAATGGCTTTCCGTTGCTCGCCGAAGAGAAGAACGACGGCATTGAAGGAAGCTTGAAGGCTCGATGGGCTGCAGTGAGGAATGATTTAAAAGAAACCCCATGGAGCTCTTCTTGTTGTTTGGGAAAGAAAGACTCCGTCAATCGGAGCCTAACCTACCCCAACTCCGTCACCGATAACGCCCCTCTCTTCCACGGTTTCCCTCCAACTCCTCTGGAGAACTTCCCGGCGGATAAGAGGAAGAACAGGTTTCCCTGTTCCGACTCCATCTCCCTCCCTTTTTTTTTTTTTTTTTTGTAATTTGGGTCGAAGTCGGCTGGGCTTACCGACTTCGGCCCAAAAAGTTCAAAAAATCGGGTTTCATATTGCCCCTAAGTATATTAGCAAGAGCAGTAAGGAACCACCATAGTCCAATAGCATTGAAGTGCTTAAAATTCCGGCCAACATAGCCCCGTGAAGGCTTGTTTCTTGCCAACAAGAGAGAGAGGGCCTTAGCTATTAAAACACTAGCAAAATGTGAGATATTGCCACCTTTAGAGTCTCCCTACAAGGTGTGGGGAAAGAGGGGTCGAAGAGTGCAACACAAATTAGTTATGAGTTTTGATTAATTCTTGTTGTCTTTGTCCGGCCATTTCTTTTGTTTGACAAGAATCTAGTGATCCTTGAATTTCTCATTATGTGTCACAGAACTAGTAAATTGAAGCATCGAAGATCCAATTAGAATTAGCATAATACATGCAGGTAGCATTATAGTGTGGTAGTTGCCCTCCTGGTAATCGAGATTTTTCTTTTTTTTTTTTTTTTTTTTTTTTTGGTAAAACGAGATTTTTCTTTATCTAGCTGCATGTATCCAAGGATTTCGCATTATTATTTATTTGCTTTCTACAAAATCATCAAAAAAGATCGGGATTAATAGATTATTATCTAGCACAATTCAGATGAGAAGGTATTAAAAGGAAAAACAAAGGGACTGGACCTAGCCAAGTTATCCCTAGTAAACCTTTTCAGGGTACTTCTACCCCTAGGCCCATGGACAAAGGTAAGGCACCTGACACCCAGAGAACCCCTAGTTCAAATATCACCTGTTTTAAGTGTCAGAAACTAGGTCACATTTCAGTCAGTGTACTTCCATAGCCTGTTTCAAGTGTCATAAGGTAGGTCATGTTGCTAGCCAGTGCCCACGGAGATCCTTTACATAGAAGAGGGAGAGAATGATAATTCCGAGCCCAGTGAGAATTTGAAGAAGAAGTTTATGAGGCCGGAATGAATTTGGTTGAGGAGTATGAAGGAGAGGAGGAACCCAATGAATCTGACCAATTAGGAGTTGTAAGATGCATCCTATCCCAGAATCTAGTTCAAGAGGATTGGCGTAGGACTAACATCCTACAGACTTTTCTTAAATTAGGGGATAAGGTATGTAAGATCATCATAGATAGTGGGAGCTGTGTAAATGCCATCTCTACTAGCACTGTCAAGATGTTAGCTTAATCCAGTTCCCCATCCCACCCCTATAAGGTTTCTTGGGTAGATTCTACCTCCATACCCATCCAGTCTAGATGTCAAGTCCAAATCCAAATGCAATCTTATCACGAAAGATTTGGTGCGATGTCTTACCCATGGGGGTGAGCAATATAATTCTCGGAAGACCTTGGTTGTATGATCATGATGCCACCCTCTTAGGAAAATCCATACCTGTGTCTTAGTTTCAATGGAAGAAGATTACGATCCATTCAGTTCCCCTAAGGACAAGGTAACTAAAGGAGCCGGTAAGGTTAAGGAGATGAAAACTGGAGTGAACCTAATCAGTGCTAAGGATCTAGAACAAGAAATTCATAGTGGTTCACCCATCTGGATGTTGACTGCTAAGGAACTTAGAACTTCGGAACCCTCAGAGCCTCCTCAAGAAGTTAAACTTATGTTAAAAGAATTTGAGGATGTTTTTTCCGAGGATTTGCCAGACCACCTTCCACCTCTTAGGGATATCCAGCATGCCATAGATCTAATCCCAGGAGCGACTTTGCCCAACTTGCCCCATACAGGATGAATCCATCTGAGCATGAAGAACTGCAAAAGCAGGTTGGAGATTATTGAGGAAGGGGTTTATTAGAGAAAGTCTTAGCCCTTGTGCAGTCCCAGCCTTACTGACCCAAAGAAAGATGGCACGTGGAGGATGTGTGTTGACAGTCGTGCCATCAATAAAATTATAATCAAATATAGGTTTCCCATCCCTAGACTAGATGACATGCTTGATATGATGGCTGGTGCAATGGTTTTTTCTAAGATTGATCTCAAAAGCGGCTATCATCATGTTAGGATTAGACCCGGGGATGAATGGAAAACTGCTTTCAAAACTAAGGATGGTCTTTATGAATGGGTTGTTATGCCTTTTGGGTTGTCCAATGCCCCTAGTACTTTCATGAGAATTATGACCCCGGTACTTAGAGCTTTCATAGGAAATTTGTGGTGGTCTATTTTGATGACATCCTGATCTAGTAAGACCCCAGCAGATCACCTAGGCCACCTTAGAGCAGTCTGCCAAGTTTTGAGGAATGATAGACTCTACGGTAATCTTAAGAAGTGTGAATTCATGACTAGTAGAGTTATCTTTCTTGGTTTTGTAGTAACCCCTGACGGCGTGGCGGCCGATCCTGAGAAGATTAGGTCCATAGTAGACTGGCCAGAGCCAACCAATGTGCATGAAGTTAGAAGTTTCCACGGCTTGGCTACCTTCTATAGGCGATTCATCAAGGGGTTTAGTACTTTAGCTGCTCCTATCACTGATTGTATTAGGAAGGGAGAATTTCATTGGACTAAGTCAGCCCATAAAGCCTTCCTAGATCTTAAGGATAAAATGACCCAGGCGCCCATTCTGAGATTACCCGATTTTTCTAAAGTATTTGAGGTTGCCTGTGATGCTTCGGGTGTAGGAATAGGTGGAGTCCTAAGCCAAGAGAACATCCCATAGCATTCTTTAGTGAAAAACTTAATGATGCTAAGCTTAGGTATTCTACCTATGATAAGGAATTTTATGCGGTGGTGCAAGCTTTGCGTTACTGGAGACATTATTTGCTACCGCAGGAGGATTTGTACTATTTTCGGACCATGAGGCTCTTAGATTTCTGAACTCCCAAAGAAGCTTAACCCTAGGCATGCTAAGTGGGTAGAATATATCCAGTCCTATACTTTTGTCCTGAACATAAGGCTGGAGTTGAGAATAAGGTAGCTGATGCCCTTAGTCGCCGATCTCTGTTATTAACTTCTGTTAGAACTGAGGTCATAGGGTTGAGCAAATCAAAGAGGAATATGAGTCTTGTCCGGATTTCACAACTGTGATCAGGATCTAGTTCAAGGACCATCTAGTAATCACCAGGATTATACCCTTGTAGATGGTTTTGTTCTTCAAAATAGCTTCTGGAGGTTTAGCGGCCATTTTGGAAAAGACAAGACCATTCTAGCTATTGAGACCACTTTTTCTGGCCTAGCTTGAAAAGGGATGTAGCTAATATTGTAGCTAGATGTCAACCTGCGCTGTTGCCAAACAGCGAAAACAAAACACTGGCCTTTATACCCCACCTCCCTGTCCCAGATCGTCCTTGGCAAGATGTGAGTATGGATTTGTGTTAGGTTTGTGTTAGGTTTACCTAAGACCCAGAGGAGACATGATTCTATCTGTGTCGTAGTCGACCGATTCTCTAAAATGGCCCACTTCTTGCCTTGTTCCCAAACCTTTGATGCGTCTAAGGTAGCCACACTTTCTTCAATGAGATAGTTAGACTCCATGGCCTACCTAAGACAATCGTTTCAGATAGGGATGTCGGTTCACCAGTTACTTTTGGAAGACCCTTTGGCATAAGTTAGGGACAAAACTTAAGTTTTCAACTGCCTATCATCCCCAAACTGATAGCCAAACTGAAGTAGTGAACCGTAGCCTAGGAAATCTGCTGAGATGTCTTGTTGGTGAAAACACCAGAAATTGGGATTTATACCTACCAAGGGCAGAATTTGCGTACAATGACTCGGTCAATAGGTCTACGGGTAAGAGTCCATTTGAAATTGTACATGGGTACAAACCTCACACACCTCTTGACCTAGTCCCTTTACCTGTCCACACTCGAGTCTCCGAGTCTGCTGAGAATTTGCACAGCATGTAAAAGACTTGCATAAAGAAATTCATGCCAAAAAATTTAAGTAATGAAACTTATAAGAAGTTGGCTGATACTCAAAGGCGAGTCAAATCTTTTGTTGAGGGAGACTATGTGATGATTAGGTTAAGGCCTGAACGGTTCCTCCTGGACCGTTAGAAAGTTACATGCTAGGGGAGCTGGACCATTTAGAGTGGTAAAGAGAGTAGGATCCAATGCCTATGTGCTCAAGTTGCCTCCAGAACTAGGCATTAGCTCTACTTTCAACATTACAGACTTAGTAGAGTACAGGAAGCCAGCTGTGATTCCTAGTGAGCCTTTTGAGCCTAACCCTATCATTGAGAGTGATCCCGACCCTGTGTGTCCACCAACAAACTGGCCTGTGAGAAAGAGCAGATTGAAAAGATCCTGGATGATCAGGTTATCTCTACTCGTAATCGAGGATACCAAAGGTACCTGGTCCGCTGGCAAGGAAGGCCAGATTCTGATGACTCTTGGATCTCCCGAGAAGAATTACAAGAATTGGACCCAGACCTCTTGGAGAGATACCAGAGCCAACTTGAGCCTTACTCGACAGGGTCGAGTTCCTCCCACCCTAGAGAATTGGTGCGGGCACCAGACTCAGAAGAAGACTTCAGAGCTCCATCTGGATCTCTGATTAACCTTGCCCGAAGAATTAGGATTTTGGTTTGTAATAAGAGTTGACTAGATCAACTCAATATAGCTTGAGTCTACATTACCTGCATTTTATTTTGTTGAGTCATGTTGACTCAGTAGTGGACTAGGGTTTCAACCGGGGATGTTACATTTTCTCCAAGACCAGGCAGTGGACACCACACTCCCAGCCACACTCCCAGTCCAGGGGGCGCCATATCCACATCCAGCAGCCTTTGGTCCCACTCCACAGATGGCAACTTCCTTCTTTCATGCACCAGATAAGAGAAGAGCACAAATCAAGGGGGCCAAGACTTTCCCAAGTGATTCCAAGCAAAGAAGGGAAGAAGTTTTTCTTGAAGAGAATATCAAGGGGCGCCCATTACCTGCCAAAAACACCTAAAACAAAGGGAAGAGCCTTGACTTAGGGAGGAAGAAAAGGAGGAGTCCAAAAGAGTTCATCCAGGAAAGGAAGAAAATTTTTCTTGAAAAATTCAAGCAAGGTGGCGCCATCTACCTGCCATTTATAACCCAAATCCTAATTTTGGTATTTTGGCCAACCATATGTAAGGGATTTGCCCTAATTTGGAGATCCCCTCCTTTTCCCACATGGGAAATATGAAACCCTTCTCCCTTGTAAAGCATTATAAATTACATCCCTCTTGTAAGTTGAAAACAATCTATGAATGAAGAAAATTATTTTTGCTATTCTCTTGTGTTGAGTAACCTAGGTTTCTCTTCTTCCGCACTATTCTAAGTGTTGAGATCCGTGAGGGGGTAATCCGGGTTCCATTGGAGCCTTGAGGAGGTGAGAGATCTCCATCTTTATCCAAAACCCTAGGTTAGCCACTTAAAAATCCAAACCCTAGCCGCCCTTCATTATTTTCAATCCATCAAACCCTAGCTCCTTCCATCTCCCACGGCCTCTCTCTCTCTACAAGTCCAGGCCGTCCACCTTCATCCAGATCCAGTCCGGCTACTTCAGATCCAGAGCAAGTTCCAAGGAAAATCACATCAGCTTCCAGGAGAATCCAGTTTTCAGCAATTTCAATCTTCAAGTTCATCAACCTGGTAAATTTTTCCCTTGACTCTCTGATTCCATCAATTGTTTTTCTTCTCTTCCAGATCTTGAGTTCAGGAGAAGCCAACCCGCCAAAGGACCAGTATTGGAGGATCCATTGCGAAGATATCTGAATCCGAGGATCCAACAATCTGCTCGGGAGAGTTCTTCCACCAAAATCTGTGAAGATCATTGTCTGGTTAGGAACCATCTCTTCTCTTATTTCTGTTCTGTTGAAAGTTCGGAGCGAAACCCTAGGTCTGGGAGTTTCTCAACCCCCAGCGATCCGTTGCTTCTGAACTACTCTGATAATTTAGTTTCCTTAAATTGTGCTTTCAATTATCATATTAGTATCTTTCAATGTTAGGTTAACTTTTCTTTGATTTGAAGCCAACTTCTACAAACATATAAAAATAACAAAAAAATTAGTTAATCTTAATTTACTTCCGCATCGCATCCCTTTATTTGTTCTGCATCATTTTGGTATCAGAGCCCAGTCTAGGGTTTCTGATTTGCTTGCTTGCTTGTTTTGATTGTTTCTCTTTTTATTTTGTCTGCTCGAAGTAGACTCCCCAGGACGTCCGGTCCTAGGAACTAAGCGAGGTGCAAGCCTCCTCCTCCCATTCCACGGGGTGTTCCTAGGGCGTGTAGGGGATCCATTGGGTTATAACTTCGTAGCAGGGATTATAAACGGGGAAGACAATCTAGTTGCAGCCCGTAATTGCCCTGTTGTCTGAATTATTTCTCCCTGCAAAAAACTCGAATTGCATGATTTTTGCTTCGTTGAAACCAGTATAATTGAACCTATTTTTCCATAATTTTTCTGTGATTTATTGGTTTCGGTAAAAATTCTGAGCATTAAAATACAACAACTCTATTTTTTGTGTTCTGCAATTCAATTCTTTTTGGAGTGATCATCTCATAATTACTTAAGGGCAATTGAGCATCTAAGATAAGGGGAGGAGTTGATTACCTCTCCTTAGCCCAAAACCACCATCCAATCATTCGAACCTAGACCTAATTTAAAATCAGTTAGACCTAATTTGCCCTAGTGGGCTAGGGACACCAATTGGTCGGGTCTAGGCTAGTGTTGAGTCAGTTTGCCGAGTTATTCTGTGTGTGCTTAGCACTCAGTGTCTAGAACGGTGGTTCAGGGATCCATTCCCGAAGGGCTTGTGTGCTGGTCCGCCTACCTGGCCAATCACTGATTGGTGTCTAGGATTGGCAATCAGGGACCTAACACTCCCCTTACACCTGCCTGGCTGAGTCCTGAGTTACTACAGGCTAGCTTGCCACTCTGATTGGGCATCTAGTTTGGACTCTAGGTCTAGTGATCCAGTAGTCGATTTAGTCTAGTCTCATTTTGTGTGCTTGCTTGAATCATCATGTCTACCAGAAACGGAGTGCCATATCAACCTGGTCAAACCCAACCTGATTTAGAGGCCATGATCAGAACTCTTACTGAAAGTATGGCTAAAATGAATCAGGATATGACAAACACTGTGGCCCAGTTTAGCGCACAAATTCATGAGGATCTTACCCAACTTAGGGACCGAGTCCAAGTACTTGAAGAACCTAGACATCGGAATTGGACTCCTGACCCCGATTTTAATGTGCCTCAACCTCACCCACATCAGGAGCCTAGAAGGCCTTTATATAGAGATCCTGAACCTAATCATAGGAGGCCTGACCCAGAGCCTGAAGATAGAGATGATAGGTTCATCAGGAACATCAAATTAGATGCACCCACTTTTGATGGTAGTCTGAACCCTAAGGTGTATTCTGATTGGGAGGGTGAGATGGACCAATACTTTGAGTGGTATGCTATGTCTGAGGAGAGGAAATACAAGTTTGCCAAGATGAAATTAGTGCGTCAAGCTAGGTTATACTGGGGAACATTGAGCTAACCACTAGGAGACGGAATGTTGAGCCCATAACCACTTGGCAGGGTATGAAAGAAAAACTGAGAGATAAATACCTACCCATTTCATACCAGCAAAACCTGTTAGACCAATGGCAAAACCTGAAACAAGGAAACCGATCTGTCTCAGACTACATAGCTACTTTTGATGAATACCTAATGAGATGTGATGTGAGTGAAGCCCACGAAGTCACTTTGTCTAGATTTAGGGCTGGACTGAGGGAAGATATCAAGAGAGAACTATTTCTGAGAGAGGTTACTGATCTAGACCAAGCCTACCAGATTGCACTGAACACTGAGAAATTTCAGAGAGGACCTATACCTTCTAGGGTTAGTGCCCCAATCCCAAGGAATGGACCTAGCCAAGTTATCCCTAGTAAACCTTTTCAGGGTACTTCTACCCCTAGGCCCATGGACAAAGGTAAGGCACCTGACACCAGAGAACCCCTAGTTCAAATATCACTGTTTTAAGTGTCAGAAACCAGGTCACATTTCCAGTCAGTGTACTGCCATAGCCTGTTTCAAGTGTCATAAGGTAGGTCATGTTGCTAGCCAGTGCCCACGGAGATCCCTTTACATAGAAGAGGGAGAGAATGATAATTCCGAGCCCAGTGAGGAATTTGAAGAAGAAGTTTATGAGGCCGAAATGAATTTGGTTGAGGAGTATGAAGGAGAGGAGGAACCCAATGAATCTGACCAATTAGGAGTTGTAAGATGCATCCTATCCCAGAATCTAGTTCAAGAGGATTGGCGTAGGACTAACATCCTACAGACTTTTCTTAAATTAGGGGATAAGGTATGTAAGATCATCATATAGTGGGAGCTGTGTAAATGCCATCTCTACTAGCACTGTCAAGATGTTAGGCTTAATCCCAGTTCCCCATCCCAACCCCTATAAGGTTTCTTGGGTAGATTCTACCTCCATACCCATCCAGTCTAGATGTCAAGTCCAAATCCAAATGCAATCTTATCACGAAAAGATTTGGTGCGATGTCTTACCCATGGGGGTGAGCAGTATAATTCTCGGAAGACCTTGGTTGTATGATCATGATGCCACCCTCTTAGGAAAATCCAATACCTGTGTCTTTAGTTTAATGGGAAGAAGATTACGATCCATTCAGTTCCCCCTAAGGACAAGGTAACTAAAGGAGCCGGTAAGGTTAAGGAGATGAAAACTGGAGTGAACCTAATCAGTGCTAAGGATCTAGAACAAGAAATTCATAGTGGTTCACCCATCTGGATGTTGACTGCTAAGGAACTTAGAACTTCGGAACCCTCAGAGCCTCCTCAAGAAGTTAACCTGTGTTAAAAGAATTTGAGGATGTTTTCCCGAGGATTTGCCAGACCACCTTCCACCTCTTAGGGATATCCAGCATGCCATAGATCTAATCCCAGGAGCGACTTTGCCCAACTTGCCCCATTACAGGATGAATCCATCTGAGCATGAAGAACTGCAAAAGCAGGTTGGAGAATTATTGAGGAAGGGGTTTATTAGAGAAAGTCTTAGCCCTTGTGCAGTCCCAGCCTTACTGACCCCAAAGAAAGATGGCACGTGGAGGATGTGTGTTGACAGTCGTGCCATCAATAAAATTACAATCAAATATAGGTTTCCCATCCCTAGACTAGATGACATGCTTGATATGATGGCTGGTGCAATGGTTTTTTCTAAGATTGATCTCAAAAGCGGCTATCATCAGGTTAGGATTAGACCCGGGGATGAATGGAAAACTGCTTTCAAAACTAAGGATGGTCTTTATGAATGGGTTGTTATGCCTTTTGGGTTGTCCAATGCCCCTAGTACTTTCATGAGAATTATGACCCAGGTACTTAGAGCTTTCATAGGAAAATTTGTGGTGGTCTATTTTGATGACATCCTGATCTATAGTAAGACCCCAGCAGATCACCTAGGCCACCTTAGAGCAGTCTGCCAAGTTTTGAGGAATGATAGACTCTACGGTAATCTTAAGAAGTGTGAATTCATGACTAGTAGAGTTATCTTTCTTGGTTTTGTAGTAACCCCTGACGGCGTGGCGGCCGATCCTGAGAAGATTAGGTCCATAGTAGACTGGCCAGAGCCAACCAATGTGCATGAAGTTAGAAGTTTCCACGGCTTGGCTACCTTCTATAGGCGATTCATCAAGGGGTTTAGTACTTTAGCTGCTCCTATCACTGATTGTATTAGGAAGGGAGAGATTTCATTGGACTAAGTCAGCCCATAAAGCCTTCCTAGATCTTAAGG
Organism: Areca catechu; assembly: GCA_021397845.1. Taxonomy (NCBI): domain Eukaryota; kingdom Viridiplantae; phylum Streptophyta; class Magnoliopsida; order Arecales; family Arecaceae; genus Areca; species Areca catechu. The sequence continues at coordinate 16,231,630 of CM038041.1, forward strand.
ATAAAATGACCCAGGCACCCATTCTGAGATTACCCGATTTTTCTAAAGTATTTGAGGTTGCCTGTGATGCTTCAGGTGTAGGAATAGGTGGAGTCCTAAGCCAAGAGAATCATCCCATAGCATTCTTTAGTGAAAAACTTAATGATGCTAAGCTTAGGTATTCTACCTATGATAAGGAATTTTATGCGGTGGTGCAAGCTTTGCGTTACTGGAGACATTATTTGCTACCGCAGGAATTTGTACTATTTTCGGACCATGAGGCTCTTAGATTTCTGAACTCCCAAAAGAAGCTTAACCCTAGGCATGCTAAGTGGGTAGAATATATCCAGTCCTATACTTTTGTCCTGAAACATAAGGCTGGAGTTGAGAATAAAGGTAGCTGATGCCCTTAGTCGCCGATCTCTGTTATTAACTTCTGTTAGAACTGAGGTCATAGGGTTTGAGCAAATCAAAGAGGAATATGAGTCTTGTCCGGATTTCACAACTGTGTATCAGGATCTAGTTCAAGGACCATCTAGTAATCACCAGGATTATACCCTTGTAGATGGTTTTTTGTTCTTCAAAAATAGGCTTTGCATCCCTAGAACTTCTCTTAGGGAATTTTTGATTTGGGAAATCCATGCTGGAGGTTTAGCCGGCCATTTTGGAAAAGACAAGACCATTCTAGCTATTGAAGACCACTTTTTCTGGCCTAGCTTGAAAAGGGATGTAGCTAATATTGTAGCTAGATGTCGAAACTGCGCTGTTGCCAAACAGCGAAAACAAAACACTGGCCTTTATACCCCACTCCCTGTCCCAGATCGTCCTTGGCAAGATGTGAGTATGGATTTTGTGTTAGGTTTACCTAAGACCCAGAGGAGACATGATTCTATCTGTGTCGTAGTCGACCGATTCTCTAAAATGGCCCACTTCTTGCCTTGTTCCCAAACCTTTGATGCGTCTAAGGTAGCCACACTTTTCTTCAATGAGATAGTTAGACTCCATGGCCTACCTAAGACAATCGTTTCAGATAGGGATGTCCGGTTCACCAGTTACTTTTGGAAGACCCTTTGGCATAAGTTAGGGACAAAACTTAAGTTTTCAACTGCCTATCATCCCCAAACTGATGGCCAAACTGAAGTAGTGAACCGTAGCCTAGGAAATCTGCTGAGATGTCTTGTTGGTGAAAACACCAGAAATTGGGATTTATACCTACCAAGGGCAGAATTTGCGTACAATGACTCGGTCAATAGGTCTACGGGTAAGAGTCCATTTGAAATTGTACATGGGTACAAACCTCACACACCTCTTGACCTAGTCCCTTTACCTGTCCACACTCGAGTCTCGAGTCTGCTGAGAATTTTGCACAGCATGTAAAAGACTTGCATAAAGAAATTCATGCCAAAATAAATTTAAGTAATGAAACTTATAAGAAGTTGGCTGATACTCAAAGGCGAGTCAAATCTTTTGTTGAGGGAGACTATGTGATGATTAGGTTAAGGCCTGAACGGTTTCCTCCTGGAACCGTTAGAAAGTTACATGCTAGGGGAGCTGGACCATTTAGAGTGGTAAAGAGAGTAGGATCCAATGCCTATGTGCTCGAGTTGCCTCCAGAACTAGGCATTAGCTCTACTTTCAACATTACAGACTTAGTAGAGTACAGGGAGCCAGCTGTGATTCCTAGTGAGCCTTTTGAGCCTAACCCTATCATTGAGAGTGATCCCGACCCTGTGTGTCCACCAACAAACTGGCCTGTGAGGAAAGAGCAGATTGAAAAGATCCTGGATGATCAGGTTATCTCTACTCGTAATCGAGGATACCAAAGGTACCTGGTCCGCTGGCAAGGAAGGCCAGATTCTGATGACTCTTGGATCTCCGAGAAGAATTACAAGAATTGGACCCAGACCTCTTGGAGAGATACCAGAGCCAACTTGAGCCTTACTCGACAGGGTCGAGTTCCTCCCACCCTGGGAGAATTGGTGCGGGCACCAGACTCAGAAGAAGACTTCAGAGCTCCATCTGGATCTCTGATTAACCTTGCCCGAAGAATTAGGGTTTTTGGTTTGTAATAAGAGTTGACTAGATCAACTCAATATAGCTTGAGTCTACATTACCTGCATTTTATTTTGTTGAGTCATGTTGACTCAGTAGTGGACTAGGGTTTCAACCGGGGATGTTACATTTTCTCCCAAGACCAGGCAAGTGGACACCACACTCCCAGCCACACTCCCAGTCCAGGGGGCGCCATATCCACATCCAGCAGCCTTTGGTCCCCACTCCACAGATGGCAACTTCCTTCTTTATGCACCAGATAAAGAGAAGAGCACAAATCAAGGGGGCGGCCAAGACTTTCCCAAGTGATTCCAAGCAAAGTTCTTGGAAGAGAATATCAAGGGGCGCCCATTACCTGCCAAAAACACCTAAAACAAAGATGGGAAGAGCCTTGACTTAGGGAGGAAGAAAAGGAGGAGTCCAAAAGAGTTCATCCAGGAAAGGAAGAAAATTTTTCTTGAAAAATTCCAAGCAAGGTGGCGCCATCTACCTGCCATTTATAACCCAAATCCTAATTTTTGGTATTTTGGCCAACCATATGTAAGGGATTTGCCCTAATTTGGAGATCCCTTCCTTTAGTCCCACATGGGAAAATATGAAACCCTTCTCCCTTGTAAAGCATTATAAATTACATCCCTCTTGTAAGTTGAAAACAATCTATGAATGAAGAAAAAATATTTTTGCTATTCTCTTGTGTTGAGTAACCTAGGTTTCTCTTCTTCCGCACTATTCTAAGTGTTGAGATCCGTGAGGGGGTAATCCGGGTTCCATTGGAGCCTTGAGGAGGTGAGAGATCTCCATCTTTATCCAAAACCCTAGGTTAGCCACTTAAAAATCCAAAACCCTAGCCGCCCTTCATTATTTTCAATCCATCAAACCCTAGCTCCTTCCATCTCCCACGACCTCTCTCTCTCTACAAGTCCAGGCCGTCCACCTTCATCCAGATCCAGTCCGGCTACTTCAGATCCAGAGCAAGTTCCAAGGAAAATCACATCAGCTTCCAGGAGAATCCAGTTTTCAGCAATTTCAATCTTCAAGTTCATCAACCTGGTAAATTTTTCCCTTGACTCTCTGATTCCATCAATTGTTTTTCTTCTCTTCCAGATCTTGAGTTCAGGAGAAGCCAACCCGCCAAAGGACCAGTATTGGAGGATCCATTGCGAAGATATCTGAATCCGAGGATCCAACAATCTGCTCGGGAGAGTTCTTCCACCAAAATCTGTGAAGATCATTGTCTGGTTAGGTAAACCATCTCTTCTCTTTATTTCTGTTCTGTTGAAAGTTCGGAGCGAAATCCCTAGGTCTGGGAGTTTCTCAACCCCCAGCGATCCGTTGCTTCTGAACTACTCTGATAATTTAGTTTCCTTAAAATTGTGCTTTCAATTATCATATTAGTATCTTTCAATGTTAGGTTAACTTTTCTTTGATTTGAAGCCAACTTCTACAAACATATAAAAACAACAAAAAAATTAGTTAATCTTAATTTACTTCCGCATCGCATCCCTTTATTTGTTCTGCATCACAAAACAAGTGAGTGAGGTTTGTTGGTGAGCCAATTGATAAAACCAACTAGGGTTGCTTGTTAGCCCGAAGCCAAAACAAGTGTGTAAGGTTTTGACTTGTGAGCCTGGTAAAACAAGTCGGCTGTAATCTAAAGATTATAGTGGAAATTCCCAAGTGGAGCTTGGGGAGTGGATGTAGGTGCTAGGTGCACCGAACCACTATATTTCTTGTGTGTTTGCATTGGCTTTCTCTTTAACTTCTTTAGCTCTTTAATTTCATTTTATTTCATTGCTTCTGTTGCACAATTATTAAAGCACTATCACTCTTCACCTTAAAACTTGATAGCACATATATTGCTTTAATTTTTTAAATACCCAATTCACCCCCCTCTTGGGCACCATTCTGGGCAACAACCCTGGCAGTCTGAATGGTGGCAGGACCCTGGTGGCCGGACCAGCTATTAGATCGGTTGCAGGATCCTGGCGACCGGACCGGTAGCGGATCCTAGCATTCAGACCGGTGGCAGGACCCTGACTGTCGGGCCAGTGGCAAGACCTTGGTGGCCGGACCGATGGTCAGACCGGTGGTCGCACCCTGGCAGTCGGAATGGTGGCAGGATCCTGGTGGCAGGACTGTGATCGGACCGATAACATGACCCTGGCGGTCGGATCGGTAGCAGAACTTGGTGACCGGACCGGTGGCAGGACCAGGTGGTCGAACCGGTGGCAGGACCAGGTGGTCGAACCGGTGGCAGGACTCTAGTGGCCGGACCAGCAGTCAGATTGGTGGCAGGACCCTTGCAGTCATAATGGTGACAGGACCCCAGTGGCCAAACCAGCGATCCGACCGCCAGGGTCCTGCCACCGGTCTGATCATCGGTCTAGCCACCAATATCCTGCCACCATTTCGACTACCAGGGTCCTACCATAGGTCTAACCATTGGTCCGGCCACCAGGGTCCTATCATCGATCCGATCACCAGGATCCTGCCACCAGTATGACTGCCAGGGTCCGCTATCTGTTCGACCGCCAGGATCCTGTCATCGATCTAATCGTCGATCCGGCCACCAAGGTCCTGCCACCATTCCGACTGCCAGGGTCCTACCACCGGTCCGGTCGCCAAGGTCCTGTCATCGATCCGACTGGCAAGGATCTATTATAATATTATAATTAATATTTATATATATTATTAATATATATAACATAATATATTTTATACTATATTATATAAATATAATAAGATAATAATATTATATTTATTATATTTATTATAATATAAAATATGTCATAATATATTATAATATCATATTATCATTTTTCTATTTTTTAAATTCTTTATAATTTAAAAAAAATTAATTTTTAAAGTTTTTTATTATGTTTTTGTTAATTATAATATATTTTTATTGTTTGAAATATAAAATATTTTTTAATATAAAACATGTCATAATATTATTATATAATATTATATTATTATTTTCTTATTTTTAAAATTTTCTTTAATTTTTTAAAAAAATAATTATTTTTAAAATATTTTTTAAATTTTTTTGTAAATTATAATATATTTATTATATTTTGAAATATAAAATATTATTATAATATAAAATATGTCATAATATATTATTAAATAATATATATTAAATTTTAAATAGAAGTATAAAAAAAATAAGTTTTGATTAGTTGAAATTGTCTTTCCAAAAAATAATTTTAGTCTAAATTTGAAATCATCTTTCGAAAAGATGATTTTAAATTAAAATCATATTTCGGAAGGATAATTCCAATCAAATCAACTACCGTACATTTATTTTCATGAATATATAATATAACATCTAATTTTATAAATATTCTTTTAAACTACATTACTTTTAAAAAAATTTCCTAAAATTGAGTGCGGGATCTTCTCCACCACATGGCTACCAATAATGACGTAAGAAAATCCTTAATTATCTAGGATTTTTTTAAAAAATAATATAAAAATATATATATATTTATGGATATAGGTGTTGAGGAGTATATTTGTGAAAGTATGTGTTTTTAGATTACGTGGAAGGGAAGTAAATGATTTTGGATTATTTAGTAGGCCAGCGTGGCATGAAATTGTCTTTGATAAAGATGATTTTAAATTAAGTTGGAATCGTCTTTGTCAAAGATGATTTCAAAAAAATTTATTTTTTTAAATTTGATTTGAGAATTGATGTGAAATTTTTAAATTGATGTAATATTTTAAAATCATTTGTGTCACAAATATTTTCAAAAGCAACTTTTTTTTCAAAATTTAATAAATATCATTAATATTTTTTCAAAATCTAATTAGTAAATTTTAATTTTAAATAAATAAATAATAAGTAAAAAATTAGTATTAATTAAAATTTTATACATTACTTTTTGATAATATTAATTATTATATTATTTGAAATAACACTAATTAAAAAAACATTAATTAACTATATAAAAATAAATTAATTTAAAATTAATAATAAATTAATTGAAAATAATATTAATTAAAAGATATTATAATAATATATTATAATATATTTTATATTATAATAATATTTTACATTCTAAAATATAATAAATATATTATAATTTATTATATATTATATATTATAATATAGTATAAAAAACTTTTTAAAAAATTTAAAAATCAGAAAAAATTAAAAATAATCACCAGGTCGATACCATCCGGTCGCTAGCCCGGTACCAATTCGGTCACCAGCTCGATACCAGTTCGGTCGATAGCCCGGTGTTAGTCCAATCCCTTGCTTAAGACTGATGGCAGGATCCTAACGGTCGGATCGGCGATCGGATCTGTGGCAAGACTGGGACTGGACCGATGGCAGGACAGGCGGTTGGACCGGTGGTCGAACCCTCGTGGTCAGACCGACGGTCAGATTGATGACAAGACTGGGGGTCGGACCAGTGGCAGGACGGGTAGCCGGACCTTGGTGGCCGGATCGACGGTCGGACCGGTGGCAGCACCCTGGCAACCGGACCGGCGGTCAAATGGGTAGCCAAACCCTGGCAACCGGACTGGTGGCAGGACCGGCGGCCAGACCCTAGCAACAGGACCGACAGTCAGACCGGTGGCCGGACCCTAGCAACTGGACCGGTGGCTTGACCGACAGTCAAGCCATAGATCATATCGTCGGTCCGATCGTTAGAATCCTGCCACCGGTCCGACCGCCGGTCCTGAGCAAGAGATCGGACTGACATCGGGCTATCACCGAACTAGTACTGCGCTGGCGACCGGATGGTATCGACCTGTGATTATTTTTTATTTTTATTTTTTATTTTTTTAAAAGTTTTTTATACTATATTATAATATAATATAAAAATACTATTATAATATATAATTTAATAAATTATAATATATTTATTATATTTTAGAATATAAAATATTGTTATAATATCAAAATATATTACAATATATTATTATAATATCTTTTAATTAATGTTATTTTTAATTAATATTATTTTTAGTTAATTTATTATTAATTTTAAATTAATATTATTTTTATATAGCTAATTAATTTTATTTTTAATTAATGTTATTTCAAAATAATATAATAATTAATATTATCAAAAAGTAATATATAAAATTTTAATTAATACTAATTTTTTACTTATTATTTATTTATTTAAAATTAAAATTTATTAATTAGATTTAAAAAATAATGGTATTTATTAAATTTTGAAAAAAGGGTTGTTTTTGAAATCGTTTGTGACACAGACGATCTCAAAATATCACATCATTTTAAAAATATCATATTAATTCTCAAATCAAAATTAAAAATAAAAAAAATTTATTTGAAATTGTCTTTAACAATAATATTTTCAATTCAATTTAAAATCGTCTTTGCCAAAGACATGGCTTACCACATAATCCAAAAGTACTTACTTTCTTGTTACATAATGTAAAAAAATTTACTTTCGTAACTATACTCCCGAATACCTATATCCGTAAATATATATTTTTTATATTATTTTTAAAAAATTCTAATTATCTACACAAACGGAAGTAGTTTAGCTCATCATGGGCATCTCACGAGGAGCCTCTGCGGTCATCATTTCAAGTGGAACCCACATGCAAGAGACTTCGAGGGTACTATGTACTACCGCTAGTACCGAATTTTAGGACGGTCTCCACATGTATGCACATGAAATTAGAGCTATCAACAAGTCGGATCCAGATCCGAGACCTATAGATCTAGATCTAATGAATCCAGATCTGGATTTAAATCTGGATCTATTTATCCGGATCTAGACCGGGACCCGATTAGTCATAGTTAAATGGATTCGTGATTAAACAAAATAATATTATATATATTTATATAAATATGGGATATTGGATCATAATCCAACGGTTAAGAATCCATCAAGGCTTTTACTAAAAAACCTCTTCCGTTCGTGCCCTAGCCCCTCTTTCTCCTTTCCAGCCGCTAGCGAATCCCAAATCCGCTCCGCCTCCTTGGCCAACGCCTCCCTCGACGACCGACGCCTCCCTCCCCTCGACGGCCGACCCCTCCCCCATCGACAGCGGACCCCTCGATGGCCAACGCCCACTGCTCGCCCGTTCTGCTGCTCCGAGCCTCCGATATCGGCCTCCCCCCCTCGACGGTCGATGCCCACTGCTCGCCCGCTCTGCTACTTCGAGCCTCTGACATCGGCCTCCCCCCTCGATGGCCGACACCTCCCCCGATGATGGACCCCTCGACGGCTGACGCCCGCTGCTCACTAGCCGCTTGGAGCCCCACCAGCTCTCCCTTCCTCAGCTCTGAGCCCCACTGGCTGTCGGGTACCACCTACCCCTCCGCTCTCCCTTCTTCAGCTCCGAGTCCCGTCGGCCGATGCCTCCCCCCTCGACGGTCGATGCCTTCCCCCCTCGATCATCCCTTGCCGGCTACCACTGCCCCTATCCTGATGTCATTCCCATTTTGGCTTCGTCTTCCTCGGATCGAGCCTCTACTACAGTGCCACGAAATTGGTAAGTTTTTTTTTTTTTTTTGGTAATGCTCGTTCTTGTTCGGGTATGGGTTCAGGTCTGGATACTTGAGATCCATTTGGATTTGGATCTGGTATCTGGATATGGTACTTTTAAATTAGACCCGTCGGATATTTGGATCTGGGTCTAGATCTAGTAGCTAAGGTCGGGTTTGGATCTGGATATCTGGGTTCCGACCCGAACCCGACTCGTTGATAGCTCTACATGAAATGTTCCAATCCTCCGAAACAAAGAAAAAGATGTATTTATATTTCCCATGGGATCCTAAATGTCTTATTCTTTTCTTGATTTTTTAATTTAGTTTTTCAGCTAAACCTCAACAATTGAATCTTCGAGCATGGCCTCTTTTCATGATAAACTCTTGTTGATGTTATGATGTTACAAAACACAAAAAAAAAAAAAAAAAAAAAACTCAAGCTCTTTCTTTTCTTTATTCTTTTATTTAAAATTTTTAAATTTTTTTTTCTCCTATTCTTTTTTATTTTAAAATATTTAGACTGAAAACGAGCTAATCGACATTCGTTCGAGATCGTACCATCGACGGATGTTGGCATTTTGGCTTTCGCATTATACTTAACGGAAAGTGTATGGCCTAACTATTATTCGCACAAGAAGGAAGCCAAATCTCCTTTAGAACAGTGGTTCTATATGCCTCTCAAACCAGACTTCCTAACTTTATTCTATTATATTTGAAATTATTTTATTTTATCAAATTTATTCCACCACACACACCACAAAAAATTATTTTTTAAATATTACAAAATTATATATATAAATACATATATATATATTATATATCATAACTAATAGTGTAAAGGAGATTTGATATAATTTATAGTGTATGTACATAAATATAATTATTTATACTTAATTATAATTTACTTATCTTGCATATTTTATTTTTTAAAAAAAAGTTATATTTTTTGGTTATTTATAGCATAATATCTATTCTTTTGTATTATGCAAAATTAATTGAAGATCCCCATTAAACTTGTACTATAGTATACAAACTAATTTTAAAAGACTACACAAATAAATTAATCAAAGTCTTTAGGATTTAGAGATAAATAACTTAATTAAAAATTTTAACAAACCACAGGTTTGATCACATTGGTGATCATTTAAACAAAATTTTAATTTCAAAAAAAATAGGAGACATTTTTAGAAACATGTAAAAAAAATGTTCAAATTATTTAAATAAATACTTAACAAAATTATTTTTGTTCTCCAAATCTTTCTCTCTGAACCTGATTTGGACCTAATGGCAATCCTTAAAGATGATATTATTAGTTTTAAACCTAAAAAATTTGATGAATCCCATTTTAGAAGATGACAAAGCCAAATAAGATTTTGGCTAACTATCTTAAGACTTTGGTCAGTGATTGACCAGTCTGCCTGTTCTTTTAGTTCAACCTAAAGATGACATCATGAAAAGTTCTCATCCTGACGGATATGCTATAGTTCCAATCTTAGAAAGAACCTCGTTAGCAAGTCTAAGCTAGTTTAGAGGGAATACAAAATTATCCTTGATTATAATAAAGTTATTATAACCAAGAATAATACCTTCATAGAAAAAAGATATGTAAGTGAAGGCTTATTCAAACTGAATGTAATAAATCATTTTATTAATAAAGTTGAGAATCAAATTTATTTTGTAAATGAGTCTAAACAAAATCTATGACATGCAAGGTTGGATCATGTACACTTAGAAAAGGTCAAATACTTAATGGAATTAAAACTAATTCCTAAATTAAATTTAGATTTATCTAAATGTAAAACATGTGTTGAATCTAAATAACCAAGAAAACCATTCAAATCAGTTAAAAGAAGTCCCTTAATCTTGGTGTTAATACATAGTGATGTATGTGACTCCAAAATTGCAACCGTGATGGCAATAGGTATATGGTGATCTTTATAGATGATTTTTCTAGATATTGTTATTGTTATTTAATTAAATCTAAAAATGAAATCTTTAACAAGTTTAAGATTTATAAGAGTGAAGTAGAAAATCAATAATAAAGGAAGATTAAAATTCTTAGATCTGATAGAGGATGAGAATATATCTTGAATGAATTCTTCCAGTTTTGTCAAAAACATGGTATAATTCATCAAGTGACTGCTCCTTAATCTCCATAGTCTAATATGTAGCTGAGCATAAAAATCGTATCCTCATGGATATGGTAAATGCTATGCTTATTAGTTCCAGCTTATCCGAGAACTTATGGGGGAAAGCTCTTTTATCTTCTTGCTTCATCCTAAATAGAATACCTATTAAGGATAGTGGCAAGACTTCTTATAAACTTTGGAAATGAAGGACGCCTAACCTAGACTTTTTCAAAGTGTGAGGGTGCCTAGCTAAGGTTAATATTCCTGAATCCAAAAAAAAAAATTGGGACCTAAAATCATAGATGTTGTATTTATAGGCTATACCCAAAATAGCAATGCTTATAGATTCTTAGTAATAAAATCAGAAATTAATGATATAGTTGACAACTCAATTTTAAAAGCTAGATATGCCTCTTTCTTCGAGGATATATTTTCTTTTAAGACCAGAATTTTTAGATCCCTAAAATGTAAACCATCTTTTTCTAAAGTCATAGAACCAGAATTAGAAATTAAACCTGAATTAAGAAAAAGCAAAAGGAAAAGAGTTGAAAAGAATTTTGAAGAAGATTTTTTATATTTTTAGTAGAGGGTAAACCTCCTATGTACGATGAGACAATGTCATCATCAGAATCATCATATTGGAAGGAAGCCATTGATAGTGAAATTCAATCAATTCTAGAAAATAAAACTTAGATTTTAACTGATTTACCTCCAAGAAATAAACCTATATGAACAAAATAGATTTTTAAAATAAAATTAAAGCTAGATGGAATAATAGAAAGATATAAAGCTAGATTAGTAGTAAAAGGGTTTAACCAAAAGAAAGACATAGATTACTTTGACACATATACTCCTGTTGTGAGAATAACTATCCTAAGAACTTTAATAGCTTTAGCCTTAATTCATAAATTAATAATCATCAAGTGGATGTAAAAACTGTATTCTTAAATGAAGAATTAGAAGAAGAAATCTATATAAACTAACCTCAAGGATTTGAAGTAAAAGGATAAGAACATAAAGTATGTAGACTAATCAAATCTCTTTATGATTTAAAATAAGTTCCTAGATAATGGCATATTAAGTTTGATGAAATCATCTTAAAAAATAACTTTAAAATATATAAATATGATAACTGTATATATTATAAAAGATAGGATACTAATTTTATAATACTATATTTATACATAGATGATATACTATTATTTGGAACATCAATGAAAATAATTCAAGAAACTAAAATTATTTATCAAATAATTTTGATATGAAAGACTTAGGACAAGTTGATATAATTTTAGGAATGAAGCTTAAAAAAGTAGATGATGGAATAGCAATAAGCCTAGCACATTCAATAGAAAAAATGCTTAAAAAATTTAAATATTTTGATTTAAATCCGATCTCCATCCCTTATGATCATAGCTCTCACTTATTTAAAAATTTAAGAGAACCTATTAATCAATTAAGATACTCTCAAAGGATAGGATCTCTATTATATATTTAAATAGAACCTGTCCAGATATAGCTTATGTAGTAGGCAGACTAAGTAGGTATACCAGCAATCCCAGTAAAGAACATTGAAAAGCTTTAGAAAGAATCTTTAAATATCTTAAGAAAACTTTAGATTACTCCCTAGTATACTCTCGTTATCCAGAAGTACTTGAGAGTTATGTGATGTCAATTGGGTAACAGATAACTTAGATGTTAAGTCCATCACTGGATATCTCTTCTTGTTGGGAAGAGCTGCAATATCTTGGAGCTCTTGTAAATTAACAATAATCACTAGAAGTATATTAGAATCTAAATTAACAGCTCTTGACATAGCATGTACTGAAGCACGATGGCTAAAAGATTTGATAAATGATATAGAGATTCTTTCACCAAAAATATTTAAAAAAATTTTAAATTATGATTGTAGAGCTTTAATTGATTTATTAAATCAATAGACAACTAATAAAAAAATGAATAATCATATCCTGTTCAAGTATAAAACTATAAAAAATAAAATAAAAGAAGTGATATCACTACAATTTATAAGATCAAAATATAATCTAATAGATTTTTTTATCAAGGACCTTTTGAAGGCTACAGTATCTAAGATATTGAGGAAGTTGGGGCTTAAGTCCACATATTAGTCATCAGAATGGATCCCTACCGTCATGGCAACCCCATGGTTAAGGTTCAAAGGGAAATGATCTCTGAGATGATATTTGGGAGTATCATTTTGGAGTATATCTCCATCACATCTCTATGGTGTGATGCTCAATTATGACAGTTAGATTAAGCATGGCTCTTAATAGATCTAAGACTATGAGTTCAGCAAGTATAATTCCATTGCACATACCCTTAGAGGATCTACCTCGGTAAGAGTATTCGTGAGGCTGTGACTATGGAATCAAGGCGAATTCCTAGTAACTCTTATGAAAATCAAGGCAAACATATAGCTTAGCGCTGCCCCACATTATAATCAGCTCATCTTCATACTGTATACAAGTTCAAACCAAGAAGGTACTTTCACTAAGCACAATAAAAATCCAAAAGTTTTAAGTTGCTTACTGAGTTTAAACTTTTATTTTATTTTTTTATATTTTTATGGGGATTGTTGATGTTATGACATTACAAAACATAAAAAAAGTTCCAAGCTCTTCCTCTCCTCTATTCTTCTATTCTAAAAAATTTCTAAAATTCATTTTTCTCCTCTCCTTTTTCATTTTAAAATTTTTGGACCGAAGACGAGCTGATCGGCATCCATTCGAGATCGTGCTACCAATGGACATTGGAGTTTTAGCTTCTGGGTTGTACCTTGGAGGAGAGTATGTGATGGGGGACTAATATGCATGCAATTCTTTTTGTATGTTTTATATGTGGGGTTAGGCGATTAATTCCCGAATTTCATATCAAAATTAGTTGTAGGAAATTTTGTATGAATTTTTGAAGCCAAGCATGTAGATTAGAACCTAGAAAAGTATTAAAGAAGGATCGCCGGGACTGAGAAGCCTCGGTTAGGGCAAGTTCTCCTACAATATAAAGACTGGAGGTAGAGAGGGTGTACCTGACAACATTTGAAGTGCCGATGAAGATCACAACGAAGGGATCTCTCGTTCCTCGATGGATGCGGCCTGGAAAACTGAGCCAAAGACCCGTGGATACCCGGCTTTCTGCTCGGTGGTCCGATTGAGGCTTGGCTGGAGTCGTTAGATTTGTAGGAACTCGGGGACCTACAAACGACCTGTCATGGGTTAGAAAACTCCGAGAAAATAAAGAAAACAAAGGAAAATAGCAAGGGGGAAAGGAATTTTGGAGTGGGGTGGAAGGTTGGTTGGCGGCAGGAAGATGATTGCAAACACCGGGATGAAGAACTCTCAAACCCCTTTATGCACACAGCAGGGTAATCACACAAAATAATAGAAGAACTCAAGGTTTATTTCATATCAAAAATCTTCCTTCATACAAGAGGCTAGGGTCCTTTAAATAGACTCTTAACCTTGGGCTCCAAGTAAGGGCACATAAGTCTTTACATGAGAATCATTTTCCCTCTCAAACCCTAGCTAGAAAATAAGGAAACATTAGGTAGAAAAATCCCTAAAAATTCTATTGACTTGGCCAACACTCCAAGGATGCCTAGGGGGCGTGTTGGGCTTCTAAGAGCAGCAAGGGCCGGCCCAAAGGGGCTCGGGCGCATGGGTTTGGGCCTCTGGAAGCTGGGGTGGCCTGGTAGCCAGGTAGCAGGAATATTCTCTGGTATCTTGCTTCTTAGGGGCTTGGGCTTGGCGCCTGGGCTTGATTTCTTTAGGCTAGGATGCAGATGGATCTCTGGAATCATGGATGCCCTTATCTATGAATATACTTTGGCATCTGGAAGGGAATCTGGGCATCTGGAAGGCATCTGCAAGAAATCAGGATTTTCTAAATTTTCCTCCTGGGGTCTTCAAATCTTCAAGCTGGGTTGGACTTGGGCTATACTTCCATGTCTTCAATCTAGTTAGACTTGGTCTTCACTTGTATGATATAGTCTTGAGTCTTCAGTGTGCTTGGACAGGACTCAAAAAAATAAAATTAGCTCAACATGAGCTGACTAGCATTGGACTGAACTAGCTCAACATGAGTTGACTAGTACAGAACTGAAATAACAACTCAAAAGACTCAAATAACAACTAAAATGGACTCAGATGGGCTAAGCCCTTATTACAGATGGACTCATAAATTATTGATCAATTCATAGAGGGTTGAAAAGCCTTGTCTTATTCTGGTGCCTCCGGTGTCCCCACCAGTATGTAGCCCAACTATTCTTCGTATGAGAAGGGGACCAAATCTCCTTTAGGATAGTGGTTCTATTCACCTTCCAAGCTAGACTTCCTAACTTTATTCTATTATATTTGAAATTATTTTGTTACTCTAAATTTATTTTATCACACACATTGATACAGCTGTATTCACTGACGTGGAGTCCATCTAGACGCTGGCTGTCAGTTGGCAGGTGGAGGTGCCACCTGAGCATGGCACCCAAGCGAGGAGCCTAAGTGAGCCCCCCTACCGAGGTCAGTTCCTGATTGTGGTCGAGCTCATACTACCGCCAACTGAAGAAAGGATGACGATAGAGATTCAAAACATGGTGGGAAAGGGGGTTGTCTTCACCAATACCCCGTCGCTGGGATGGTATGACTTACAGGCGGCGGCCTGCTACCTAAGGCTTACGGAGGGAGACCCCTCGCCAGAGCACCAGGATCCTCTTAGGCCCCGGTTTACACCAATCAAGAAGGAACGCCCCATTCAAGGCGCGGCGCCCTTCAACCTACCGTTTGCATCACCCACAAGAAGAAGGCCGCGCCAGAGGATTCAAACCCTATGGCGGCCGCCCGCATACCAATGCACTGCCAAGCTTCCTAAAACATGGCAACCAACTAGAATGTCAGAGCCAATGATATAACTCCCTGCCATGAAGGAAGAAAGGGGAGCTCATGCATAGTCCCCGAAGGCTGCCAGGTGTCAACCCCTGGGACTCCCCCAAAAGGGGAACATCTGGGAAGCAAGCTCAAGGGGCAATATTGCCTCTCTATAACAAACTTCAAGGGACCTCCGAACAAAGGGGACAAGCAAGCAAGGGGTAAGCGAGGTAATGGTCGGTGATATGGCTGAAAGCTAACGTGCTGACGTGTACTCTCTGACGGATGCCATGTCAAAAGTCCGCCATGATGGACACCCCATCTCGGGCTCCTTTTGTCATGCCGAGCTCCTCCAGATCAACGGGACGGGCCGCCAAAGCCTAGCTCTGTCCAACACCAGGTCGGTACTCGCAAGCTCGGGACACCTAGGTCAGAGCCGAGCGACCTCCTTCGCCAGATCGAGATCCTCCGAGGTTGGGCCCCCTGAGCCGGAGTCGAGCTTAGCCCTCCTCTGCCAGGTCGAGCCCTAACGAGGCCTAGCCCTCTGAGCTGGAGTCGCGTGTCGACCTCCTCTGCCAGATCGAACTCCTTCGAGGCTGGGACCCCTAGGACGGAGTCGAGCTCAGCTCTCCTCCGCTAGGTCGAGCCACTTCTGGGTCAGAGCCAAGTCCCAGCTCTCCAGTTTGGCAACCAACTCGGACAGCACCATCGACCAACAAGGGGGCGCAACCGCCTCCCCGAGACACTGGCGAGCAACCCGAAGTCCACGAGGAAGCACCTGTCATGCCATAATACTATCCGCGGCCACCACTTACACAAAAAGGGCAAGAAGCTCCCTGACCAATGTGCCACGCTCTCCACCAACCACCTACGCCGCCCGAAAAAGGAAGTCAACCAGGAGATTCGAATCCCGGGGATGGCGGCTCTTTGATCGAGACACTGCCAGGTTCCCCGGAATGGAGCGACCAGAAGGAATGTCAGAACACGCGACAGTTTCCCTTATCATGAATTAGGAAAGACATCTCGTCCACAGTGCAGAACACCGCTGCACGCACCTGACAGCCTGGAAGAGATCCCGAGGTAGGCACTCAACGGTCACCTGGGCTTGCAAGAAGGTTCGACATCCCCATAAGGGGGGAGGTATGCTAACACAAGCGAAGACATGAGCACCACTGTCCCACCATCAAGCTCGGGCAAGTTAAGGGAAAAAAGGCCACCCAGAGGATCCCTCTAGCTCGGCCACCCTTATTCCAACGCACTTGCACCTCATTCTCACACCACTCACTCCTCCTAGCATGGAGTCCATCAAGAGGGGTTCGATCAGGAGGACCTGTTTTCCTAGATTGTCACTGACTTGACTATCAAAGTGCCCCCGCCAGAATCCCCGGCCGGGTCACTAACCCCATTTTTGCAGGTTCAAAGGAGCAGGACATCCCAAGAGGACCGGAGGGGCGATCCGACCTCGACAGCAGCTACAGGCCACGACAATCTTGGTGGCAACAGATTGGCGCACCAGGTAGGGGCTCGCGAGCAATCTTTGGTCCAGCTTTAGCCCCTTT
Organism: Areca catechu; assembly: GCA_021397845.1. Classification (NCBI taxonomy): domain Eukaryota; kingdom Viridiplantae; phylum Streptophyta; class Magnoliopsida; order Arecales; family Arecaceae; genus Areca; species Areca catechu. Next base: position 16,248,704 of record CM038041.1, read on the forward strand.
ACGAGCAGTCTGACGGAAGGATGGTGACGATGAGGGCGAGAGAGGTCTCCACCAGTCATGCGGGGGACTCCCCTTCCTAGGGAAACCTGCACAACCTAGAGGTGGAACCACCCGCTCCAGCTCAGTCGCTTCCACCGAGGTCTCAGTTGACTGAACTCACCCAGCAGATGCAGATCCTTGCCACGGTAGTGCACCAGCTTCAGCACCAGCACCAGTCCTTGGTCACTCATCAGCAACCGGGGACTCCCGCGACCCATGCCACAACACCCCGCGACAGCCTGTATTCCTTCCAAGAAAGGCCTTCGCAGCTGCGGGCCATCACTGACAACCGGGGTAGCTACCAAACTCCGGCGAAAAGACGAGATGGGTCTGCCGACAGGGAGAGCCGCTCACCAAACCTTGAACAGGTGGTGTCCAGACCTCACCAAGATAGGAAAAGTAAGACCCCCCACCATGGGCGCCATGCACCCATGTCACCTTCTCCGTCTCCTTCGGTGGAGGGGTCCACTGACGAAGCCATCAGGCGCTTGGCGGAGAAGTGCCTGGAGGAGCATGACTGCAAGCTGGTGGAATTATCTCGTCGGTTTGCCAACCTGCCAGGCTCCACTAGCGAGCCAGCGGGCTATGATGCCCGCCCCCCTTTCTCCCGAGAAGTCTAAGAGGAGCCGATCCCGGATCAGTTTTGCATATCGCAGGTGGATCCTTACAATGGGACCACCGACCCCCTGGACTACCTGGAAAGCTACAGGGCCCTTATGAGGGTCCAAGGGGCCACCGACGCCCTTCTCTGCGTCGCCTTTCCTGCCACCCTCTGGAAAGCAGATCGGGAGTGGTTCACCCGTCTGGAGTTGGAGAGCATCAACTCCTTTGCCCAGCTAAGGTAGAAGTTCGTTGCCCACTTTGACGCCTGTCGAAAGATGCCATGGGAGGCGGACAGCCTCTTCTCCATCAAGCAGCAGGACCACGAGCCCCTGTGGGACTACGTGGCCCATGGTTTCCTATGGGACTACGTGGCTCGTTACAAGTCTGTCGTGTTGGAAATCTACAACCTCGAGGAGCCAGTTGCCATGTTGGCTCTGAAGCGAGGACTTAGGACCTCCCGCATGACTTATTCGCTCGATAAGAAGCCTCCCAAGAGCTACTCCGAGATCCTCCTCTGAGCTCAGAAGTACATCCATGTCAAGGAGGCGGATCGTACGAGGCAGGAGCTCGACAGGAAGCCGCTGAAGAAACCTGCCCCCGCCGAGGTGTCCGGGACATGGAAGCCAGGACCTCCAGCTCCGAGCTTCCGACAGAGGCCAAGGATGAGAGGCGCTCCCATTCTTGAGGGGAATTACACCCCCCTCCTCGCTCCGAGGACTAACATTCTCATGGAGATCGAAGGTGAGCGCTATTTGAAGTGCCCACCTTCGATGAAACCATCCTTTAGCCGCGACAAGACGAAGTACTGTCGCTACCACCGTGACCACGGCCACGACACTGAGGAATGCCGTAACCTCAAGAAGGAGATCGAGGAACTCATCAAGAGAGGCTACCTCGGGAGGTACGTGGGGAGCAGACCTCAAGTAGAATCTCAGGCGCTCGTTGCTCTCCCGCCAGCTCCTACAGTGGACAACCACCCTCCGAGAAGCCGGTGGGGATGATAAGTTGGGGGGCCAAGCATGCATCCAAGAAGGCCCCAGGGGCAGGGCAATCTGAAAATGTGCTCCCCTTTATGAGGGAAGGGGAAGGTTGAGGGAAAAATATAAATAACGATGCTATGGTCGTCGAGATGACGATCGCTAAGCATCTTGTAAAATGCATCATGGTTGATAGTGAAAGCTCCACGGATGTACTTTTTTATGATGCCTTCTCCATAATAAACTTGTCTCCCACACAGCTCAGGCCTATGCATACACCCCTTGTCGGCTTCATAGGGGACTTTGTGAGAGTTGAGGGAGAAATTACTCTTCCGGTCACCGCAGGGATCCCACCTCGGTAGAGCACTGTCATCATGACCTTCATAGTAGTTAGACTCCCCTCTGCCTACAATGTGATCCTTAACCAACCCGGGCTCAATCTGCTCGATACAGTCATCTCCACCAGGAGACTACTTGTGCAGTTCCCAACCCCATGCAGCATCGGGAAGATGAGGGGAGCACCTCAGCCAGTCCAACACTGCATCCAAACCCCCCGGGTACCAGAGTCCCTGAGGAAGATCCCAAAGTGGACGAGCTCGACCAAAGGGCACAGGACCCAAGAGGTAGCTAGGCCGAGCACCTGCTGTCTTTCCCGCTCATAACCGATCAGGAGAAGACGGTGCAAATTGGGGCCCAACTGCCAGAAGATGAGAGAGTCCGCCTATTGGAGTTCCTGCGAGCGAACACAGATGTGTTTGCCTGGACGGTAGCCGACATGCCAGGTAACCCCCCTGACATTGTCACTCACAAGTTAAGCATTGACCCGAAGTACAGGCCAGTTTGGCAGAAGAAGAGAAGCTTCATCTCGGAAAGGCAGGCAGCCATCAATAAGGAGGTAGACATGCTCCTCGCCACCGATTTCGTTTGGGAGGTGCGATATCCGAGCTAGCTAGCGAATGTGGTGATGGTGAAGAAGAGTAATAGCAAATGAAGGATCTGTGTGGACTACACCGACTTCAATAAGGCGTGCCCGAAGGACAGCTTCCCCCTATCGAAGATCGATCAGTTGGTGGACTCCACCTCAGGGCACAGGTTCCTCTCCTTTATGGATGCATTCTCCAGATACAATCAGATCCGGATGCACCGAGAGGATGAGGAGCACACCGCCTTTGTCACCGACCAGGGAACATACTGCTACAAGATGATTCCTTTTGGTCTGAAAAATGCCGGGGCCACGTATCAACGTCTGGTCAATAGGGTCTTTAAAGACCAGATTGGCCGAAACATGTAGGTATACGTGGATGACATGCTTGTCTTGAGCAAGCCGAACTCGGACCACGTCATCGACCTTGTCGAAACCTTCCACAACCTTCGAAAGCACCAAATGAAGCTGAACCCAGCGAAGTGCGCCTTCGGAGTAGCGGTGAGGAAGTTCCTCAGCTTTATGGTCATTTAGAGGGGCATCGAAGCCAACCCGAAGAAGTTTCAAGCGATCGTGGACATGGAGCACCCGACATCCAAAAAGCAGGTCCAGCACTTGACGGGGCGGATCGCAGTGCTAAGCCGATTCATCTCAAGGTCAGCTGATCACTTCCTTCCTTTCTTCAAGGTGCTGTGCAAGACGCACGACTTCACCTGGATGGAGGAGTGCAGAACGGCCTTCGAAGAATTGAAGGAGTTCCTGGCCACTCCTCCGCTGCTCTCCAGATCGAAGAAAGGGGAGGAGCTCCTGCTCTATCTGGCGATCACACCCGGAGCAGTCAACTCGATCCTCTTTTGCGCAGATGAGGACGGGTCCCAGAAGCCGGTATACTACACCAGCAAAATCCTCCACGATGCGGAGATCAGGTATACTCGCTCCGAGAAACTCATTTTTGCACTAATAATGTCTGCTAAGTGCCTCAGGCCCTACTTCCAAGCACACCCCATCGTGGTTGTGACGGACCAGCCACTAAGGACCATACTTAGTTGCCCTGAGACCTCCGGGAGACTAGCCAAGTGGTCCCTGCTGCTAAGCGAGTTCGGCATAACGTATCGGCCAAGGTCTTCATAGAAGGCCCAAGTCCTGGCCAACTTCGTGATCGAATGCACGGGACTCTCTGAGGAGCCAGAGCAGACAATGACGGAACGACAAGCAAAGCTCGAACTAGAGGAGGAGCCCTGGATCCTCCACGTGGCTTCCCAAGAGGGGGGTGAATTGGGATTAAAAACTTTTTGCAAGTATGTGCACTTTGAAATTCTTTTAGTGTAGAAGTAAAGTGCAAAGCGGAAGTAAATAAATTAAAGCAATCAAGCAATGAAAGCCCAATTACAAACACCAAGAAGTAGAGTGGTTCAGAGCAACCGGCTCCTACATCTACTATCCAAGGATTACTTGGGATTTCCACTATATCCCCCAACCGAAATACAGTCGGGTTGTTTTACTAGGCTCACAATCCAAACCTATACACTTTGGTTTTACCGGGATCACTAAAGAAACCTAAACTCCCTTTGGTTTTACACGGCATCACTAAAGAAAACCCAAACACTTGGTTTCAAATCGGGAAAACCAAAAACCCAAACTTAGATTTTACAAGGTTTACCTAAAACCTTCAACTCTCTCTCTAGATACAGCCCCTTGCTATTCTAAGAGAGCAAACCAAGATAAAGAATGTAAAATAAGCAACTACAACAAACCAAAGTTATTTTGATGTTGCCGATGAAGATCAAAATGAAATCAAGCTTTAAATAGACTTCAATACTCTTCAAAGCTGCTTCTTCTCTTCTTCAATGAGTGGATTCAATGTTGGAGTGGAGTTGGTGAAGCTTTGAATCTCACTTGAATGCTCTTTGAGATAGGTGAAGGAATAACTTGGAAGCTCTTCTTTTTCTCAAGAATATTCAGCAATAAATCTTTATTCCTTCTTTAATCCTTCAAAAATGATCCTCTTTATAGTTTTTCAAGTGATATGGCCATTGTAGGGCCTTGGGAATCGTGAAATGGCCGTTGGAGGTGATTTGGCATTCAAATTTCAAATTCTATAGCTAGTCGTTGAAGTGTAGACAATAGCTCTATGAGCCGGCTCGAGCTCCAGGTGTCGGCTCGAAATCTCAAGAATGCCAGAATCAAAGTTCTGTAGGAGCCGGCTCTTGGACTAGGAGTCGGCTCTTGGCTTCAAACTTTTACTCTTGACAAACATGCATACCTGGAGTCTGCTCTTGATCTGGGAGTCGGCTCTTAGTTCTGAAACTCTGAATTCTCCCTCCGTGACATGCCGCTTTGAGTCGGCTCTTACAAGTCTTTAAAATTTGCTTCAAGCTTCCCAAAAACTTTATCATTGAAATAACTAGAAGCTACTTTACATGCTTTATCAAATTATTTATACTTTTAAGCCCAATTTTTATGATTACAACATTCATAACTTAGGGCATTTACAAACTCAATTGAAATTCCTTAAGTGAATTTGAATACCATTTTAAAACCAAGGTAATTCATTCCTGCAAAAACTTCTTAAACATTTGTAAAGAGTTAATATCAAATACATGCTCCAATATTTTGTGATCATCAAAATCATTCCAGGGGTCAACATTTCCCTTTTCCTGTACCGAAGCAGAAGCAGACTCTTGCCTCCTCTGCCCAGTCTGCTCGATAGGGGTGGCCCCCGATGCACCCTCTTCATCGCGAGCCCTCTTCCGAGAAGGCTTCTGTGCCAGTCCAGCTGGAGGCTTCTTTTGGATAATCGAGAGGAGGTCTTCCACGAAGAACCTCATGCCTGCACACAAAAGGAAAAAAGTGCAGTGTCAGCCCTAGCTTAAAAAAAACAAGTTAAAAGGAGCAGAAAAAGACTCAAGATGAACTCACCCAACTCTCCCGTTGGGCTGACCCCGGCCTCGGCAAGGTTCTGCTCTGATAGCAGAACATCAAGAAAAGGAATCTGAGTAGTCTGGAGATGCTCGTAGACGTCCTTGTCAGCCTCTTCGACTACAGAATTCTTATTCGGGGATCGATCTGGGTCGCTCCACACCCAATCGATCCCCTCGATAGTGGTAAAGAAGAACTTGCTCTTCCATCCTTTGATGGAAGAGGGTAGTTCGAAACTGATCCCCCTTGGATGAGAAGAGAGAGACCACCACTCATCTTCGGTAGAGTGGCGCTTCAGAGTGAAGAAGGCTCTGAAGAGTAAGAAACAGGCAACAATCCCGTGGAAGTGGTAGAGTACAATGAAGAAGAAAATGGTCCTTATTGCATTAGGGACTAGCTGAGCAGGAACCAAGTGGTAATTACTCAGCACGGATAGAAAGAAAGGATGAAAGGGGAAACGGAGCCCTCCCGATAAGGTCTCCTCATAGAAAGTGATTCGACCCGGGCTACTGGACGTAATCCAGTCCCCCGGTCGAGGGATCAAAAGTCGGACAAAGTGCAGGATGCCATACACATCCCAGATGGCCCCCAGTTCCTCAGCAGTGATCGTTGAAGCGATCCTGTCAGGACCTATTGACCGAACAGGCTCAGGAACGGGTTCGGGTTGGGGAGGAGGACAAGAAGGACCGAAAGGGTTGTGACCAGACTCCCTAATGACAATCCCACCAGGACGACGCCTCCCCCTAAGCTCGAAGCGCGTCCCATCTCCCTCATCAAAAGAAGAAGATGATGGCGGCCTCGGCTTAGAAGACCCGGCTTCGCCCTGATTGGTAGAAGGATGGAAGGTAGGCCCGAAACGAGACATGATGGAGAAAGACCTAACAAAGAAGAAGGGGACTGACCTGTCGGGAGCTTTGGATGGACAAGGACTTCCGGAAGGATGAAAGAGGGAGCCTCGGTACAGCGTCGGGCACGAGAGATTTGAAAGAAGACATATTTTGGGAAAGATGACTTTTCCTTTCGAAATGACCGGTGCCCGACCGTACCGTTACAGGTCTCCATAGTCGGATCTATGCCACGCGTCACTCATCGGCAACACTGACGTCTGATTTCAACTGCGGTCGCTCTGGATTCTGCACCCGCAATAACCGCTCCTCGGACATGGCCATGTGGCTCCTCCAGGTAGGCTGAAGAAATCGCCTCTCGAGATGCCCTCGATCGCGATCATCATTGCACTATATCCCCTCCTTTCCATATCAGCAAGCGCATTTACTCCCTTCGCCCCGAGCGCCCCGCACCAACGGGACTTGGGAGTGGGGGACAAATGATGTGGCTGGAAGCTAACGTGCTGACGTGTACTCTCTGACGGATGCCATGTTAGAAGTCTGCCATGATGGACACCCCATCTCGAGCTCCTTTGGCCAGGCCAGGATCCTCCGAATCAATGGGGTGGCCCGCCAAAGCCGAGCTCCGTCCTCCGCCAGATCGGCACCCACAAGCTCGAGGCGCCTAGACCGGAGCCGAGCGACCTCCTTTGCCAGATCGAACTCCTCCGAGGCTTGGCCCCCTGAGCCGGAGTCAAGCTCAGCCCTCCTCTGCCAGGTCGAGCCCTACCGAGGCCGAGCCCTCTGAGCTGGAGTCTCATGTCGACCTCCTCCGCCAGATCGAACTCCTTCAAGGCTGGGACCCCTGGGCCGGAGTCGAGCTCAGTCCTCCTCTGCCAGGTCGAGCCCCTTCCGAGTCAGAGCCGAGTCCCAGCTCTCTAGTTCGGTAACCAACTCGGACAGCACCGCCGACCAACGAGGCGGCGCGGCTGCCTCCCCGAGACACCGGCGAGCAACGCGAAGTCCCTAAGGAAGCACCTTGTCATGCCATAATAACTATCCACGACCACCACTTACACCAGAAGGGCAAGAAGCTCCCTGACCAAGGTGCCACGCTCTCCACCAACAACCTGCATCGCCCGAAAGAGGAAGTCAACCAGGAGAATCGAATCCCGGGGACGGCGGCTCCCTGATCGAGACACTGCCAGGTTTCCCGGAATGGAGCGACCGGAAGGAATGTCAGAACACACGATGGTTTTCCTTATCACGAATCGGGAAAGACGTCCTATCCATGGCGCAGAACACCGCTGCACGCGCCTGACCGCCTGGGGGAGATCCCGAGGTAGGCGCTCAACAGTCACCTGGGCTTGCAAGAAAGTTCGACACCCCCATAAGGGGGGAGGTACGCTAACACAAGCGAAGACACGAGCACCATTGTCCCACCATCAAGCTCGGGCAAGTCAAGGAAAAAAAGGCCACCTAGAGGATCCCTCTAGGTCGGCCACTCTTATCCCAATGCACTTGCACCTCATTCTCACACCACTCACTCCTAGTATAAAGTCCATCAAGAGGGGCTCGACTAGGAGGACCTGTTCCCCTGGATCGTCATTGACTTGACCGTCAGAGTGCCCCCGCCAGAATCCCTGGCCCGAGTCACTAACCCCATTTTTGCAGTTCAAAGGAGCAGGACATCCCAAGAGGACCGGAGGGGCGATCCGACCTCGACAGCAGCTACAGGCCACAACGATCTTGGTGGCAACAGTCGGCATACAGAAGGGGAGAGCAAACCAGAATAAATGCTCTGAGGCTACCGGAGAATTCGTCGAAAGAATCTCATGGACACAGCCGACCCTGCTCAGGCTTTCCTCCTCTGCTGATACTCCTTTCTCACTTTCTTTTCTCTAAAAGACAACTTCCGAACGTGGTGATCTCACCGAAATCCACCGAAGGAGTTATGTTCTCCTAGATCGTCTACTGACTTGATCGTCGGAGTGCCCCCGCCAGAATCCCTGGCCCGGGTCTCTTTTCTTTTGCAGGACCGGGTACGCGCACAGGATTCCGGACGAGAAGGGTGACGCCCGACGCCATACCGGAGCTATAGGCCACGACGATCCAGATAGCAACATATCATAAAAAAATTATTTTTTAAATATTACAAAATATATATATATATATATATATATCGAATGAAGTTTTATTTATCTGCCCTCTATAAAATCATTCAGTAAATATCTTCTCCTGAAATAAATCTTGGCGAAAGTTTTTACTTCCTCCATATTTGCATAAAAAAGTGAGTTTATATTTGTCATTTGCCAAGCATATTTTGTGGGACGTGATGACCAGTTCTACAAGGATTGTTAACTTCATGGTATTATTTTTTTTAAAAAAAAAATTTAGAACCTAAGTTTTTCTTAAAAAGATGTTAAAATGTATTCTTTCCTAAATTATAAAAAAGGAGTGGATGTTTGCCATGGGATGGGGTTGTATTTTTTTGGTGCGAACGGAGGATTCACCTTCCTTCCTTCTAGACCTTCACGCAAATCCGTAACCCATCAGTTACTTTAAGATCCATGCAGTTGGATAAATGGGAGCTCATGATGCTTTGAAAACCGTGCATTGTGTGATCCGATGGCAAATTCATGTAAAGGAGGTGATTAATCCTTCTCTCGTACGAAAAAGATACAACCCTAGTCCATTTGCCATTTGCCTTGGAGCATAACTTGTAAGATATATATATATATATATAGACTAATTAACCCGTTGAACGGTTCTTCCAGCACCTGGCTCGGTAACGTAGATGATATCCCAGTTTGCGTAATTTCTATGGAACTTCCGACGACCGTGGAATTTGAGAGTTGCGGCCGCAGGCATAAAGGGAAAGACCTTCTGCTACTTGTCAACAAATATTTCTAAACCTAACCTGAAGGTATCTTCCAAATAATTGAGTTTGAATCAAAGACGAACACTTCTAACTTGAAGGTACCTTCCAAATAATTGAGGGAGTTTGAATCCAAGACGACTTCATAAGCATCTTAGATCACATTCACTCAGAACACTCAAAAAAAAAAAAAAAAGTCAGCACATTCCAATTCTTTGTTAGGTCAGGTGTAGATACTATCAAATTGATTTCATCAAGGTAATAATTTGCTTTGTTATATGATCTAACTTATATCATTATCTATTTGCCATTGTAATACATATATATTAACCACTATATATATATATATATATATATATGGGATTATAATAAGATGTTTATTATTTCTAGAAAAGTTATGAGTTCTAGTTGGACAACGAGCATTATAAAATTTTCTATGGTTGTATGATTAGCATAGTAATTGGTTGCTTGGAACAAAATACCTAATGTTGCATTTGGTGGATCGCTAGAAAATCGTGAATGATAATCAGGATTATCTGTAAGATAGATTATCACTGGATAGATTGTCAATAATGTTGATTATTATATTTGGTATACACGGTAATCTATCAGTAAGATAGATCACTGGATAGATGTCAATAATGTTGATTATTATATTGGTATACACGAGTAATCTATCAGAAGATTGATTACTATGTTTGGTATGATAAACATGTTGGGAAATGTGTCCCAAAGCCAATTTCTACTGTAAACAGTTGTACATTTGATGTAATTATATATGAATTATATTATTGAATAAAATGTTTATTCTGGCAGTTCATCACTATTTCATCTTTCTGTAATGAGTTCTTCAGTGATGAAGTCCTTAGGACTATTTGTATGTGATATAGAGAGGATATATCATATAGTCCTAAAATTGTTCGCAACCAAATGATACACTTATTTCAGGATGATAGTATATCAAGTATAGGTCGTTGTGTGCCATAGTCGTTGGTTGTCCTCTTAACCAAGGAGTGTAGAGACACTGGTATGGCATGCAGATGTTGTGTTTGACATTTCATCGAACGTGACCCGTCTGTACTTTTTCTGCCTAGAGTTTTGATATGGACGTAGTTATCCCTCAGACATGAGATCGTCATGGTAGCTTGCGAGCAACTCATTGTACTTTGGTACTGGACTATCTGGATTTCTAATCCAGGGACGGAAGGTTTCTGGGTACAGTTAAGTACTCGTGTAGCGGTGATCGGATCAAGATGGGATTGACCCCTCCAAAGTGTTTGGAGCAGATATCTTACTGTGTTTCAATTTAGCAAAACCTTGGCCAGGGTAGTCACTGTAAAGTGTTACAGGACTTGTGAGATTGAGACACATTGTTGATGGACTTTATGGGTTGGGCAGTTAAAACCTAAGTCTTCCTGAGCATTGAGGTCAAAGGGATTAATTACAAGGTTTCCATATCTCCTGGTTCTTGATTGTTGCTCTGCAACTTCGACCTATCCGGACGTCGGGTGTCATTGCTAGATGGCGACTTTGACTGGTATTGAAATGTTCCAGTGCTACCGGCTTAGTGTTCGAACCTATGGGGTCACACACCATAGGGTTTCTACTTGATCTAGTGATCGGAGAACGATTGGGAATCGTTCGTGGATTCACAGAGAAAAAGGGTTTTTCTTTATCCAAGTGTCAACACTTGATATTCTTGAAAGTGTCGACACTTGTGTAAGTGTCGACACTTGTTGATTTCGCAAGTGTAGACACTTGATGTCACAAAAAGTTGTGACATGAAATTTTCACTAATAGTTGGTGATGCATGGAGGTGAATTAAGTAATGTGATTACTTGATAGCCCAATTTGATTGAGCTATAAAAATCTGGAACGAATCAAATAGGATTTGGTTCAAAATGGGTTTGGGTCCAATCGGGTTGAACCCAATGTATGCACACTTGACCCAATTGATTTTAGTTATGAATTAAAATCAATTAATACATTTAATCTGAATTTAAATAAGTTTAAATTCATTTTTGGGGAGTTATGTAACTTCCCATGACCATAACTCCCCATAACTACCCATTACCACACCTATAACTCCCCACTCTCCCTCTCCCTCTCCATCTACTTAAGGGGCTGAAATGGGAGGACGAAAATAAGGAAAAATTCAGCAAATAAATGCTGGAAAAATCAAAGGGAAGAAAGGGAAGAAACTAGGAAAAAGTTCTAGTTTTTAGGTGTGAGGTTTTTGGAGAAAAGTGTGCATTTTTGTACCTAGAGATCTAGGTCTTAGGATTGAGTGTTTGGGAAGGGTTCCAACCACTCATTCTCCACCTCTTGAGCTTCTTCATTCATTCGGAGAGTCCGGCATCGAAAGAAGAAAAGGAGTCCCGATCAAATCGTTCCACAACAAGCTAGCACTTGGAGTGGAAGTAGATTTTGAAAGAGCCCTGGTGTGAACCACCTGTAGAGGCCGGACACGTGTGCGGCTAAGCAGAGTTCTTCCTGCTCCTGGATCTTTCGCAGCAGAGAGCGTCTCCATTTCATACAAGGTATGGTTTTACATATATAGATATGTTGCTTTGAAATGTTCATAGCATGAATTCATGATTTCACTGTTTATATTAATCATTCATGCAAGATCTTGGGACAAGTAGCATAGAAAAGTTTTAAAGCATGCTTAGATTAAATGTTAATCATTTTATCATGCTTCCGCTGCATGTTATTTTGAAAAAGTTTTAAAATACAAAGCATGCTCGCTACTAGTTTTCCTTTCAATTGGTATCAGAGCAACAAGGTTGCTCTAGCATGAATGTTTAGTATAAACATTATAAAATCAGTTTAATTTCTTGCAAGTACTCGGATTGAGTGCCTCACCAGGCCGTCCGGTCATAGGAGAGAAGTAGGGCTGCAAGACCCTCACTTCCCATTCAAAGGGATCTCCTATGGCGTGTAGGGGTGCCATTGTGAAGGACTCATGAAGAAGAAAAAGAAAAGAAAAAAGTAAAGATTAAAATGTTTTGATCTTTATTATGTTCTAAATTTGAAGTCATAAAATGTTTTAGAAATGTTCTAAAGTTAGTTTATGATTGCTATGTTAAATAGTTTAACATAAAATTCAAGTCTAGAAAAGACAAAGTTTGGATTTCAGCATTTCTGTGCTCGGATTTGATCAAGTGTCGACACTTGGTTTACCTAGTGTCGACACTTGGGTGTCTATGTGTCGACACTTGGCCTTCTAGGTGTCGACTCATGAACAAAAACATAGAAATCGGTTCTCTGTGTGTCGACCTGTCTCAGAGTAGTGTCGACACCTAGTGTCGACACTTGCTACTGAAGTGTCGACACTTCACAGTGAACAGAAATTTAAAAATTGGATTTTCTTGTAAAAATGTTTTATAAAGTTTTTTGAAAATGTTTCAATCTGTTGTATGATTAACTTAATTATGAATTAAGTAAATCTAAGTGACTAAATGATCTAAGGATATGATTTTAAGATCTAAGTCATATTCATAACTTTGGTTTAAATGGGTTAGCTTGAATTAGGTCCTAATTGGGTTAGACCTAAGTTTAGATGAATAGGACTTAATAGAGAATTAACTTAATCAAATGTTAAGTTAAGGTTCTTCTCTAGTATCTATCTAATAGTTAGATTGATTGGTCCATACATCTAAATGGACTTAATCTTGGCTTCGTGGTAGGACCCGATTCCTTAGGCTAGTCTAATCGAAATTGGTGAACCAATTGGTGTCTAAGGTAAGTATGGCTTTTGATCTATGGTTTTTGGGGCTACCTCTTTCCTGGCCAATGATATTGGTGTCTAAGGAAAGATGGTTAATGGCTTAACCCATAACCTTGATCTCACTTACCTGGCCAATATGGTCAACCAGTTTTGATTAGTTAGCTCATTGATTCGAGTTAGCCCATGCCAATAAGGTTAATCAGCTTGACTGATTTAGGTGCCCATGGATTTTGTGGTTCATGTAACCCTTTCATTAACATATGAAGTTAGTGAAGGATAATCCATGACTTATCCTTTCTCTTCTGTCACAACATGTATAAAACCTCTAAATTATTAGGTCCTTAAAAGGATGGAAATTATATGATAATTTTTTGTCTTAGCCTCCCATTAAGATGTTTGGTAATGAGTCCAGTAGTGGGGTGATCATCGGCAGATCCATAGATCGGGTGGTCATCATACTATTGGAATTGTCATTCATTATATGATGACATAATGCAACTTTCTTAAACAGGTGGTCAGGTTAGCCGGCCAAAGTCGGGCTTGATCATTTGTTAGCTAGAAGCATTAAGATCAGTCATGTTAATGGTTGGACCTAACTGGGACCTTCTTTAGCAGGTAGCCCAAAGGCCGATTGAAGTGTTCCTAGGGCAAAATAAATTACTAGGAGTTGTTTGGAGAAACAACTGGTTATGAACCTACCTTTAGATGAACATGGGTTGGCCGACCATAGTCGGGCTCATGTATTGTCTATTGGATTCTGGTACCCACTAAGGGATAAGTGTTATTCTTCGGATTGGAGGTAGAGGCTACCAGTCTGAATAAAATAGTGGGAGGAGCTTTTAGACAAAAGTCCATGTCTTTAAGTTTTAAATAATTCATATACTAAATAGTCTTGGTTTTCTTTTTCAGATTATGTCTACTAATCTGTCACTCCGGTCATTATTAGATAATGACAAGCTCATGGGACCCAACTTCGATAGCTGGTATCGAAGACTGAGAATTGTTCTCGAGCACGAACGGATCCTTTATATATTAACGGATCCGGCACCTGAGGGGCCAGCCCCCACCGCACATACTGCAGTCAGAGATGCTTATCAAAAGTGGGTCTCTGACCGTACTACGGTGCGGTGCATTATGTTGGCGGCTATGAACGACGAGTTCAGTCGCAGATTCGAGGAGGCCCAACCGGAGGAAATCCTTCAAAAGTTGAAGGAATCTTTTGGTGCTCCAGACGACGTTGAAAGGTACAGGGTTTCCTCTACCATCTTCAACGCTCGAATGACTGAAGGGTCCTCGGTCACTGATCATGTATTGTACATGATCGAGATGATCGAGCGCTTGGCCAAACTCGGATATCCTTTCCACGAGCAGCTTGGAAAGATGCGATTTTGAATTCTTTGCCTCCCTCCTACTTACCTTTTCTAGATCACTATAGATTAACAAGGCCTGTAGTCAACTACCATGGGTTGATGGGGTTACTACAGACTTATGAAAAGGATCACCAGCTCCAAAAGAGCTTGGTGAATTTAGTGGGAGGCAGTGCGGCAAGGCGTCGCCCCTTTAAGAAAGGGAAAAAGAAAAGGAATAAAAATAGAATGGTGCAAAGTGCTGGGCCCAGTCAGATTAAGAAGAAGGCTGACCAGAGTCAGGCAGAATGCTTCTACTGCAAGAAGCCGGGTCATTGGAAGAGGAATTGTTCCGCTTACCTAGCTACACTTGACCCGAACAGGCCGAAGAAGAAGAAGCAGCAAAAGGTTGCTGGACAAGGTATTTATATGATAAATCCTTGTTGTTTTTCTATTTGTGATACTACTAACTGGATATTAGATACTGGTAGTCCTTATCATATTTGCAATACGTTGCAGGGACTACAAGTTAGTAGAAGATTCGAGAATGGCGAGAGATTTCTGAATGTGGGGAACGGAAGTCAAGCTCCAGTCCTGGCATTGGGAATTGTCAATCTATTTTTCGAGTCTTGTAAAGTTGTTCTTAGTGATTGTCACTATTGTCCATCATTCCTTGTAAATATTATCTCTGTAGGCCAGTTGGCCAGTAATGGTTATGAACTATTAATCAAGAGTGATTTTTGCAAAGTCATTATGAATGATATTGTGGTTATGACTGGACATATTAAGAATGGCATTTATGTTTTATCACAGCCTATTGGTGTAATGTACATTTCTTGCAAACGCCCTAGATTAGATAATGTCAATGATGCTTATCTCTGGCATTGTAGGCTAGGTCATATAAACAAGAATAGAATCAACAGGTTAGTGGGAGAAGGTCTCCTAAACGTTAGTGATTGTGAATCACTGCCAACTTGTGAATCTTGTTTACTTGGTAAGATGACCAAGTCACCTTTTACTGGAAAAGGTGTACGAGCCGATGACATTTTGTGTCTAGTACATACTGATGTATGTGGACCAATGAATGTCGATGCCAAGGGTGGGTATAAATATTTCATTACATTTACGGACGACCTCTCAAGGTACGGTTATGTCTTTTTGATGAGACATAAATCTGAATCGTTTGAGATGTTCAAACGGTATCGTAATGAAGTTGAAAAACAAACCGGGAAGCTTATTAAAATCCTTCGATCAGATCGAGGTGGAGAATATCTTTCTGGGGAGTTTCTGACTTATCTTGAAGAGAATGGGATTCTCTCTCAATGGACACCTCCTGGGATGCCTCAGTTAAATGGTGTGTCTGAAAGGAGGAATCGGACTCTGTTAGACATGGTCAGATCCATGATGGGATTTGCAACTCTGTCAACTTCCTTTTGGGGGTATGCTTTGGAGTCAGCATGCTATCTTCTAAATAGAGTTCCGAGTAAGTCTGTTAACAAAACTCCATATGAAATATGGAATGGGCGTAAGCCGAGTCTATCACACCTTCGGGTTTGGGGATGTCCGGCTTATGTCAAGCATTTGGAAACAGATAAACTTGGACCTAGGTCTGACAGGTGCCTCTTTGTTGGGTATCCAAAGAGTCTAAGGGTTATTTCTTCTATATGCCTGGGGAACAAAAATTGTTCGTCAGTCTTAGAGCTACCTTTTTGGAAAGGGAGTACCTTACTGAAGGTGCTCAAGCTGCCAATGTTGAGCTTACTGAAGTTCAACAGATAGAAGAACCAAATCACTCAAGGACTGCTACAGAACCCGTTATGATAAGATCAAACCTTGAGCCTATTGACCAGTCATTAAGGAGATCTGGTAGAGTACCGCGTCAACCGGACAGATACTATGGTTTTCTGGTCCGAGACGGTGATCCGTTGAGCTCGATGAGAACAACGAGGATCCAATCACCTATATGGACGCGATGCAGAGGTCTGATTCTGAGTTGTGGCTGGGAGCCATGAAATCTGAAATGGAGTCCATGGAAATCAACAAAGTATGGACTTTGGTTGATCCACCTGAAGGGGTAAAACCCATTGGGTGCAAATGGGTCTTCAAAAGGAAACGGGGCGCAGATGGGCAGGTAGAGACCTATAAAGCCCGTCTGGTTGCCAAGGGTTATCGTCAACGTTATGGTATTGACTATGACGAGACATTTTCCCCTGTGGCAATGCTCAAGTCTATTCGGATTATGCTTGCCTTAGCTGCATATCTGGATTATGAAATCTGGCAAATGGATGTCCGAACAGCTTTCCTGAATGGTGAGCTAGATGAGGAGGTGTATATGATGCAACCTGAAGGGTTCACATCCACAGATGAATCTAAGGTATGTAAGCTTAGTAGGTCCATCTATGGACTAAAGCAGGCGTCTCGGAGTTGGAACATGCGTTTTAATAAGTGTATCAAGACGTATGGTTTTGTTAGGAACAAAGAAGAACCCTGCATATATAAGTGGGCAAATGGTTCTGTAGTTGTATTTCTTGTACTGTATGTGGATGACATTCTCTTAATCGGGAATGACATCCCTGCATTACAGGGAATAAAGGTCTGGTTGTCGTCCCAGTTTTCTATGAAAGACCTGGGTGAAGCTTCTTTCATACTAGGTATGAAGATCTATAGGGATAGATCAAGGAAGCTTCTGGGTTTGTCCCAGTCTACGTACATTGATACCGTGCTGAAAAGGTTTAGCATGGAGAAATCCAAGAAAGGCTATCTTCCGATAGGCCATGGAATTTCTCTTTCCAAGAAGGATTGTCCGACAACTCCTGAGGAAAGAGAGCGTATGAGTAGGATTCCTTATGCTTCGGTAGTAGGGTCCATCATGTACGCCATGACATGTACTAGACCAGACGTGGCATACTCATTAGGAATAGTGAGTCGATACCAGTCTGACCCAGGTGAAGCACACTGGAAGGTTGCAAAGACCATCCTGAAGTATTTGCGAAATACCAAGGACCAGTGGCTTCTTTTTGGAGGACCTGACTTGAAACTTGTGGGTATACTGACTCCAGTTTCCAGTCAGATAGGGATGATAGCAAGAGTGTATCTGGTTTTGTTTTTACCCTGAATGGTGGAGCTATCTGCTGGAAGAGTTCCAAGCAGCACACTGTAGCAGACTCTGTATGCGAAGCGGAATATATTGCAGCATCTGATGCAGCAAAGGAAGCTGTTTGGTTGCGAAAATTTCTTGGCGAGCTGGGAGTGGCACCTTCCCTGGATGGTCCTGTTCCAGTGTACTGTGACAGCACTGGAGCCATTGCTCAAGCCAAAGAGCCGAAGTCCCATCAGCGTACCAAGCATATTCTGCGTCGATTTCATCTTGTGCGAGAAATCGTGGAACGAGGTGATATCGACCTTCTGAAGATTGACGGAAAGGAGAACCTGGCTGACCCCTTTACTAAAGCCGTTGGAATTCAAGAACTCAATAATTGTAAATGGAAGATGGGTATACGATACTGTTCTGATTGGCTTTAGTCCAAGTGGGAGTTGTTGGGAAATGTGTCCCAAAGCCAATTTCTACTGTAAACAGTTGTACATTTGATGTAATTATATATGAATTATATTATTGAATAAAATGTTTATTCTGGCAGTTCATCACTATTTCATCTTTCTGTAATGAGTTCTTCAGTGATGAAGTCCTTAGGACTATTTGTATGTGATATAGAGAGGATATATCATATAGTCCTAAAATTGTTCGCGACCAAATGATACACTTATTTCAGGATGATAGTATATCAAGTATAGGTCGTTGTGTGCCATAGTCGTTGGTTGTCCTCTTAACCAAGAAGTGTAGAGACACTGGTATGGCATGCAGATGTTGTGTTTGACATTTCATCGAACGTGACCCGTCTGTACTTTTTCTGCCTAGAGTTTTGATATGGACGTAGTTATCCCTCAGACATGAGATCGTCATGGTAGCTTGCGAGCAACTCATTGTACTTTGGTACTGGACTATCTGGATTTCTAATCCAGGGACGGAAGGTTTCTGGGTACAGTTAAGTACTCGTGTAGCGGTGATCGGATCAAGATGGGATTGACCCCTCCAAAGTGTTTGGAGCAGATATCTTACTGTGTTTCAATTTAGCAAAACCTTGGCCAGGGTAGTCACTGTAAAGTGTTACAGGACTTGTGAGATTGAGACACATTGTTGATGGACTTTATGGGTTGGGCAGTTAAACCCTAAGTCTTCCTGAGCATTGAGGTCAAAGGGATTAATTACAAGGTTTCCATATCTCCTGGTTCTTGATTGTTGCTCTGCAACTTCGACCTATCCGGACGTCGGGTGTCATTGCTAGATGGCGACTTTGACTGGTATTGGAAATGTTCCAGTGCTACCGGCTTAGTGTTCGAACCTATGGGGTCACACACCATAGGGGTTTCTACTTGATCTAGTGATCGGAGAACGATTGGGAATCGTTCGTGGACTCAAGAGAAAAAGGATTTTTCTTTATCCAAGTGTCAACACTTGATATTCTTGAAAGTGTCGACACTTGTGTAAGTGTCGACACTTGTTGATTTCGCAAGTGTAGACACTTGATGTCACAAAAAGTTGTGACATGAAATTTTCACTAATAGTTGGTGATGCATGGAGGTGAATTAAGTAATGTGATTACTTGATAGCCCAATTTGATTGAGCTATAAAAATCTGGAACGAATCAAATAGGATTTGGTTCAAAATGGGTTTGGGTCCAATCGGGTTGAACCCAATGTATGCACACTTACCCAATTGATTTTAGTTATGAATTAAAATCAATTAATACATTTAATCTGAATTTAAATAAGTTTAAATTCATTTTTGAGGAGTTATGTAATTCCATGACCATAACTCCCCATAACTACCCATTACCACACCTATAACTCCCCACTCTCCCTCTCCCTCTCCATCTACTTAAGGGGCTGAAATGGGAGGACGAAAATAAGGAAAAATCAGCAAATAAATGCTGGAAAAATCAAAGGGAAGAAAGGGAAGAAACTAGAAAAAGTTCTAGTTTTTAGGTGTGAGGTTTTTGGAGAAAAGTGTGCATTTTTGTACCTAGAGATCTAGGTCTTAGGATTGAGTGTTTGGGAAGGGTTCCAACCACTCATTCTCCACCTCTTGAGCTTCTTCATTCATTCGGAGAGTCCGGCATCGAAAGAAGAAAAGGAGTCCCGATCAAATCGTTCCACAACAAGCTAGCACTTGGAGTGGAAGTAGATTTTGAAAGAGCCCTGGTGTGAACCACCTGTAGAGGCCGGACACGTGTGCGGCTAAGCAGAGTTCTTCCTCCTGCTCCTGGATCTTTCGCAGCGGAGAGCGTCTCCATTTCATACAAGGTATGGTTTTACATATATAGATATGTTGCTTTGAAATGTTCATAGCATGAATTCATGATTTCACTGTTTATATTAATCATTCATGCAAGATCTTGGGACAAGTAGCATAGAAAAGTTTTAAAGCATGCTTAGATTAAATGTTAATCATTTTATCATGCTTCCGCTGCATGTTATTTTGAAAAAGTTTTAAAATACAAAGCATGCTCGCTACTAGTTTTCCTTTCAAAACAGATTACTGATAATCTAATATCAATTTTTTAAAATATTCCTAAGTTGGGTGACATATGACAGGGATAAACTTATCACTTATTTACATCTTAATTCAAATGAGCAATTTATTCTAAAAACCACAAGCAAAAAGCACATTTATGTTTTTGGGTTTCTTTTTTCCGTCTGGATGTACCATGGAATTCGTTGGTCAAGAAAAATGATGATTATTTAGATGGTGGGAGTACATGTTGCTCAGATATGTCACTAGCATCAAATCAGTTAGAGATAAGGTGATCAAAAGAGAGTAGCATGGTTCAAGGTGTATTGACCTTAAAGACAAGCTATCATCTTAATCAAATCATAATTCAAAAAAAGTAGATTTAGATAGAGATAGGGATGTCATGCTGGACTATGATAATAGAAATGTTAGAAAAAGTGAATAAAAATTTTTTATTCCTAAACTATCATTTGGGATGGAAAACTATCCTGTGGGAAGGGAAACTATATATCCTGTAGGATGGAAACTATATATCCTGTGGGATGGAAACTTTTAGTCCCACATGAAAAGATTAGAAAAAGAGAAGGCTTTTTATAAGAAAACTTTTTTCCAAGCTCTTACTTCTAGGCTCACCATAGGTAGAGAGCTTGAGGGTGATGCGAAGCATCACGCGCGTGCGACGGGCAATAAGCGCTTTATAGGTGCGCACGTACGCATCGTCGCGAGCTTGAAGAGCCTTTAAATTTTTCCTGATCAAACAGATCAGACGGTCGAGATTGATTGGCACCATATCAGGGTTGCAGAGAGGAGAGTCGACTCGAGTGGTTCGAGCCGACTTGGTTCTGAGGCGAGTTGACTCGGATGACTGGGAGTCGAGTCGGATCCACATAACGGGAATACACGATCTGGACGAGTCGACTCGATCAGGGTCGAGCTGGCTCAAATCCATAGAACCGTATCATGCAGTCTGGACGAGTCGACTCGACCAGAGTCGAGCTGGCTTGGATCCACAGAGCCGTATCATGCGGTCTAGATGAGTTGACTCGAGGGAATCGAGCCGACTCGACCAGGGCGCCTTCTGCAACAAGGAGCCAACTCGAGGAATTCGAGCCGACTCGGATGACGGGATTTCAGAATCGTGAAACAACGGATCATGCATCCGGAGATGTAATCACGCGTCCGTTCACGTATCAACGTCTCTTCTGAGATCAGGGGTGCCATCAGATCATGAAACGATGTGTTGTCGATCCCGTCGCCGCGCCTGTGGCTTCGGAACCGCCGATCCAACTAGACCGTCTCGCCCCTGGGGCCTCCTGGCTGGACCGAACCTGCAAGGCAAGGTCAGAAACCCTGGCCGGGGATTCCGGCGAGGGAGCTCCGACGGTCAAGTTAGTAGACGGCGAGAGGGAACAGATTCTTTGGGACGGGCCCCCGAAGGAGTCCCAGACTCAAAGAACGTGCTAGCAAGAAAGGTGTCAGAAAGACCAGAAACCCGGCTGGGTTCCTTTGCCGAGCTCATGCCAAGGGGCCCCCTCTCAGGACCTTGGATCTTGCTCTTGAAGCAGAGTCTCCAGCCTTTGTTTCTTGCTTGCTTCACTTACCTGGTCGCCTATTCTCTCCTTCCTTTTATCTCCTCCTGTTGCCCCCTCGCTTTCCGCTCCTGGGAGGCTCCTTTGTTGCTTTCATCTCCTCCCCTCCGCCCCTTTCTCTTGCCCCTTCTGGATCAGAGGGCCGGGCGGCTTTCCGGCCTCGTTTGCCAAGCCCAGTGGGGAAAGAGTAGGGGAGGGGGGCGCTGGTCAGACTGCCGACCAGACCTCGAGCCGAGCATGAGCGCTCTCCTTCCCAGGCGCCGACGCTGTCCGTTATCGGGTCCTATTTTGTCGGGGCCTCGTCTCTCGACTGCGGAATATGCCGGGCCGACGTAAGTGATGTTTCGCATGTCGTCGCCATCCGTACGGGATGCCTTTATCGGGGTGCGGCGCGCACGGCTCGAGGGGCAACCTCGGAGCCCGCGCCTCCATTCTTCGGGACCTTCTCTGTACGGACTGGCCTACGTCGGCCGAGGTTGACCCCTCCCGGGTGGACACCTGGCGGGGCAGCAGAAGGATGCTCGGCTTCGGCCGAGGTGGTCCCGTCAACGGGCGCCACCTGGCGAAGGAGCGAAGGGGCCCGGCTCGACCTCGGCCGAGGTGGGACCGTCTCAGGGTGCCACCTGGCGAGGGAGCAGGGGAGCCGCCGACCTCGGCCGAGGTGGACCCCTCTTGGGTGGACACCTGGCGGAGCCGTAGAAGGACGCTCGGCTTCAGCCGAGGTGGTCCCGTCTCCGGGCGCTACCTGGCGAAGGAGCGAAGGGGCCCGGCTCGACCTCGACCGAGGTGGGACCGTCTTAGGGTGCCACCTGGCGAGGGAGCAGGGGAGCCGTCGACCTCGACCGAGGTGGACCCCTCCTGGGTGGACACCTGGCAGAGCGGCAGAATGACGCTCGGCTTCGGCCGAGGTGGTCCCGTCTCCGGGCGCCACCTGGCGAAGGAGCGAAGGGGCCCGGCTCGACCTCGACCGAGGTGGGACCGTCTCAGGGTGCCACCCGGCGAGGGAGCAGGGGAGCCTCCAACCTCGGCCGAGGTGGACCCCTCCTGGGTGGACACCTGGCAGGAGCGGCAGAAGGACGCTCGGCTTCGGCCGAGGTGGTCCCGTCTCCGGGCGCCACCTGGCGAAGGAGTGAAGGGGCCTGGCTTGACCTCAGCCGAGGTGGGACCGTCTCAGGGTGCCACCTGGCGAGGGAGCGGGGGAGTCGCCGACCTCGGCCGAGGTGGACCCCTCCTGGGTGGACACCTGGCGGAGCGAAAGAAGGATGCTCGGCTTCGGCCGAGGTGGTCCCATCTCCGGGCGCCACCTGGCGAAGGAGCGAAGGGGCCCGGCTAGACCTCGGCCGAGGTCGGACCGTCTCAAGGTGCCACCTGGAGAGGGAGCAAGGGAGCCGCCGACCTTGGCCGAGGTGGACCCATCCTGGGTGGACACCTGGCGGAGCGGCAGAAGGACGCTCGGCTTCGGCCGAGGTGGTCCCGTCTCCGGGCGCCACCTGGCGAAGGGGCCCGGCTCGACCTCGGTCGAGGTGGGACCGTCTCAGGGTGCCACCTGGCGAGGGAGCGGGGGAGCCGTCGGCTTCGGCCGAGGTGGACCCCTCCCGGGTGGACACCTGGCAGAGCGGCAGGAGGGCCCGGGCCGAGCTCGACTTCGGCCGGGGTGGAGCCGCAACTGACTTGGCCAAAAAAAAAAACTCCACGTGGCTCGAATCACGCCCAACGAAATCTGAGACACACCACGTCATCATTACGGCCGTAACATGATGCATTGAGAAGTGCAATGATCGCGTGATCTAGAGATCACGGTACGAATCAGCGTATCATGGCGTCGATCGTGATTGAAGAAATGTATCGATCGCGTAAAGGCATATCTCACTACAAAAAGACATCGGAAACTCCCTCCAATGAAATCAGAAGGTTGCTTCCAAGGGCACCTTAAGGCTATAAATAGGTTCCCATTCCTCATTCATTTAAATTCAATTCAATCCAGTTTTTCCTTCCTTCTCTTAGGCATTTGCATACTCTGAATAACAGAGTATAGCTATAGTACATCGTAAGTCTTTTAGGCATTTGCATACTCTGAAAATAGAGTATAGCTATAGTGCATACAAAGAGAGAAAAGCATTCCTGGTTCAAATTTCTGGTGAATTATAGTACTGCTTTCACCAGAAGAAGACCGTTGTATCCTAGGAGACAATCGTCATAAAACCGTAAGCACCATTGCGGAACGAAATTATCTTAAGGACATGGAGTGTAACTCTAGACTCGGTCTTGTCAAGTAGGTAGCCATTGTTCATATACATCTACCACCAACAATCTTAAGACAATTTTCATACTGAAGTGCTACTCAAGTAATGGCAACAATGGCTGCACCAGTTTAGGCCGAGAAGCCGAAGAAGTTTGCCGGCACCGACTTCAAGAGATGGCAACAGAAGATGATGTTATATCTGACAACTTTGAATCTGGTAAGAGTTCTCAACGAAGATCCACCATTTCTGAACGAAGGAGAGAACGACAAGCAGATTGTCGCTGTTGTCGATGCATGGAAGCATTTAGACTTCCTATGCAAAAACTACATCCTTAATGGATTAAAGAGTACTCTATACAATGTGTACAGTAGTATAAGCACAGTAAAAGAGATATGGGCATCCTTGGACAAGAAGTACAAGATCAAGGATGTAGGCCATAAGAAATTTATGGTCGGCAGGTTTCTTGACTACAAGAAGTTAGATTACAAGACCGTCTTGGAGCAAGTTCAAGAACTGCAGATCATACTGATGAGATACATGCAGAAAGGATATCTCTAAGTGAGTCATTCTAGGTAGCCACTATAATTGAGAAGCTACCTCCATCATGGAAAGACTTCAAGAACTACCTGAAGCATAAGCGGAAGGAGATGGGACTTGAAGATCTGATTGTCCACCTGAGGATCGAGGAAGACAACAAGAGACATGATAAGAAGACAGGAGGACATCATGCTGAGCCTAAGGCCAACCTCATGGAAGGAAAGGTCAACAAGAAGAAAAGCAAGTTTCCTGGTGAAAGCTATAAACAGAAGAAGGACAATCCTAAAAAGTTCAAAAGAAAGTGCTTCATTTGTAGTAAAATAGGCCACAAATCCAAGGATTGTCATTTCAAGGAAAAAGAAAAGAAGGAAGTCAATACTACTGAAGATACCCTATCCCATGAAGTATCAGGGATGATGTTGTCAGCAGTTGTGTTTGAAGCAAACATGGTTGATAAACCAAATGAATGGTATGTTAACACTGGAGCTACTCGACATGTCTGCTCTGATAAGAGTATGTTCTCATCATATACTCCTATCAGAGGTAGAGATCTGCTAATGGATAACTCTACTATATCGAAGATAGAAGGAATTGACCGTATTATTCTAAAGATGACATATGGCAAAGAGCTTCTACTGAACGATGTACTACATGTTCCTGACATCCGTTAGAACTTAGTATCAGGCTCCCTCCTAAGCACACATGGATTTAGGATGGTGTTTGAGTCTGATAAATTTGTACTTACTAAAGAAGGGATCTTTCTGGGTAGAGGTTACTTGAATAATGGATTATTCAAGATGAATGTAATGACTGTACATCGCAACCTTGAAAAGAATAAAGATGTTCTTCCGTTTATATGGTTGACTCCTCTTACTTATTGCATGATAGTTTAGGTCACGTGGATTTTAATTCATTACAGAAATTAATAAATTTAGAATTATTACCTAATCATAAAATCGATCCACATTACAAATGTAAAATATGTGTTGAAGCTAAACTAGCCAAAACACCATTTCATTCAGTAGAAAGAAATACTAAACCTCTAGATCTGATCCACAGTGATCTATGTGACTTGAAGTCAGTACAATCTAGATTAGGTAAAAAGTATTTTATAACATTTATTGATGATTCAACTAGATACTGTTATGCGTATCTACTAAAGTCTAAAGATGAGGCTTTAGATATGTTTAAATGTTATAAAAATGAGGTTGAAAATTAGCTTGGTAAAAATATCAAGACTATAAGGAGTGATAGAGGTGGTGAATACGATGCACCGTTTAATAACTTTTGTCAAGAATATGGCATTGTTCATCAAACTATAGCTCCTTATTCACCTCAATCTAATAACTTGCTGAACGCAAAAATCGAACATTGAAAGAAATGATGAATGTCATGTTGATAAATTCTGGTACACCATAAAATTTATGGGGAGAAGTAATTCTCTCGGCTAATCATATTCTTAACAAAATACCTCTTAAGAAGAAGGACATCACTCCATATGAGTTATGGAAAGGAAAAAAGCCTTCTTATAATTACCTAAAAGTGTGGGAGTGTCTAGCTAAAGTAGCTATTCTAAATCCCAAAAAGGTCAAAATATGATCTAAAATGGTTGATTGTATTTTCATTGGTTATGCACAAAACAGTAGTGCATATCGCTTTCTTGTACATAAATCAGATATATCTGATATACAGGAAAATATAATCATGGAATCAAGAAATGCATCATTTTTTGAAAGATATTCCCTTATAAAGGGATATCTGGTATAAGTTCAAATAAAAGAACTTATGATAATTTGGTAAGTAGTAGTCATCAGGAAAAATATCCTGAAGATGAACCTAGACGTAGTAAGAGACCTAAAGTTACAAAATCTTTTGATCCTGACTACATTACGTATATAATAGAAAATATTTCTCAGACATTCAAAGAGGCAATACCAGAAGCACCCTTTTGGAAAGAAGCTATTAATAGCAAAATTGAGTCCATCATGCATAATCATACCTGGGAATTGGTAGATTTACCATCAGGTATGAAGCCTTTGGGGTGTAAATAAATTTTTAAGAAGAAGTTAAAGGCTGATGGATCAATTGATTAGTATAAAGCCAGATTAGTAGCTAAAGGCTTTAAATAAAAGGAAGGTCTAGACTTCTTTAATACTTATTCACTTGTAACAAGGATAACATCCATAAGAATGTTAATTGCTATTGCAGTCATTAACAATCTTAAAATACATTAAATGGATGTAAAAATAGCTTTCCTTAATGGTGAATTAGAGAAAAAAATTTATATGAAACAACCTGAAGGATTTGTGGTTCCAGGCAAAGAAAAAAAGATGTGCAAACTTGTGAAATCCTTATATGGATTAAAACAAGCACCTAAACAATGGCATATAAAATTTGACAATGTCATGTTGATCAATGGATTCAAAACAATAAAGACAAATGTGTGTATGCCAAAACCATACCTACAAGGTATGTGTTAGTCTGCTTATACGTGGATGATTTGTTAATTATATGAAGTGATACTGATATGATTAAACAAACAAAGAAAATGTTGATCAAACATTTTGATATGAAAGATATGGATATCGCAGACGTTATACTAGGGATTAAAATCACTAGAATGTCTAATGGAATAATATTATCTCAATCTCATTATATTGAAAAAATATTAGATAAATTCAATTAGTATGATACCAGCCCGCTTAGAACACCTGTAGATATTAATCTACATCTTGCTAAGCATGCTGGACAACCCATATCATAATTAGAATATTCACGTATAATTGGCAGTTTAATGTATGTCATGAATTGCACCCGTCCTGACATAGCATATGCTGTCAATAAGTTAAGTAGATTTACTAGTAATCCAGGTCCAAATCATTGGATAGTACTAGTAAGGGTATTACGATATCTACGATATACCCTAAATTCTGGATTATATTATACAACATATCTAGCTGTACTAGAAGGATATAGTGATACTAACTGGATATCTTCTTCAGAAGATACTAAATTCACTAGTGTATATGTGTTCACCTTAGGAAGAGGTGCAGTATCATGGAAATCCTCAAAACAAACTTGTATAGCTCGGTTCATTATGGAATCAGAGTTTATAGCTTTAGATAAAGCTGGAGAAGAAGCAGAATTGCTTCAAAATTTTTTGCAGGATATTTTATGTTAGACAAAACCTGTGTCTGCAATATGTATCCATTGTGATAATCAATCAGCTATTTGCAGAGTATAGAATAAAATATATAATGGTAAGTCTAGACATATACGTCGCAGACATAATACCATGAAGCAATTACTTGAAAATGGAATAATCTCTATTGACTACATTCAGTCAAAGAAAAATCTTGCGGATCCATTGACAAAAGTTTATCAAGAGATCAAGTAAATTGTTTATCGAGTGGAATTGGCTTAAAGTCTATAACAAAGTAATCTTCATAGTGGATACCCAACCTAGTTGACTGGAGATCCCAAGATTTAGGTTCAAAAGGGACAACTAAATTATGAAGATGTCAACGAAGCACTAAGGATGTAAAATCCTACTCATTCCTATGATAATCAGTGCTACCTGCTAAAGGTATTAGGATAAGCATAGATTTTAATGATTCTTATGACATGAATATCATGTGGGGTATAGCAGGATACTCTTAATAAGAATCACCTATGTAAGTGTGAACTGGGCCAATTCTATGAGAATTTTAAAAGCTTTAATTCTCTAAAACATTCATGAGACCAGGAGTTGTTCAGGACCAAAATGAACACAACCATGAGAACCAAAAGGAATGCTTGGAAAGAAGTTGTATGATTGTTATTGTCTTAGTTTACATCAAACGCTAAAAGTTCAAGATATCACGTTCACTTTTAGCAAGTAAACTCGATAATAAAATACTAAGGAAGGTTCAAAGCCACAAGCTACCTATCCTAATGCAACTTCATTCCACTTTTCTCTTTAAGTGTCTGCATATTCATTTGCATTTAAGACTCTATGTTTATGGGGGATCGCTTTTATTGATCTTTGATCTTAGTCCAAAATTTCATTCATGTGGGGGATTGTTGAAAAAAGTGAATAGGATTTTTTTATTCCTAAACTATCCTTTGGGATGGGAAACTATCCTGTGGGATGGGAACTTTTAGTCCCACATGGAAAGATTGGAAAAAGAGAAGGCTCTTTATAAGAAAACCTTTTTCCAAGCTCTTACTTCTAGGCTCACCATAGGTGGAGAGCTTGAGGGTGATGCTTCGCCCGCACACGCACGCGCGTGTGTGACGGGCGACAAGGGCGGCGCACTTCGTATGTACGCATCGTCGCGAGGAGCTTGAGGTGCCTTTAAATTTTTCTTGATCAAACAGATCAAATGGTCGAGATTGATTGGCACCACATCAGGGTTGTAGGGAGGGGAGTCGACTCGGATCCACAGAGCCGTATCATGCGGTCTGGACGAGTCGACTCGAGGGAATCGAGCCGACTCGACCAGGATGCTCTCTGCAACAAGGAGCCGACTCGAGGAATTCCAGTCGACTCGGATGACGGGATTTTAGAATCGTGAAACAATGGATCACGCATCCATTCATGGATCAACGTCTCTTCTGAGATTAAGGGTGCCATCGGATCGTGAAACGATACATTGAGAAGTACGTTGATCACGTGATCTAGAGATTACGGTACGAATCAGCGTATCATGGCATCCGATCATGATTGAAGAAACGTATTGATCGCGTAAAGGCATATCTCACTACGAAAAGACATCGGAAACTCCCTTCGATGAAATCAGAAGGTTGCTTCCAAGGGGCACCTTAAGACTATAAATAGGTCCCCATTCCTCATTCATTAAAATTCAATTTAATACAGCTTTTCCTTCATTCTCTTAGGTATTTGCATACTCTGAATAACAGAGTATAGCTATAGTACATCGTAAGTTTCTTAGGCATTTGCATACTCTGAAAACATAGTATAGCTATAGTGCATACAAAGAGAGAAAATCATTCCTGATTCGAATTTCTGATAAATTGTAGTACTGCTTTCACCAGAAGAAGATCGTTGTATCCTGAGAGACAATCGTCATAAAACCGTAAACACCATTGCGGGACAAAATTGTCTTAAGGACATAGAGTGTAACTCTAGACTCGGTCTTGTCAATTAGGTAGTCATTGTTCATATACATCTACCACCAACAAGAGATTCTAAGTTATAACTATTCATAAGAGAGAAACTATTAATATATTTAAAAAATAAAATAAAAAAATATTAATTTGGATTATCAAAGAATCTTTTATAAAGTATAACTTTTATTTATTTATATTAAAAAATAATAACTACCTATTCTGATGCTTGCCATCTACATTTGGTTCCACTCTTTGACTATTCTAGTAACTAATTAATATCAATTATATCCTCCATTACCAATGTTCATAATAAGCATAGCTTACTTTCATCAAATGTTAAACAAATAATTATATCATATTGCACTTATATTGGCCATCTTTTTTTGTGTTGGCCTGTAATGCACAGTATTTTCGTGATTGGGAGTATCTTTGACCGGTCTATTAATTTCTATGTATTGTATTTGACCATGGGAAGATCCTCAGCCTTTGGCTTGCTTATCAATAACTGAACCCTCTTCTTTTAATCCTTGCCTTTCACATGATAGAATTTATCATAGCCAAACTCTGCCAAGTCTAACAAAAATTACATGAGTTTTATCCATTTTTGACTTAATCTAATATTAATATATATGATGCTTGCCCACGGTTGCTAACTAGGTTGCTAAGATATAGTGTGAATGATCATACAATGGAATTTATGATTTTAGTGTCATAAAGCCTTTTTTTTTTTTAGCATTGAAATGGATGCCCGGTCTTGCTAATACTTTTGTTAGAAAGAGATTCTAGAATTGACCCTAGAAGGGGTTTCCCACCATTAATTTTCTTTAAAAAAATTATCGCATCAAAATGTCTGACGGACAACTTAATCCTTGAACATTATATTTATTACATAACCCGGATACTAATTTGGCTTTGCATCCCACACAACTTTTATGATAGCTGGAATATGTGACCCATAATCGAACCCTACCTTCGCTAGGTTTAGAGGTACTTAGGAGGAGCATGGATCCCTTCGAAGCATGTACCACATCATAAGATGCAATGCATGCATGGATGCTGTCCATCACAGCATAGATGGCTATGTAAGAGGAGGGACCATTGTGATGTATACTAGATGCAGCCATCCATATTATGATGGACGGCATCCACAGGTGCACTGCATTCTATGATGCCATGCATGCATAGCAGGGATTCAGGCTTACTTAGAAGAGAGTACCACTCATACAGCTAGTTACCTATCAATTTCATATAAAAAAAATATATTTTTTTTTAGTTTTTGCAAATATTAATTTATACAATGGTTCTTGGTGGTGTCAGGTTAATGAAGTTATCTTTAGATGAAAAAAAATTATGAAAATTTGAGTATTTTGAATCGAACATTATCTGGTGGGACAAGAGTTACGGAGATAGCTATATCAAAATTTATCCTTCCATTTTTTTTTACTGATTAAAAAAAAAAATTATAAAGCGGCTAAAGTTTTTAGTTGTTAGACGAGTTCCAACATCGCCTTGGATGAAAGAGCCTCTCGTGGAGCCCTCATGCCAGGGAGCTTTGGGTCTACGGTCTACTAGGTGTCAATATATTTATATGACCAATCCTTGGGCGGTGCAACCATTTTAATTTTATCAATAAAATATATGACAGTAATCCGTCTATTTTGCTTAAAAAATAATAACAATCCAAGCACATAAAATGAGTCAAAATGAAAGAAGCTAGACCTTCCCACGTTTCTTGCTTGTGACAATTAAAGGCAGATTTGATCTCCCACACAGCATAAAAGGGTTTTTCTATTTAAGAAGAACAGGAGCAAAATAATTAAGAGAGATTTTTTTTTTTTTGGCACATAAAATCCAAGATTCTTTTTTGTTGTTGTTTTTTAATTTGTCATGCTATTTCTATCTAATTGCATGTGAGATGATACTGACCCTCCTAACTATGAGCGACGATTGATCACATCAGAGTTCTTATTAGAAAGATATATCCCATTACTGAGATCACACCAGAGTTCTTATTAAGGGATATCTTATTAGTATGATCATACTAGAGTTCTTATTAGTAAGAATATGTTATTAGTGAGATCATACCAAAGTTCTTATAATTAGTAAGAGATATCTTGACTGACTGGCCACAGCTAAGAGTGTCATGGAATGTAAGTTTTCTATTCTACACTCATGCATTAATTGTTAGGGGGCATTTGGTGATCCAGATAGGATTCTAAGATGATTCAATCTTTGGTAATCTAATATCAGGATGTTTGGTATCGTGCAGTGATTAAAATTTTCAAGTATATACGAGTAACTTATTTGATATATTATAAAAAATAGAAGATCATATATATATATATATATATATACCAAAAATATTATTGATGAAGCCATTTAACAAAATTAAACTTAAATGAATATAAAAAATTTTGTATTAACTTGCATTACATATAATTTTCTATGCAAGATAAATAGGGGAAGGAGCAATGGTCATTGCCTATGATGGCAAAATCCCAGTGAGGCAAGAGAAGGTCCGCCAGATTTTCAAATAAAAAAATAAATTAAGAAATAAAAAAACTTTTTTTTTATAAAGCCAAAACAAATAAAACCAAAATTTTTTTGTTTCTTGTTTCTTTCTTTCTATTAAAAAAAAGAAACCAAAAGGATAACAAGAAAATCTAAGATTAGATCTTTCCATACCTTGCATAAAAAAATTCTGTGGCAAAAAAAGATAATAATTCTCCTTCTCTCCTCTTTCTTGATTTCTTCAAATATCTGGTCTTCTTTTTTTCTTGGGCCGCCCTCCTTTTTCTAATCAAAAAGGAGGATAATGCTAATAAGAGATTTCTATTCTTCTGTGACATTACATGTGATATCATGACATAAAAAATTATTACGACAAAAAATGGAAGATATTTTTCTCTTTCATGAGGTCTGCATTACGAGAAGTATGTTGGTTAACATATTTTAATCTAAGATTATTATAATACGGTGATACTGGATACCTGTTCTCAAGAGCAGGTTTCGATCACCGTGTTGGATATCCGTCCTCAAGAATGGGTTTTGATCATTGTGTTGGATGGTAATTTAAAAAATGGAATGATTCAAGATTACTGCCACGTAGAATTAGTAGGATGCAACCAAATAAAGTGATTCGTTCAAATAAAGTGATTTCGTCACCTTTACACGAATCACTTTTGATCTAAGGGTTACCACCCCATACCAAATGCCTTCTTAAGCTTCAGGGCATGGAGTTGCATATGTAATGTGATGAAAGGAGACGTGGCATTGATATTAAGGCTAAAATCATATTGGATATCAGTATATCCATATCTATATTAGTTTTATTAATGAATACGGATATTTATTAGGTGTAAAATTTATATTTATATTTTATTTTAGATAAATACATAAACAAGCCAAATATTGAAAGTATGGATAAATAAATTTTATGATTATAGAATTAATGATATTATTAAATGGATTTATGTTAATATAGTTATACATTTTTTAAAAAAGTTCTTGAGTCCTATTTAAAATTAAATAAGGTTATAAACATAATTAGATATTTAAATATGGATGGGATAGTTGTCTATTCCTATTTATATTTATTTTTCATTGATAGATATGGATATGAATTCGGGCAGAGTTGGATGTTTAAATGTCTATCCAAATTTGAATATATTCAGATAGGGGTGGCAATTGGGTCGGGTTGAGTATGTACGGGTCGGGTCAAATTCGGGTTGGGCTAGAAAAGTCTCAACCTGAACCCGACCTATTTATTAAATGGGTTATAATTTAAAATCTAAACCTTACTTGTTTAGTAAATAGGTAATCCAACCCGACTTGTTTAATCCATTTATTAAATAGGTAACCCGCTAACCCGACTTAAGCTGACCTGTTTAACCAGTTTAATAAATAAATAGCCTATTAATATAACCCGACCCGACCCAACCCAACCCGTTTGACATGTTTAATATATAGATAAATTGTTAATGTTTATGTTGCCGCCCGATCACCATGGCCTGTAGCTGAGGTCGAACTCGGACTACGCTCCTGTCACTCAGGATCCTGCTCGGATGCCCAGGCTTGCAAAACAGAGTTAGAGATCCAGGCTGGCGATCCCGGTGGAGGCACTCCGATGCTCAACTCAGTGGCGATCCAGGGGAATAGTTCCTCCCGGTCGAGCCCCAAGGGCGGACTCCATGCTAGGAGAACTTATAAAATGAGAGAGTGCGAGCAGGTCGAGGGCAGAGTGTGGGAGTGACAGCAGAGGAGAGCTCGAGCTAAGCAGCTATGTCCATCAAGACCCCTCCTGGGGGTACTGCACGCGCTATCATTCATTTTGGTCGCTCCGTTTTGAGAAGCATGGCAGAGCTTTGATTAGCGGAGTGGCCACCCCCTAGATCCGAATCTACTAGTTGACTTCCTTTTCGAAGGGGTGCAGATAGTTGGTAAGGAGCGCAACACCTCGATTGGGGGAACTCCTTCCTTCTTGGCATACGTGGTAGCTAGGACCATTATTGTGGCCTGATAGACGATCCTTCGGTTGTAGGGCTCTTCATCCAAGATAGAGCCGATCTGGAGGGGCGGAGCTCGACTTCGGCCATGGCGTCTCGACCCAAAGGGAACGCAGCTGGGCGAAAAAGAGGCGAAGCTCGACTTTGACCACGGCATCTCGACGCGAAGGGAGCGCGGCCGGGCGAAGGAGAGGCGAAGCTCGACTTTGGCCACGGCGTCTCGACCCGAAGGGAGCGCGGCCGGGCGAAGGAGTTCGGAAAAAAAAAAATCCGACCTGGCAGCTTCATTCGACGTGGCATCTGACAAGGTCTGACATGGGTTCCACGTCAGTGACCCTACCACATCATTTTAATATATAGAAAAATTGTTAACCCTATCCAACCCGACCCAATCCATTTAACCTGTTTAAAATAAAACATAGAAGCAGTACATGAAAAGCAAGAAAAATTTTTTTTGTAGAACTTAAAACTATATTAATATGACACATTTGACCTTACAACAAACAACAGAAACTTATACTACTTAAATATAACAAAGTAGCAGCTTACAAAAGTAATTGAGAAGATCAAATTTGATATTTAATCACCAAAAAGTTAGAACAATAAATAAAAGAAGAGAAAGAGGAGGCTCAGATCTACTATTTAATTTACAACTAAATCAAAATGACTACAATCGATTGCCCGCAAAAGAAGGCCATCCAAGATTGCTACCATTAAAAATAGTTAAATTAGCAAAACATCTCATCATAGCCTCCATATACAAACCTTAAACCAATTTCAAAATTGTTAGAAAGCTTCTTTACCCTCCAAGCACCTGATAAGAAAGAGACAATAAAATAGGTAGATCTATATGATGAAAGAACTACTAATAACAACAAGATCATGAGCAGCAAAGGAAATTGACACAAAACAAACATTACATTTTTGGAAGGCCACCAGATTAGAACAAAACCTTACAATTCATAATAACAATGATTTCAAAAGATAAAATTATATTTATCCAAAAAAATAAAGATTAAATCATCCAAAAATCAAAACATAGCACAAGGCTATTCTCAAAAAATAGATCAGAAAATTATCTTTAGAGTTCAAACTTGCTTCCACTCTAACTACAGTTACTATACCAAACATGAGGGGGACAAAAAAAAATCTAAGGGATGGAGGGGAAGGGAAGGATCTCTAGATGACTCAAAGAAGAAGAGGGATGTGCACCGCCATGAGATGGAGGGGAGAATGCCGAAGAAGGAGAGGGGTCCAGGGGGGCGCTCACCATCATGAGATGGGAGGGAGAAGGCGAAGAAGGAGAGGGATTGAGGGAGCCGGGGGATGCTCACTGCTTGTGAGATAGAGAGAAAAGCCTGAAGAAGGAGAGGGGGCCGACGGGAGGTGCATGCCGCGCACCACCTAAGATGGAGGGCGAGAGAAGCCCAAAGAAGGAGAAGGGGTCGGGGGAGATGCATGCCATGCATGGCACACCGCCGTCAAATCAGGGAGGGAGAAGCTCGAAGAAGGAGAGGAGGCTGGAGGGAGGTGCATGCCACACACCGCCGTGAGATCAGGGATGAGAGAAAGCCCGAAGAATGAGAGGGAGCCGGGAGGAGGTGCACGCCGCACACCGCAATGAGATCGGGGATGGGTGAAGCCCGAAGAAGGAGAGGGGGCCAAGAAAAAGTGCACACTATACACTATCATGACATCGAGGACGAGAGAAGCTCAGAAGCCCGAAGAAGGAGAGGGGGCGAGGTGGAGGCGTGCTACCCTGAGATCGAGGGGAGCTGGAGAGATGCACGCCAAAGGGGCAAAGGGCAAGGCAAACCGCAAATCCTAATTTCCTTTTCACCTTCTAAAAGTCTTTTAATGGAGAAGTCGAGAAGACCAAAGATGAAGAAACCTAGTCTGGTGAGGTTAAGGCATCGACGCTCCCACTAATGGGCTAAGTCCAAAGTGAAGCGGCTGTAGCAATTTATAATGGGTCAATGAATGGTGGGCTTTATTAAATAAGTTAATAACCTGACTTGACCCAACCTGTTTAGACCGATATATTAAATGGGTAAAACGTATTAAACATATCAAGGATCTAAAACCTAAACCCAACCCATATATTAAATAGGTTAAATAGGTTAATCCGTTTATGACCTGAACTTATTTAGATTCAACCCAAATCTGTTTAAGATGAGTCGAATGCGGGTCGGGTCAAGTTTTGCCACCTCTGTATTCATATATAAATATAGATCCAGCAATGTTATTCTGTTTGCTTTTACCCCCTAATTGGTAAGGCCAAAAGGCAAGACACAAAAGTTGGGCTGATGAGGGAAGAAAGGTCAAACTATGGTTGGGAATTAAAAGTCTTTTTCTTAGAGTAAATAGGAATTACAAGTTTGGTCTTCCTTCCCTGCCAAGTTGAGGTGTGAAGATGTGGGCCTAGGGGAGGGAACCGGATGCATGAGAGCTGTAGGTGGGTTAGGTGGCAAGCCCTGCATTCGTAGGACCCGTCCCTTGGATTTCCACACCCTCCCCCAATCATCTATCTATTATTTGTCAGATCTCCAACAAGAGAAGCATCGCTGCAAAATAGAGTGATTTGGAAGATGTATTCGTAAATACTGATTTTGAAGAGTACATATTCAATAAGGCAATTATAATGATATATATATATATATATACACACACACAAAAATATAGCAAATTTATAAATGCAAATTTATAAGGTCAGACTTCATAGTGGTGGATGAACTGGATCAAAAAAAAAAAAAAAAAAAAAAAAAAAAAAAAAAAAAAAAAAAAAAAAAAAAAAACAGAAGGATTCATTAGAATATTCTGAAAATAATTCATACCTAGACTTAGTATCTTTATCAAGGACTCTGTTAAGCACCTTTTTTCTTTTCTTTTTTCTTTTTTTTTTTTTTTTTTTTTGCCTTGAGAATAGGAGAGAGTTCCAACCGTATATAATTACAAGGGAGTCTTGTGGGAATGTATTACCGCCATCCTCTAATAATTACTCGGGATGAAATCTTGGGGATAACATCAGGGATTGAACACGGATCCTTTTTTAAATGAATGGGCATCACTAGGGTGGCATTTTTTGTTTTTACCTGATCCACTTAGTCGTCTAGTACCCGATCTGCCTAACCTAACCGTTGGGTTCACAAGTCAAGCGTTGGTTGTCAAATCCTAATTTGCTAGCGAGTTAGGTTAGGTTTTGGTCAGGATCCCTCAAATTGTTGGGTTTGGTGGTATATATTATATTACTAAGTTTTTTTTTATATTATACATAAGTAGTAAATTATGGTATGAATGTGAACCATTGGATGTAATATTTATTTAGAGATTTGTGATTTATCAATGTTATTTTATTTACTTTGGTAGACATGTGATTTAGCCGGAACTGAAAAAACTACCTACCCATGCACTATGAAGCCTAAAATTAAATGGGCTTAGACAAAAAAAAATGGGAGAGCGAATTGGATGTAGGTCAGCAGGTTGGCTATAGGCAGGGCTCCGATCGAAGGACACTTAACTTGTTGATGGGTCAAGTCAGATCGGGTCAGCACCTAGAGAGGTATTTATACGTGATCTTAACTGAATTTGAACTCAAGCAGACCGGTAGATTTCCATCCTTTGCATAAGTAATAAGATAAAATTATGTCATGCATGATTTTATCATATAAAAACATCCTTGAAAATTGTCCATTTATTTTCATCGAAAAGCAATTATAAATTTAAGCTGAAAATAATTCCCAAAAATACTTTATTGCTTCAATTATGTTAAAATTGTATTATTATTATACTAAACAATCCATGTTTTAATTATATTTATTTTCTTATGATATCTTTGAATGCCTTAATTTTTCAAGTTGCAAAAAGGTGCTTTTTAAAATGATGATACCGAACATGCTAGTTTAATTATTTTTTTGATAAAATAATAAAAGGGCACAATGAGCACATGATGGGAGGTAACTCTCTCAAAATAGCAAATATCGTTAACCTCTTCCAAACCTAGCGAAGGGCGGGATGAAGTGGCGGACCGCCAAGGGGTGCAAGGGGGAGCCTTGCCCCCCGCCCCCCCCCCCCCCCCCGCTTTTAAATATATACAATGGTGAACCGCCAGAGGGCAAGGAGGCCCCTTGGCCCTCCTAATTTTTTTTATTTTTTTATAGATTAAGATTTTATATAAACTTTTAAATATATATTTATATATTTGGTCCTTCTAAACTTGGGGATATTAAATATAACTTGAAGAATCTTTAAAAAAAAAATTAAAATGAAATAAATACTATAAATCAGCTTTTTTTACTTGAAAGTTGGATCACTACCAATTTTATTTTTTATTTTCATTAAATTTTGTTTCATAATTTTTTAGAAGAAGATATAATTTTCTTTTTGTTATTCAACCAGCGCCCATCTACAGAATTCGTCGTGGTCGAAGCCACGACACGCAGTCAGCACCATCTCATTCACCACACCGATGGATAAAATGGTGGCCGGACTTGTCATGTGATACGATCGACGAGAATGCTTCCATGACGAGACCAGGCGGTTGCGTATACATAAGGTCGGATACCACCGATGTGCTGGCCTATGACTACTATCTTGGTGGCCTTCGTCGGTCTCATCGCACTGACGAACACTGCGTGCGGTGAAGCCGCGCACCGTTTTAACGACCGGATCCATCACGTAGCATAATCGGATCTTGGAGGGCACGGGTGGGTAGGCGCCCGTCATGCCTCAGGCTCCCACAAATACTACTGAACTCATATCCCATCATCTTTGGCACCATCGCTCGATGGATTCACATCCCGCTATGCAGCGCCAACGGTATCGGCACGACACTGCCACCACTATGGCCGGTGCGCGCACATCTTCTACGAGTCCTTAACGCTTATTACTCTTCCGGTTTCAACTACTACTATAGAAAAAATATTTTCAAAAATAAAGATTATCAAGACCAGATTATGCAACAAGATGGAAGACAATTTTTTTATCGATTATTTAATCACTTATATCGATAAGGAGATAGCTGAAAATTTTACGGTAGATTTCATTATTAATAAATTTAATATTATGAAATAATATAAGTATAATTTAAATAATATTTATAAAAAAATATTTAAATTAATTTTAATTATTTATTAATATTTTTTATTTTTATATTTTTTTAGTCCTTCTTAGAAAAGTTGGTGCGGTCCGTTCCTAGCGGGATTCAAACCTAGGTCATTTGGTCCAGTGCCAAGAAATAAGCTAGCATCTTGTTAGGGTCCAAACTATTGGAGAATAATATATCATGAGACATGGCTCACCATGTTGGATCCATGAAGGGGTGCTTGAAAGAGCTCTTGTTGCATGCACCAAAACATTCTAGGAATCACATTGATTCTATGTTGTTGTGCCAATCCTTTCTGGTCACATGACCTACTAACCATAAGGAGATATTTTTTTGTACCAGGCTTAGATTTGCTAGCATTACTCATATTACTTATTTTCAAAAGTAATCTTATATCGATCTCGAAGTTAATTGTCGAGGATCACATGTGAGTTTTTTTCTTTTTGGTACAGAGGACCACATGTGATGTTTAATAATACATGACATAATTCATAGGAGGCAAAAGGATTGGCATAAATATGGGAGAATATTGGAAGCCATGAGTCATCCCACTTCTTTCTGCGTTAGGACGGGAAACGGATCTATAGAACTGCTCTCTTTTGTTCTGGATCTATAGAACCAATCTCTCTCTCTCTCTCTCTCTCTCTCTCTCTCTCTCTCTCTCTCTCTCTCTCTCTCTCTCTCTCTCTCTCTCTCTCTCTCTCTCTCTCTCTCTCTTTCTCCTTTATTTATTTTACTTCTTTTGGATACAAAAACTGCTCCCTTTTGTTCTATATAACAACTTATTTGTTCTCTCTTCACCATAACATGATAACATATAGCTGCCCTGGCCACATACTGCCAACTTCATCGAAGTATTATTGGCATTTAACTTATCAACAATGTTTCACCACTCGTTACCAAGAAGTAACCATGCAAATCCTATGCAAGGATATTGATGCCTTCGGACTGTGGTGCACGACAATATCACATCGTGACAAGACAATCATATGATTACGGTGGCCCTTACATCAACAGCTGTTGGATTCTCGAACCGGTTCGTGCTTGCTGACGCCATCTCGTCGCCCTCGATCCCCATACGAAGCCCAACTTTGGTATTCTCTTTTCTTTTTATATCTGTAATTTGGACTCGACATGACGTTTTTGTGCACTTTATTTTCTTTTTTCATGTCATGCACCAATCGCTCCTTCCTTTATCTCTAATTGTTATGCTTGTTTTCCTTCCATCTTTTCCAAATTCTAATGATATTTGTCTCCATCTCCTCTGCTCTCACTCGCTCTCTCGATGCTCTGTTCTCTCCATTCCCGGTTTCCATCCACTTGCTCTCATAAAACCATCTCCTTTCCCTTTCACCCATGTCTGCACTAAATCCCAACAAGGCCATCCTTTTGGGCTTGTGACCACCAATGTTTAACAACCAAATTACCTGCAATGGAATGCCTGCCACCTTACCTGCAAACTTCTTGTCACCCCATGAAGAGAGACACCAGCCCCCAACTTCTCTTAGTCCCCTGCTACCCACCAATCCACGGGACTTCAGAGGTGAGGAGGATTTGACACACAACCAATCATCAAGACTTCAGGTTGAGGCTTTCTCAGATTGGTTCCTTGGTGCAGGTGTGGCCTCGATGCTGGGGAAGAGGTCCATGTCATTCTCCGGCGTCGGGGCTTGCGAGGCGATGAATGCGGAGGATGAGCTCTCCGATGATTGCTCGCGGGTGGCGGAGAAAAAGAGGAGGCTGAATTTGGAGCAGGTGAGGACTCTGGAGAGGAATTTTGAGATGGGGAACAAGCTGGAGCCGGAGAAGAAGATGCAGTTGGCCAGGGCTCTTGGGCTGGAGCCAAGGCAGATTGCTATATGGTTTCAGAACAGGAGGGCCAGGTGGAAGACCAAGCAATTGGAGAAGGAGTATGATGCCCTCAGGAGGCAGTTTGATGCTGTCAAAGCCGAGAATGATGCCCTCAATGCCCAAAACAAGAAGCTTCAGGCTGAGGTACTGTTTGGGAACTGTCGCAAAGAACCCATAACCTGTCGAGGGAATTGGCTTCTCTCTCTCTCTCTCTCTCTCTCTCTCTCTCTCTCTCTACTCGGTGGCTTGAATCAGCTATTTAGTTGAGATCGATATGATGTGAATTATTTTGTCTGTTGTATTGATTTTTGTGTCCATCGAGAATGATTGGCTATTTGTCATGCTTTTCTGGTTGCCTGTTGTTACTTTTGGCTGTCATTTGGTGAGTGGATTATGATTCTTAGAAACTCCATTATTTTAAAATTTTTTGTTCCTGATCGATAAATGTCGTGGTTATTGATTTATAAGGGAAACTCTAGTTTATCTTTTGTATCCACTGAATGGGATTGCATCATAACTCAAATCTCTTATATTGGTTTCCTCTTATTTAATTATCTGTGGTTCTCATGATATTTTCTTCTGAGTTGATTCAAATCATCATCTTTGATTCATTTCTTCTCACTTTTCGTAGTCCCACTTCTGGTAATCAAGTAGTAACCACTTGGCGAGTGGATTATGATTGTTAGAAACTTCTTTTTTTTTTTCCTTTTTATTTTTGATTGTGATTAATATATATAGGATGGTCAAATTATCAATTTCCTTTTTACCTCAGGGAAATACATGGAAAAAAAGGCATCATAATTCAACCTCCTTTTATTGATTAGCTCTCAATAAATCATATGCCTTTTGATGATGCTTTCTTCTTTTTAAATTGACGGAACCAATAAAATTGTGCAGATTTTGGCACTTAAGGGAAGAGAAAGAGCTGAGCCCATCAACCTCAATAAAGAAACCGAGGGCTCTTGCAGCAACAAGAGTGAGAATAGCTCCGACGTCAACTTAGATATGTCAAGAACTCCAGCCACTGATAGTCCTTCCAATCCCCACCAAAGGAGGTCTTTTCTTGCATATAGATCCCCAAGTGCTGCTCAAATCCTCCAGAGCTCCTCCAAAGCAGAGACCCAAGGCCCCAAGATGGAGCATGGCATCCAAGATGAGAACTTTAACATGTTCTGCAGCATAGAAGATCAAGCTGCCTTCTGGTCATGGTCAGAGCAGCACAATTTCCATTGATCCATTGAGAACTATGTGGTTCATCATTCTTCGCATGCCCAGCAAATTCGCCGGTCCATTACAGTCATAACTTGGCATTTGCCTTCACCATTGGTGTTTGAAGAACGAAGCTAGCGATCTGAATTGAGCCTTGGAATTAAGGAGGTGGTGGGGAATAACTAGTACTTGTTAATGTTAGTACTTCTTTGAAGCTAGTCCATCTTTTCTTCCCCATACGACTACGAGATTTTGGGCAGTTGTTATGAGATGTACCTATAGTTTATATATGTTTTGCTCGATGGTCCATTGCTCCTCCATGGACCATGAAATAATAGGGATTTTTCTCCATATACTGGTGTACTACTCCTTCAAGCTTAATTACTTAAAGGAAGAACATATGGGTACTCGATCGTTCAAGTGTTTGAAGTAACCCGTGGATATAAAATGTAGCCATGCAACTACTATAAACACTCGAAAGCAGCAGAAAGACTACTACCTGGTCATAAGAAAGAGCGAGAATATTAGTAACAATTCTGGTTGCTCATAAGGGGTAATGTTCTTCTTTCTAAACCTCTCTGCCTCTAAATATGATATTCTGAACACTA
Organism: Areca catechu; assembly: GCA_021397845.1. Classification (NCBI taxonomy): domain Eukaryota; kingdom Viridiplantae; phylum Streptophyta; class Magnoliopsida; order Arecales; family Arecaceae; genus Areca; species Areca catechu. The sequence continues at coordinate 16,291,266 of CM038041.1, forward strand.
TTTTGGATATATATGGGGGTTTTTCTTTTGAGAAACTGTTGATGATACGAGTCATGCTGATTCAAAGTGCTTTTGTGATCCATGCATGGCTCAGCAAAGTAACCACAAATCAGATCAAACTCTAGAAAAGATCTAGATAAGTGAAAGAGAAAGAGAGAGAGGAATCTCGGAAGTGGACAAGGGGGTAAGGAGAGGGCATATAGGTACTGGCACCTAAAGGCCAAGAGGAAGAAAACAAGGCGTTGGAAAGGGCCGTGCCTGCGGTTTTGGTGGTAACGTCCTGCGGACACGGGACCCTCTCTCTGGCCTCACGAAAGCCTTGCATTCAAGGTAAGGGGGAGGCATGTGACCCACTGTCACCAACCATCTTACAACCCCATGGGTTTTTGAAAGGGCCAACCATATGCTATCGTACTTCTATCTATCCAGTGATACTCCTCTCTATTCATCATATTTTGAATTTAATCGGATCTTCTATGTTTCAAACTCGTGATCCGTTGATTGTGAAACAAAATTCTAACTAACCGGATGGTTTTCTCTCTGTCTCTTGAAGTAGTACTTGACACCACCTTACATATCACCGGCTACAATTGCATTTAACCCCTTTAAAATATCAAAGATTAATAAAATTCTGTTCTCTCTTCGTTCTTGAACCATCTGCTGACTTTCCAGCAACTTGATGGACCCCCCCCCCCCCCGCTCCCCAACCCAACAAAACAACACACACACACACACACACACACACACACACACACACACACAAAAAAAAAAAAAAAAAAAAAAAAAAAAAAAAAAAAAAAAAAAAAAAACACGGTGCACAGGCGGTGGACATTCTGACGGGGCACCGCCGTGCTCAGCACGCCAACTCAACCACCCCAAGGGTGTCGCGACCTTCAGTGGGGCCCACAGAAATTCGTGAAGGTAACGGTGTGTCACATCCGAAGTCACGAATTGGATTCTTCTTTTCTTAAACTCTTGCATAAAGCTGAAAGGAATTTTTTTTCTTTTTCTCGTAGGAAAAAAACTGCTGCTTTTTTTTTTTTTTTTTGGCTGGAAAGCAAACTGCTGCTTTAAAACATATAGAAGCAGCTATTACAACACCATTAAAACGGAAAGTAACAAACTAAAATGATTTTTAATACTTTATATTCCTTGAAACAAATAAACTCAAGGACCTGTACTAAGGGAAAAAGGAAGATGAAGCAAACATTAGGAGATATTAAAAAAAATAGTGGAAGTAGGTGTTGTCACCCCTGGGGCGAGCTAGGTCAAAAGTCCATGGAGCTAGAGTGGGGCATCAGGCTACGATCGCAAGTCTTCTTAATAGTCATCCTCTTAGAAAGATATAGAGCACGATCCACGATGGACCCTCCAAGCACGATCCTACAAAAAAAAAAAAAAAAAAAAATTGAGATAGAAAAGTCTAAAACATGACATGATGGAAGATTTTATGTCGGTGGATTTTTAACTACGATATATTTTCAAAAATAATTAAGGATGGTTATCCACTCCCATTTCATTCTTCTAGTTCCTATGACTATGGCCCCGATCAACCTATGGCTAGTCCCTTGCACCTTGGAAGGTATAATCATATTGACCAGCATGTTGGAGTTGCAAGATAGAACACATTATGACATGCATGACTTGTATTCCATCCAAGAGCCCTCAGAATGATACGATAATCTTATCAAACAAATAAATTAAATAATCTAAGCAATATACTTGTTCATCATTTTAGGATTTCATTTTTTGGGGAAAAAAGGAGTTATATGCAGTAACATAAACCAAAATTGATTGTTTTTTTTTAAGAAAAAAAAGGCAAACAAGAAGTCACAAAAACTAGTATGTGCTTTCTAAAATATTTAGACCCAACCCAAGTTTAAATCAAACTAACTGGATCTAAAACCAAGTGCATTCAAATGATAACAGCAAACCAATATTTTTCAGGAAAAAACAAAGGAACCTCACCTAACACACCAAGGTATTGACCAGAACAAATGAATGATATTATGTCCCACTAATGTCAGATAACAATCATCAGACCTAGACTAAACCTGACTGTTAGTGCCTCTAAAATGCCCAAGTTCAACGATATGCACAAACAGGACACACACATGCAAAGAGAGAGAGGGAAGATTAGGGCATCAATAGGCTGCATACTCCTTAAGGCCTTAGAATCACAGTAAATTCTAATCATGCAAATGAATCAAGTAATGTAGGCAATATATTGGTTAATCATCATAGGCCTCGTTACATAAAAGGACAGTAGCCACAACAATCCAAATTGATTTTTAAAAAAGAAAACAAAGAAATAGGAAATTACGTGTTTTCTGAGTTATGGAGCCAAAGTCGAAGGACTCGAAAATCAAATAGAAACGATAAGAAAACAATTTCAACATACCTCACCATACAAAAAACAAGACAAAATGTAGACACTATATTGGTCAATCACAACAGGGCTCACCATTCCAAAAACAACATGATGTTAAACATTCCAAAATGTAGACCTAACATATTCTTTATAATCATCTACTAAGGGTTTATAATATATTAATGGATGTTAAACATTTTTTTTTGGTAAGAGGATGTTAAACACATTTAACACCATAACAAGCAAATAAAGAATCTCTATAAGGCAATCAATGGAATCCAATAAACTGAAAAAATGAGATGCACTATTAACAACGAAAAGAGAACAAAAGTGTCAAACAAGAAGATTCAGAGGCTCAGGATTGTCTATTTTTATACATTGAGAAGGGTCTAAGGCAGCAACTGGTTGCTTGCAATAATAGTAAGCCATCCAAATTTGCAACACCATTTAGATCCAAGCAAAATGGTCCGAGCCAGAATATTTGAAGCATCATGAAGATACTAAGGCAACTCATCACAGCCTCTAACTGCAGATAAGAAGAAAAGGCAATCCATGAAATTATGTGTCATCACATACATGAGGAATTGAAGAAGAGGCATCCAAATTGCACATCTTTTTCAGAGTTCATAAGTATTTTAGATGGTACAAACATTGATTGGTATGCAATTTCTTACTGTAAAGTTAAAACACAAGCACAATGTCACACTCTCAACACAAGCATGCTTCTATTGTTACATTCTTATACCAACATGCTCATGTACTACCAGTTAGAATTTATAATAACATCTTATATTGGTCTTTTTTTCATCTTAGTTATATTGCAAACTTGACAAGGACTTAGTTCCATGTATCAAAACTTGTCACTTCCCTCTTAGTCTATTCAAGTTTACAGGAATATATGAGGATTTCTTGTGCAGAGTTGATTTCAAGCAGTCGATCTACATTGGTATTAATATCCAAAATCAATTTTAGATAAGAAAAGAAAAAACAATAATTTCTGGATCTTCCTTGATTTCTGAAGTCCAAGTAGAATCCACAACAACAGGCTGCACACAGCCCAAAATTGATGCACAATCTTCTAAAGAGGAGAAAATATGAGAAGCATGAATGTATTTTCTATAAATGATAATTAGTATTATAGCAGAAAGACACCTTTTGAAATCCTAAAACACCAATCAAATATGGGCTCAAAAAGCAAAGGACTATTTCCTTACTTTTTGTAAAATGACAATGGAAACAAAGAAAAGAGGTGATGCTATAGGGTATTCATTTCATGCACATGAAAAACTTCCTTTACCATGCGGTGCAAGGGATTAGTTGCAAGAATTGGTCAGATATAGGGGCACATTAAATTTGAGTTGTAACACCAACATTATATGGGCCCAGGAAGACTTTTCATGTACACTAACAAGTGCCCCCAAGCATTTATCTAAAAGAAGAATGTTCATTTTAGACTAACAGCCAAAACGGGAAAGCCAATCAGTACCACCCTTGGCCAGCCATAAGAAACAGCCATCCAACACCCACAGAGTGGTGGGAAGATCATATAATATAGCTAGTGCAGTTAGGCCTTCATATAGTGGTTAGCCATTACTTTACTAGCCACCTACTACTGACTCAGAACTATAATTAAAAAACTAGATTAACAATAGATCCAATAGACCATCTAGAACATCTAATCTTGGTGTCTGATCAACCAAATAGTCAGTATTCACAAATAAGGCTCCCTAAATCTCTCATGCTATTTCATTAATATGACTCTCAAAATTAGAATCATAAGGAAAATGGAAATGGAAGACAAGGAATCAAAATTAACATTCCTGCTCTACTTTTACTTCATCTCATATTTTTACTCTACATAACCGAGCACTTTAATCTTTGTACCATATTTTTTATTTTCTAATATATAGTTTTGTGCTGTTCTAATCAATTTCCTTTGTTCAACTCAATTATCTTCATGTCATTTTTTATATGTCATACATTTTGGAGTTTTATTTCTACCTTGTTATTCAGATTTTTCCTTCAATATGCATTTCACAGTTCACATTGGCTGTTAATGCATAATAGCTTTTACTTTATATTTCTATTGCTTACCTAATGAAATAATGTTTTTTCAAACTTAAATTGACTCACTTTTATTTTATACCATAAATGCCAGTAACTAATTCATAGCAAAAATCATTCATTTGCATTTTACACCATAAATGTTGCTAAATTGTTTATACCAAAAATACCATAAACACCAATTCATACAAATTGCAGCTTTACAAATTGCAGCTTCATGATAAAATACGGGTGAATTTAATTCAAAAAAAATCATACAAATTACTAGAATTAAAATTATGTAGCTTCATGATGATCATAGCTATGTATTAATATAAAAAAAAAATCAAACATCTAACCGATTTTGTGGCACTGTGGAAGGGGCTCGGCCGCTCGGATCCAGGGAAGACAAAGCCGCAAAGATCCGAACGATATCGGGACAGGGGCAGCGATAGCTGGCGAGCCCGAGCAGGGGAAGATGTTGTTGGCAGCGCTTGAAGATGATGTAGGAGGAACGGCGGCCGGTGGGGCTCGGATCCGAGGAAGATAAAGGATGGGAATGATATCGGGACAGGGTAGCGGCAGCCGACGGGGAACGATCGATGATGTTGGTGGCTGGCAGAGCTCGGATCCAAGAAAGGTAGCTACCGGGGGTCGATGCTGGGGTAGTACCGGCCGGCGGGGCTCAGATCCGACGAAGGCAACGCTGCTGGAGGATGATGTCTGAGTAACGGTGATCGGCAGAGCTCGAATTTGAGGAAGGGAGAGCCGGAGGTGTAGGCCGATGTCGGAGCAGCAGCGGCTAGCGAGGGACGATGCCGAAGTCGCGGATGGCCGAACGGGGAGAGGGTGATGCAATGACATCGAAGACCGGACCACCGGCGATCTGGACTAGAGAGGGGCTGAGGGGATTTGGGGATTTAATCGAAGATTGAAGGGGAAAGCAGGGGGCGAGGGTTTTATATTAAAAGCCTAAATAAATTGTTGCAATAGATTTTTCGGTTGTAACAATTAAAAAATTTAATATATGTTTTAAAATTAAATTCATAGCCGAAAATTTCAAAGATTTTTTTTAAAAAATCATTTTTTTGCAACCGAATTTTCGGTTGAAAAATTCTAAAGAAAATTAAATTTATTTTAAATAAAATTTTACAATCAAGAATTTGGTTGCAAAATTAAAAAATAAACTTAAAAAAATATTTTTAAATGATCATTTTTTTGCAACCAAATTTTCAGTTGCAAAATTTTTAAAAAAAATTAATATTTATTTTAAATAAAATTTTGCAACCAAGAATTCAGTTGCAAAGTTAAAAAATAAACTTAAAAAGATATTTTTAAATGATCATTTTTTTGCAACCGAATTTTTAGTTGCAAAATTCTAAAGAAAATGAAAATTTATTTTAAATAAAATTTTACAACCGAAAATTCGGTTGTAAAATTAAAAAATAAACTTAAAAAAATATTTTTAAATGATCATTTTTTTGCAACCGAATTTTTGTTACAAAATTTTAAAAAAATTAAAATTTATTTTAAATAAAATTTTGCAACCAAAATTCGGTTGCAAACTTAAAAAATAAACTTAAAAAAATATTTTTAAATGAATTTCGGTTTCGATCGATTTTTAATTTTTTTAAAACTAATTTTTTTATTTAAAAAATTTAATCAATTTTTGCAACCGATATATCGGTTGCTAATTTATGTAATTTATATATTATTAAATAATTTATTTTTAAATTAAAATATTGGTTGCAAAATCGGTTGCAAATTGTATCAAAAAATATCGATTTCAAAATCGATTAAAAAATGGGAATCTTGCAACTACATTTGCAACCGATTTTAATCGGTTGCTAAATTATTAAGAAAATAAATTGATTGTAAAATCGGTTGCAAAATAAGTAACAAATATAACCAAAAGAATCGGTTGCTAAAACACTGTTTTCTTGTAATGTTCCTATTTATTTTTTATCAATATTTCCTGTTGCTAAAATACTGTTTTCTTATAGTGTTTTCATTTATTTTTTATCAATACTCCCAATAAGTGGCTGATTACAATCACAACTACAAATATACATTTTAAGGCTCATGAAATCAATAAATCTATTGAGATATCTATTGCATGCAAAAATGCTCATTTTTTTGGCACCATATCATTAATCATAACTTCACTGCAGCAGTTAGACCACCATTCTTTGACATGATTAGATTAGGGCAAAAAATATCTTGGGAAAAGAATTTAGACAAGCACCTTTCCTGGTTCTGTTACCATCAAACATGGAACGTGCTGCACTTCTGGTTGATTTATAGACTCTGATTTCCCCGCCCTTTTGAAACCAATATCCCCACTAACGAAAATATAAATCCAAAAATATCCCATCGCAACGGTCAGAAACCCCTACTACAGTCTACTTCTGAGGACGCAAAACTACCAATTTGAATCAGCACCGAAGGTAATGAAAACAAGAAAGAAATTTAGGTCACTTGAAGTCTTGAGAGAAACATGGACCAAGTTTTACATTGGTAGTTTGCACAACAGCTGAAGCTCTGATTCAAATGCTGCAGCCTAAAATGTAACAGCTTCCATCCCTATCATGCTAAAAGAGTGGATCGGTACATGACCGGTCCAAAATTTTCCAAGAGTGCAAGCACCATGAAGAATTGCAAACCTTGTATGATACGGAGACAGACATGGATCTGACATTTCAAACAGTCTACAAAGCTTTACTGATGCCTAGTCTGCTCTTGATTGGCCTGCACGAGATGACAGAATGATGCCAGCAACAATGAGGCCATACAGAATCCTGTCATTTTTCTCTTCGCATAACTTCCTGGCCAGTTTTCATCTAAGAAGCAGAGATGGGAAGCCTGGTATCGCCTTCCAGTAGTTTGATTAATTTCCACAGCCATTTCCGCCGCCGCCGGTGTGTACCAGAGCCGAACAGCCCTAATTAACCACCCCAATGTCCACGCCATGGTAATCCTCAAACCCGTAATGGAGTTTAGAAGAAACGCAAGAATCAGCATTAGCAATTTAAAGAGAAGATACCTATTACCTTCAGGTCCTATAGCACTCCCATTGGTGCCCTTGATTTTTGCAAAGGGGCACCGGATCAACAACTACTCTTTCCCTCTCTCAGACATGGACCCATCAATTCTCCTGCTTTGTTTATATTTCAGCTCTTGCATTTGAAAACCAAACTGAAAAAGATTTGCGCCATGCCGTACTTGAAGCTTCAACTGTTTCAGGAATTTTACATGCAAGTTCATACCCGGATACTATCATGATCATGTTGTCTTACTACACAGGGTTTGAAGCTCTGGCAGCAGATGCAATGTTAATTGGAAGGCAACAACTGAAATCAGCTTTCCAACACTAACAAGGTTTCTGCAACTTCTCTCGGACCGGGCTCAGACGGCTGGGCTGGAGTGCTCTTCTTCCGGTTTACCTGCAACAAAGTTTCCAAGGATCGGTGGTATTCCGGCGGGGACACTCCGATGCTTAAGCTAGCCGGAGCTTGAGGACAACATAATGGAGGAATCAAATAGAGACAGCGTATGGAGAAGAAAGAGAGTGCTAGTGCTTGCCTTAGCTTGCTTACCGCCCTGTGTTCCCCGGTTTATCTTATATAGGCGCGGAATAGTACCCAAATTCGTTAGGAGTGAAGCCAGGAAATACTGATCTGCCTCTAGAAAAATCTGGAGAGTCGCCACATGGCGCAGAGATAGGGCGGCATCGTGAGAATAGTGAAGTAGTGGTGCTGATGTGGCAGGAGTCTGTTGTAACAGAATTTCGGTACCAGCTGGAAGATGCTTATGGAATCACTGAACCGTCTTTGAGGTGGGTTGGTCGGATCTCAGTAGAAGTGGGTCGTTCGGACCTCTACTTCAATGGGTTGGTCGGACCTCCGAAGGAGAGCGTCCGTCGGATCTTCGGCAGGGGAGGGTTGGCCGGACCTCGACAGAAGTGGGTCGTGCGGACCTCTACTTCAGTGGGCCGGTCAGACCTCCGAAGAAGAGCGTCCGTCGAAGCTTCAGTGGGAGAGGGTTAGTCGGACATCAGCATAAATGGGTAATTCGGACCTCTACTCCAGTGGATCGATCGGACCTCCTAATGAGAGCATCCGTCGGATCTTCAGCAGGGGAGGGTTGGCCAGACCTCAGCAGAAGTGGGTCGTGCGGACCTCTACTTCAGTAGGCCGATCAGACCTCCGAAGGAGAGCATCCATCAGAGCTTCAGCAGGAGAGGGTTGGTTGGACCTCAGCAGGAGTGGGTCGTTCGAACCTCTACTCCAGTGGGTCGATCGGACCTCCGAAGGAAAGTGTCCGTCGGATCTTTAGCAGGGGAGGCCAGCCGGACTTCAGCAGAAGTAGGTTGCTCGAATGTCCGCGAGAGCGGCCCGATCTGACCTTAGCGGATAAGGTGGTCCAATTCGATGTTGAGCCGGTTGGGTATAACAGTTGCCCCCTTGCTCTTGGCCTTCGAACTGTTCTGCAGCTTCAAAAGATGAGAGCATTATTTGGCATTTAATATGTCGATCTTTGAGATGATTGCAAATTCGATCTGGCGTGCTGCGATCGGTCACCTTCTACTCCGAAATCCTGCCAGCAGGACAAATGTCAGCACCGCATTGGAAGCGGTGGCAAGGAAGCAGTTAATGCTGGTGGGGCGTAATAATGAGCTGCTAGCCTGAGACGCCCGTCCGCCAGGTTCCTGACGCGACGTGGGCGACATGGCAAGACTTGAGCAGTTGGCGCGGTATGCGGAGCTGCTCATTCGTCGCTAGTTGGGCGGTCACACGGATCGCGATTGGGCACGATCTAGCACGTCCCATCGGCTTCCCCGTCAGATCAGGAAGTCATGTCGTCTGATGGTGGATCGTGGCGCTCGAGGGGTGCTGGGAAGCAACCCCTCAGTGCCTATAAAAGGAGGGGTGAAAGCCTGAAGGGAGTCTTCCGTTGCGCTTGCATTTGTGGAGAAATAGCTTTCTTCTTTCTGCCGCTTTCGCCTCCCTCTAAGAATTCCATCGCCAGGTTAGTTCCTCCATCTTTCCTTCCAACTTCTATTAGAATGGCCTCCGGCAGCCGGAGCTCTGACCGTAGGGAACCGAGCCCCGGCACCATTCCATCGAAGATGACCCGAGAGAAGGTAGAGAACCTTAGGGTCATGTATAATATTCCGACCACTTTGCATCTGACCATTCTGACCCGGGAGGGGTGGGTGAATGGCCCACTGAACTTAGGAGCCCTTCCGGTATACGAAGACCACCTTAAGGCTGGCCTTCGGTTCCCTCTTTCCCCTTTCTTCGTCCAAATTTTCAACTTTTACAGAGTTACCCTTGCGCAGCTGACCCTGAATAGCATTCGGGTGATCTGCGGCTTCATGGTCCTCTGCCAGAGGGCCAGGGTTGAGCCGAGGTTGTCCCTATTTGGCAACTTCTTTCTTTTGAAAAATTACTTTCGAAGCCAGGAGTGGTGGATGTTCAGTCCCCGCTCTGGTCGAAAGATACTAGAGGGGCTTCCATCGGCTATTCATGGATGGAAATCCCGATACTTCTTTGTAGATAGCCTGGAACCCTGGGATTTTGAACCGATGTGGAGAGAGCCCAGGCCGAAAGCGATAAATGGGAGGAGAGTGTCGAGGGCCGACAAGGCCGATTTCAATAAGATGGATGAAGAAGATCCGACGTTTATACACGACTTGCTCCGAGAGGAGAACCTCTTCCTTGCTGGGATCAGCCAGTAGTAAGGCTTAGGTAGGGTAGCAACTGTTTGTCGTAGGTCTTCAATCTTCTATTACCTTTGTTCCCTTGCTACTGATCCTGATCTTGTTTGATGGCAGGAGCAAAGATGAAGCCTGACTGGGCGACCATTTCAGCACGAGCGGCATAGAGAAGGGCCATCCGTATTACTGAGCCGACGTCCGGGAGGCCGAAGAGGCAACGGACAGAAGAGCCAATGTCCAAAAGGCCAAAGAAGCGACGGACGGAGGAGCCGTCCACTACTGTCATTTCCGTAGAGTCTAACGACCGCGTGCTGTTGTCGGCTCACCAAGTGGCGAGGGTACCGGAGCGTTCATCCTCGGTCGGGCAATCAGCCACCCAGACAGGAGAAGACCAATCGCTGCTGACCGAAGCAGAGATAGTCCCAACCTCCCGCTCATCGAGATGATCGAGGAGATTTCCCCGATGGCTGGAAGGGAACAAGTGGCTGAAGTACAGGCAGCTGATAGGGGCGAGGCCGGCAAAGCCGATGATGAGGAGCATTAGAAATGGCATGCCATACATGATGCCAAGCAGGTCAAAGACCTACTCAAAAGGGCCGTTACAGACGTCGATCGGCGAACGGTGAATGAGGCCACCAGGAGTTCCTTTCATCACATGATGGGGGTAAGTCACTCGTATCTGGGCCCTCGGCCTTCGCTTTATTGTCTGTAAATCACTAACATTGTCTTGCTGTTGGCAGCTCCTTCAAGACATCTTGCTAATGGACGATGGCCTGGACGAGCTGCTGTTCCTGAAAGAGCGCTCAGCCAAGATGGTCGAAGAGGTAGAGGTGGATAAAGCCACGATAGAGGCGGACAGGGCCACAGCGGAGGCAGCACGAAAGATCGCCGAAGAAGGGTTGTCTATCTGTCGGGCAGAGGTAGAGACCCTCAAGAAGGAGGCGGAACACCTACTGGGTCGGCTGGCTGACCGGGGAGCCAGTCTGAAAAGGAAGAAGCAAAGGTTGAAAGCCCTGGCCCGTCGGTTGACCAAAGAGGAGGGATGCTTGGTCAAGTCCGAGAGGCGCTCAAGGAGCCACCAGGCCGAGGCAGAGAGATACAAGGGTTTGTTGACGAAAAACCAGGAGCTGATGGCGACGGCAGCCGAAGTGGCCGTGAAGAAGTATAAGGCCTCCAACGAATTCACAAAGGAGATGAATGAGGCCGGCACGGTCAGCTTCAACTATGGGTACGAAGAGTTCCTGGCAAAGATAAGTTATGCATTTTCGGAGCTCGACCTTGCCTCCCTACAGCTACCGAAACAAGTAGAAGAGGAAGGCGCAAAAGAGGAGGCAAACCTAACCGATAGAGGGGTCAAACCCTCGACTGAAGCTGGCATAGAGGAGGCCAGAACGGATGCCCAGGCCAAAGCCGAGGCGGGAGCAGCGATCATCCCAGTCGGAGCTCCGGGGGAGGCCGAGGGGCCCGAAGCCGAAGCCATATCTGTATCTCCAATGGGTCAGACCTAAGATGTTTGTAAAGGTCTGACCTTCTCTTTTGTAAGAAACTTCTCTTATAATATAATAGAACTTCTTTATCATATCTCTTGCATATATCTTTGTATGTGTGGGTCAGTCGGATTGACCAAAGCTCCTTCTTCTAAAATGTTTCTAAGTGTCGACGTTCGGCTGGATGGGACCGTAAGCACTCCGAAATAGCTGCTGGATGGTAGCTTAGTCCGAACTTAGACACTTAGGAACTTTTCCAAGTGTTGATCCATCGGCTCGTCTGAACTTGAGACCTCCGAAGTGGCTGCCGAACAGAAGCTCAATCCGCACCTAGACACTTAGAAATTTTTCTAAGTATTGGTCCGTCGGCTCGTCCGAACTTGAGACCTCCGAAGTGGCTACCGGACAATAAAAATCTCTTACCAGGCAATAAGAATTTTAGTTTCTTTTCCTTTCTATCCTAACAAGATAGAGTATTACTCTTTCATTTTTCTCTAATTCTTTCAAGCTAAGCAAGCTAAGCAAGGTGATATGGCAACATCGCTGACGTGGAGCGTGTGTCAGATCCAGCTGGATGCTAGCACTGCCACGTGGATTTTTCTTTCAAAACTTTCTCGCCGGGTGGCTAGACCCGCGGTAGTTCTCACCCGGGGCGTGCTTGCTCCTGCTCCCTCGCCAGGTGGCGCCCCAAGACAGGTCCACCTTGGTCGGGTCGAGCCAAGCACTCCTGCTCCTTCACCAGGTAGCACCCCAAGATGGGTCCACCTCGACCGAAGTCGAGCCTCCCTTGTCACTTCGCCAAGTGTCCGCCCAGGAGGGTTCCACCTCGGCCGAAGTTGGTTGTCTCTGCTCCCTCGCCAGGTGGCATCCCAAGAAGGGTCCACCTCGCTCGAGGTCGAGCCAGGCACTCCTGCTCCTTCGCCAGGTGGCACCCCAAGATGGGTCCACCTCAGCCGAAGTCGAGCCTCCCTCCGCCACTTCGCCAGGTGTCCGTCCAAGAGGGGTCCACCTCGGTCGAAGTTGGTTTCCTTTGCTCCCTCGCCAGGTGGCTCCCTAAGACAGGTCCACCTCGGTCGAGGTCGAGCCAGGCACTCCTGCCCCTTCGCCAGGTGGCACCCTAAGATGGGTCCACCTCGGTCGAAGTCGAGCCTCCCTCTACCACTTCGCCAATCGTCCGCCCAGGAGGGGTCCACCTCGATCGAAGTTGGTTGCCTCTGCTCCCTCACCAGGTGGTGCCCCAAGACGGGTCCACCTCGATCGAGGTCGAGCCAGGTGCTCCTGCTCCTTCACCGGGTGGCACCCCAAGATGGGTCCACCTCGGTCGAAGTCGAGCCTCCCTCTGCCACTTCGCCAGGTGTCCACCCAGGAGGGGTCCACCTCGATCGAAGTTGGCTGCCTTGCTCCCTCGCCAGGTGGCACTCCAAGATGGGTCCATCTCGGTTGGGGTCGAGCCAGGCATTCCTGCTCCTTCGCCGGGTGGCACCCCATGATGGGTCCACCTCGATCGAAGTCGAGCCTCCCTCTGCCACTTCGCCAGGTGTCCGCCCAGGAGGGATCCACCTCAGTCGAAGTTGGCTGCCTCTACTCCCTCGCCAGGTGGCGCCCCAAGACGGGTCCACCTCGATCGAAGTCGAGCTAGGCATTCCTGCTCCTTCGCTGGGTGGTAACGGTGCGTGGAACCCCGTTTACACCAGATAAGAAGGGCCCCATGATCGAGGCATCGGATCCTTGCGGTCAGGGGGCCTGGAACCCCGGAAGTCTGCAATCAACGCCCCGAGATGAGGGCTCCCGTGCTTGGCTTAAGATCCTGCCAGGTTCCTCTTTTCATGACAACACGGCGGACGAGGCAAGCTTGCCACTTAACTCCCAGTCCTTGGGGGACCCAAGAAAGAGGGAGGAACAGTGGAAAAGAGCCCGAGTGCCTCCGGAGGACGGAGAGGGAAAGCTAAAGGTGATCCGATGGTATAAAAGGGACTGGGAGAGCAGACGAAAAGGTAAGTCATAGAGAGGGGAAAAACTCAGACAGAAAGAAGAAATGACGGGGAGGATCCCAGAAGTTCCCAGACGAAAGTCCGGCGAGTCCGGTGCAGGAAACTGAGCGTCAACCCCTCTCATTCTCACACTTCTTTCATCAATATCTCCTCTAAGCATAGGAATCCAGTGGAGACCAATCTTAGCGGACCTGTTCCATCTTGCTGTTCGCTTACTTGACCGTCGAAGTACCCCCGCCAGAATCCCAGGCCCGGGTCTCTGACCTTGTTTTGCAGGTCCGGAGGCTTGGAAACCCGAGGTGAATGAGACCAAGGTCCGACGCCAGCTCATAAGCTACAGGTCACAGCGATAAGATCGGCAACAGATTGGCGCGCTAGGTAGGGGGCAGAACAGTGACCCCTGCACGAACAAGCCCCCCGTGAGCAAGAGAATAGTTCAACCACGAACATGGTGGTGACGCGTGGGCCTGAAGCTTCCATCAGCCGGGCGAAAGAGGTTCCCTCTCCTCCGGGCCTGCATAGCCCAGAAAGGGAACTTCCCGCTCCTCCTCCTCCTCCTCCTCAGCTGTCCTCGGTGAACGGTCCTATTGCAACTATCGTTCAGCAGCTGCAGACGTTGACTACAGCTGTACGGCAGCTATAGCATCAGCAGCGCTCCCTGGCCACTCAACTCCAGCCAGCCAAGGACCCCCAGCCCAAGCCGCGGGTCCCCGTAGAAGCCTGCATTCTATTCAAGGCAGGCCATCCCGTCCGTGGGTGGTAAGCAACCCCACGGGAGCCATTAGACTCCCGCAAAAATGAACCACACTAGGTTGACGGATCATGAGAGTCGATCCCCGGCTGACAATCCTGAAGCCGCCCGGTGCAGCAGGCACCACGGGACAAGGCTCCTCGCTATGACCAGTCGACACCTCCTTCTCCAGCGGCCTTGGTGGAAGGTTCCACCGATGAGGCCATCAGGCGCCTGGCCGAGAGACGTCTGGAGGAGCATGAGCACAAGTTGGCGGAGTTCTCTCGACGGTTCGCCAACATGCAGAGCTCCCCTAGCGAGCCAGTGGGCTACAACGCCCAACCACCCTTCTCCCGGGAAATCCAAGAGGAACGATTCAATCAGTCCGCATGCCTCACGTGGATCCCTACGATGGGACCACCGACCCCTGGATCACCTGGAGAGCTATAAGGCTCTCATGAGAGTCTAGGGGGCGACGGACGCCCTCCTATGTGTTGCCTTCCCGGCCACCCTCCAGAAGGTTGCTCGAGTTTGGTTCACCTGCCTCGAGCCTGAGTCTATCAGCTCCTTCCATCAGCTGGAAGGAAAGTTTGTGGCACACTTCGATGCTTGCTGGAAGGTGCCAAGGGAGATGGACAGCCTCTTCTCTATCCGCCAGCAAGACCAGGAGCCGCTGCGGGACTACGTCACTGGCTTCAAGATTGCTGCCCTGGAAATTTATAGCCTGGACGAGCCAGTCGCCATGCTGGCATTGAAACGAGGGCTCAAGCCCTCCGTCTAATATATCCTTGGACAAGAAGCCCCCCAAGATGTATTCTGAGCTCCTTCTCCGTGTCCACAAGTACATCTGTGCTGAGGAGGCTGACCGTACCAGACGAGAGCTAGACGGGAAGCCTTCCGAAAAGCTTGCCCCGAAGGATGTCCCTGGAACCCGGAGGCCCGGACCACCTGCAAACTTCCGGTCGGGACCGAAGCCGAAGAATGGTCCCATTCCGGAGCGAACCTTCATCCCCCTCCTTGCTCCAAGAACGAAGATCCTCATGGAGATCGAGGGCGAACGCTACCTTCGCTGACCTCCTCCTCAGAATACAAGAAATAGTCACGATAAGTGAAAAGCTCCTCACCGCCGACTTTGTACGAGAAGTGCAGTATCCTAGTTGGCTGGCAAACGTGGTGATGGTAAGAAAAAACAACGACAAATGGAGGATCTGTGTGGATTACACCGACCTCAATCGAGCTTGCCCGAAGGATAGCTTCCCGCTTCCTAAGATTGACCAGCTCGTGGATGCTACCTCGGGACATCGCCTCCTCTCTTTCATGGATGCTTTCTCCGGGTACAATCAGATCCGAATGCACCAGGAGGATGAGGAGCACACAGCCTTCATCATGGATCACAAGACCTAATGCTATAAGATGATGCTGTTCGGCCTCAAGAATGTAGGTGCCACATACCAACGTTTGGTTAACAAGGTCTTCAAAGACCAAATCGGCTGCAACATGCAGGTGTACGTGGACGACATGCTGGTGATGAGCAAACTGACCTCGGACCACGTCGACGACCTGACAAAGACCTTCCATAACATTTGTCTTCAGCAAATGAAGTTGAACCCGACGAAATATGCTTTCAGTGTATCGGCGGGGAAGTTCCTCAGCTTCATGGTGACACAAAGAGGGATAGAAGCCAACCCGGAGAAGGTTCAGGCGATCTTAGACATAGAGCAGCCTACCTCCAAGAAGCAAGTACAGCGACTCACTGGATGGGTAGCTACCCTGAGCCGGTTCATCTCAAGGTCCGTGGACCATTGCCAACCCTTCTTCAAGGTACTGAGGAAGATGCACGACTTTGCTTGGACGAAGGAGTGCCAGGAGGCATTTGAAGAGCTGAAGAAGACATTGGCGTCGCCGCCATTACTCTCCCAGCCAGAGGAAGGAGAAGAGCTCCTCCTGTACCTAGCGGTCACTCTGGAGGCCGTCAGCTCGGTCCTGGTCTGGATGGATGACAAAGGGATCCAAAGGCCAGTGTATTATACCAGCAAACTTCTCGCGACGCGGAGCTCAGGTACTCTCGTCTGAGAAATTGATTTTTGCACTAATTGTATCCGTCCAGTGCCTCAGGCCTTATTTCCAAGCGCACCCCATCGCGGTCCTGACGGATCAACCACTGAAAGCGGTGCTCAGCCGACCTGACACGTCCGGACGCCTGGCGAAGTGGGCACTGAAGCTCCGCGAGTTTGACATCGCCTACTAGCCGAGGTCGGCCATGAAGGTGCAGGTACTCGCTGACTTTTTAGTTGAGTGTGCAGGCATGGGCGAGGGGCCGAAAGAGAGCCCCCAGAACCGGCAGCCAGAGTCTGGAGCGGAGGAGGACATCTGGGTCTTCATGTGGACGGAGCCTCTAACTCCGGCAGGAGTGGAGCTGGACTTATCCTCGCCAATAGCGAGGGAATCGTCGTCGAATATGCGCTCTGGTTCCAGTTCACCGCCACCAATAACCAAGCAGAGTATGAAGCGCTCCTCACAGGACTGAGGGTCGCCCGCGAGCTGGGTGTGGCCAGCTTAAGGGTCTTCACCGACTCACAGCAGTGGCCGGGCAAGTCTCAAGAGAGTATGAGGCACGGGATCCCCAAATGGCAAAATACCTGGAGTTGGTGCGAGCGAGCGTGGCGGGTTTTAGGCGCTTCAGCGTCTCCCACATCCCGCAAGAAAAATGCTCGTGCGGATGCCCTCTCTCGCTAGCAACCTTGCCGGACTCGTTGTTGGGCCACGCACTACATTGAGCATCTTCAAGCCCCGAGCTATGAGACACCCAGGGAGATCCAGCAGGTTACCCCGGAGCTCAGCTGATGGACAAGTATATCGAGTACATTACAACGGTACCTTACCGGAGGATCGCATAGCGACCGGCCTCATTAAGAGGAAGGCCGCATGATTCGTGTTGATGGACGGGCTACTGTACCGAAGGTCTTATTCCTACCCACACCTCAAATGTTTGAGACCCATCGAAGCTGCACTTGTGCTTCAGGAGATCCACGAGGGCATCTATGGGAACCATGTGGGGGGCAGGACACTCGCGTACAAGGTCCTCCGTAAAGGCTACTTCTGGGAGACGATGAGAGAGGACACGGCTAACTTTGTCAAGATGTGTGATCGATGTCAACGACACGCTGTAGTACAGTGCCAGCCTGCTGCGCCGCTCTCCCAACTCTCCACCCCCTGGCCGTTTGCTTAGTGGGGCATGGATCTCCTCGGACCTTTTTTCCCTATGTCCGGATAGCGAAGGTTCCTGATTGTGGCTATCGACTACTTCATGAAGTGGGTCGAGGCCGAGCCTTTAGCCCGGATCACAGAGGCGAATGTCACTAAGTTCTTGTGAAAGTCAATTATTTGCCGCTTCGGCCTACCCCACACCATCATCACCGACAATGAACGCCAGTTTGACTGTTGGGAGTTCGAGAAGTTTTGCAACGACCTCGGGATTCATCATCGCTTCACCTCGGTGGCGCATCCTCAGACCAATAGAGAAGCCGAGGTGATGAATAGAACCATCCTGCAAGGCCTCCGAACTAGACTGGACCAGGCCAAGGGAAGATGGGCAGAGGAGCTTCCCAGCATCCTATGGGCATACCATACCATCCCAAGGACGGCCACGGACGAGACCCACTTCAACCTTGTCTTCGGTGCAGAAGCAGTTATTCTAGTAGAGCTCAGCCTGCCAACCTTGCATGTAGAGCAGTACCATGATGCTGAGAACCTGGCACGACTGCTACTGAACCTGGATATCCTTAAGAAATAAGGGACAAGGCCCGAGTTTGGATGGTGGCCCACCGGCAATGAGTAGCCAGATACTACAATTCCAGGGTGCAGCCGAAATCCTTCCGCCTGGGAGATTTAGTGCTGCATCGTGCTGAGGCGTCCTAGCCACGGGAGTGCGGAAAGCTCTTCCCAAATTGGGAAGGCCCTTATAGGGTGCTCGAAGCACTCCCCCACGGAGCTTATTACTCAGAGGAGCTCGGTGGATCTCGGTTTCTGCAGACTTGGAATGTCGTGAACTTGAGGATGTATTACCAATAGTGTAAGACTTTTTAAACTTCAATAATGAGATCTTTTTATATGCAATGCCTGTTCTCGTCTCGTATGACCGTCGCCATCCAGTTTTAGGTTTGGCAAACGAGGGCAAGGCGGGGGGGCCACAAGCGGCCTGCAAAGATGTGAAGTCCCAGGCCTCAGCGTGAAAGATCTCGCGAAGCCGGCTCCTCCACAAAAATCCTGGAGTTCAGTCCGGAGTATTGCACGAAACTAAATTCTAGCTTGCGACCACGGAGTTCAGTCCGAGGGAAGTTCCGGAGACTTAAGTCTCGGTCCCACTAGATCCCGGAGTTCAGCTCGAAAGGTCACATAGGGCTCAATTCCCGCCTGCGGCCCCGGGGTTCAGTCCGGAAGTTCGCACAGAACCTAGTTACAACGCGAAGTCCTGAACCTCGGTGTGGAAGGTGGAGCGAAACCTAGTTCCTCCACAAGATCCCGAGTTCAGCCCGGAATGCCATACGAAACTCAGTTTTGGTAAGCGGCCCCGGGGTTCAGTCCAGAGGATGCCTAAATAAAAAAAAAAAAAACCTAAGTCTTCGACGTGTTTGGTGTGCAAGTTGCAAGTCTTAGGAAGCCCCTACCAGAAATCAGGTCTCCAGGGCCTTGTCTCAAATCAATAATTCAGATCGCAAACAAGAAAAAGAAAGAAAGAGACGAAGTGAAACGGTAAAGATGGGTCTTCATTTCTAATGAGAAGTTTCTTACAAAAGGGAGCCCTGACAGACCAGGAGACCCAAAGAAACAAAAAAAAAAACCTACACTAGAAACAAAAAGAGGATCAGAATCACTTCGTCGCTACCGTGTCCTCCCTCGGTTGGGGGGCATCGTCGCCACCAGCCACATCTTCAGAAGGTCGCGCGGAGGTCGCTGCACCCTCGGGAGGCTGCCCAGGAGCCTCCACGACGGCATCCTCTGCAACCGGTCCTCCCCCATCGGGCTGCTCTCTTCGGCTTTCCAGGATGACCCTGCTCAGATCGCACTCGGGGAAGAAGGAGCCCACCTTCTCTTGGCACATCTGGAAGCCCTTGAGGAAGGAGTCGACCGCCACCTCGTGCAACTCCCCCTTGAACTCCTCGATGTCTGGAACTTTGGCATGGCCTCCTATGCCTTCATACGTCTCTTTTTGGCTCGAGCCATCAGATGAGCGTCGCGTGGAGATACGCCCGACAACGACGCTTCGATTCGCTGGAAACTGTCTCGGATTTGGAACGACGTATTAATGGCCCGTCAGGCGCGTGGACGTGGAGGCCTTCGACAGGGCCTCGGGCATGATGGACATAGCGGCAGTGATCACGGCAATCATGGTGCGGGATTTCTCTCTTTCCATGCCATCTTCGCATTAACTCCCCATGCCCCAACCGCGGCGCTTCGATGGCAACATGGGGGACAACTAATATGGAAACATCGCTGACGTAGAGCATGTGTCGATCCAGCTGGATGCCAGCGGTGCCATGTGGTTTTTTGTTTCGAAACTTTCCCGTCGGGTGGCTAGACCCGCGGTCATTCTCACCCGGGGCATGCTTGCTCCTGCTCCCTCGCCAGGTGGCGCCTTAAGACGGGTCCACCTCGGTCGGGGTCGAGCCAGGCACTCCTTCTCCTTTGCCAGGTGGCAACCCAAGATGGATCCACCTCGACCGAAGTCGAGCCTCCCTCTGCCACTTCGCCAGGTGTCCATCCAGGAGGGGTCCACCTCGGCCGAAGTTGGCTGTCTCTGCTCCCTCGCCAGGTGGCACCCCAAGACAGGTCCACCTCGGTCGAGGTCGAGCCAGGCGCTCCTGCTCCTTCGCCAGGTGGCATCCCAAGATGGGTGCACCTCGATCGAAGTCGAGCCTCCCTCTGCCACTTCTCCAGGTGTCCGTCCAAGAGGGTTCCACCTCGGTCGAAGTTGGTTGCCTCTGCTCCCTCGCCAGATGGCACCCCAAGACAGGTCCACCTCAGTCGAGATTGAGCTAGGCACTCCTGCTTCTTCGCCAGGTGGCACCTCAAGATGGGTCCACCTCGGTCGAAGTCGAGCCTCCCTCCGCCACTTCGCCAGGTGTCCGCCCAAGAGGGGTCCACCTCGGTCGAAGTTGGTTGCCTCTGCTCCCTCATCAGGTGGAGCCCCAAGATGGGTCCACCTCGATCGAGGTCAAGCCAGGCACTCCTGCTCCTTTGCCAGGTGGCACTCCAAGATGGGTCCTCCTCAGTTGAAGTCGAGCCTCCCTCTGCCACTTCGCTAGGTATCCACCCATGAGGGGTCCACATCGGCCAAAGTTGGTTGCCTCTGCTCCCTCGCTAGGTGGCGTACCAAGACGGGTCCACCTCGGCCGAGGTCGAGCCAGGCGCTTCTGCTCCTTCACCGGGTGGCACCCTAAGATGGGTCCACCTCGGTCAAAGTCGAGCCTCCCTCTGCCACTTCGCCAGGTGTCCACCCAGGAGGGATCCACCTCGGTCGAAGTTGGTTGCCTCTGCTCCCTCGCCAGGTGGCGCCCCAAGACGGGTCCACCTCGGCCGGGTCGAGCCAGGCGTTCCTGCTCCTTCACCTAGTGGCACTCCATGATGGGTCCACCTCGGTCGATGTCGAGCCTCCCTCTACCACTTCACTAGGTGTCCGTCCAGGAGGGGTCCACCTCGACCGAAGTTGGCTGCCTCTGCTCCCTCGCCAGGTGGCACCCCAAGATGGGTCCACCTCGATCGAGGTCGAGCCAGGCGTTCCTGCTCCTTCGCCAGGTGGCACCCCATGATGGGTCCACCTCGGTCGAAGTCGAGCCTCCCTCTGCCACTTCGCCAGGTGTCCGGCCGGGAGGGGTCCACCTTGGCCGAAGTTGGTTGCCTCTGCTCCCTCGCTAGGTGGCACCCCAAGATGGGTCCACCTCGGCCGAGGTCGAGCCAGGCATTCCTGCTCCTTCGCTGGGTGGCACCCCAAGATGGATCCACCTCGGTCGAAGTCGAGCCTCTCTCTACCACTTCGCCAGGTGGCACCCCCTAATGGGTTCACCTCGATCGAAGTCGGCCCTACTCTGCGAAGACTCGGAGAGATCAGAGATGCGATTCACAAGGTCGCTGCTAGAGTCGGTGCACGGCGCGCCCCATACGAGGCATCTAGTACGGCCTATAACGGTGCACGAAACCCTATTTATACCAGATAAGAAGGACCCCATGATCGAGGCATCGGATCCTTGTGGTCAGGGGGCCTGGAACCCCGGAAGTCCGCAGTCAATGCCCGAGATGAGGGCTATAATGCTTGGCTCAAGATCCTGCCAGGTTCCTCTTTTTGTGACAACAAGGCAGACAAGGCAAGCTCACCACTTAACTCCCAGCCCTTGGGGGTCCCAAGGAAGAGGAAGGAATGGTGGAAAAGAGCCGGAGACCCCCGAGAGTCTCCGGAGGACGGAGAGGAAAAAGCTAAAGGTGATCCGACGGTATAAAAAGGGACAGGGAGAGCGGACGAAAAGGTAAGTCACAGAGATGGAAAAAACTCAGACAGAAAGAAGAAATGACGGGGAGGCTCCCGGAAGTTTCCAGATGAAAGTCCAGCGAGTCCGGTGTAGGAAACTGAGCGTCAACCCCTCTCATTCCCACACTTTTTTCATCAATATCTCCTCTAAGCACGAGAATCCAGCGGAGACCCGTCTTAGCGGACCTGTTCCATCTTGCCGTTCGCTAAATTGACCGTCGGAGTACCCCCGCCGGAACCCCCGACTCGGGTCTCTGACCTTGTTTTGCAGGTCCGGAGGCTTGGAACCCGAGGTGAATGAGACCAAGATCCGGCGCCAACTCATAAGCTACAGGCCACAGCGGTAAGATCGACAACATAAGGCATTATAATGCTATTATTAAATTAAGCTTCAATAATTTTTTTATATGAATAATCATTCCCTAATTGCCATTTCTTATGTTTTGTTCAGATATGGATTAATATTATATGTAAGTCCAAATTCACTAATAACTTTGCTTAAGTATACTTAATAAAAATTTATAAGTGCAAGGAAGAGAATAAAAATATGTATATATTATGTACAAAAAGCAAACTATTAAGTCTCAATATATTTTAACAGTTGTAAATTGGGATTTTAAATATCTTAAAAGGTTAATATTGGGCCCATATATACTCGACTAAAAGTTAACTACTCTTAGACTAGTTAGGTTTAAATATACAAGCCCCAATGGTAGTTATATTTGAAACTTATGATGCAAAAAATCCCTTGTAATATATTTTTTACCTGAAATATATACCTTAAAATGGTTTGGTTGTAATATATAATCATCAAAATAATTCTAAAGATTTATATTATAATCTTTAAAAGAATCTTTATAGATCAACTCCCTAAACAGTAAAATATATTAAGATCATGTAGGAATTAGCCTCTTAAATGAATGTATTAAAAGATATAACAAATATAAGGTGATAAAGAGAATCTTTTAAAGGCATCTTCTAAATCTCCCCCCAAAAAAAGGCATCTTCCAAAATATATATTAGAGTATTGATTTTATTTCTAATTAATAAAAAAGCCTTTAATTAAGGCAAAATAATGAAAGACAAGGTAATACACAAGTTATCTTTTTAGAGGTTCGATACAATATATATAGTCATAAAAAAATATACTAATTATCAAAATATAAAAAAATTATAATGAATATTAATTAATTTACATAAATTAATAAACCAATTATCAATAATTATATAGCTATTATATAGGTCATATAAAAAATAACCCCACCCCCCTCCAGGCTTTAGAAGAATATAGTAAAAAAATTATCAAAGTTACATAGTTATTAAACAAATAAAGATAATAAATTGCCACCATATTTCCTAGAAAATAAATATTTAGAAATGTGTAATTTCTAAAAAATTAATTACTTCATCAAGCTTGTTTCTTATTGTTGCCGCCCGGATCGTCATAGCCCGTACTTGCTGATGGTGTCGGGTGGTCCGCGTCTGCCCGCCGGGGATGCCTCCGATGCCTCAGAACCTGCAAGACAGCCAACGTCAGTGACCCGGGTCGAGGATTCCGGCGGGGGCACTCCGACGATCAAGTCAGTAACGATCCAGGAGAATAGATCCTCCTAGTCGAGTCCCTCTGGATGAGCTCCATGCTAGGAGGAGTGAGTGGAATATAGGAGAGTGTGAGTGAGCTAGGAGATGTGGTGGCCGAGGTGGTCTTGCCCTCCTGTCTGACCTCTCCCCCTTCTCCTCTTTCTCTTTGTGGAGGTTGTGTTATTGGAAAAATTGTGTTCTCTCGTTGAGAGAATGTTGATCTTGCTTGGAAGAAGCAGAAGAATGGGTGTCGTTACCTTCCTTTTTGTTTATTCTGGCTGGGTCTTTTCCTTTGGCTTGCCTCAGGGTTCTCCCGTGCTGTCAGGCTAGTACGACGAGGTATCGTGCCGTAGACGGGACGCCTCCTTGATTGGGTAGTTGGAGAAGCTTTGATATGCCTCTGACATTCCTTCTATTTGCCCTTCCTGGAAGCCTGGCAGGACCACAACTGTCGTGCCGCTGGTCTCGGGACTCGTGCTCTTTGGTAGGGTCTTTTCTCTGTTTGTACGGCAAGTCGGCAGAGGGTGTGGCACGTTGATGTGAACTTCCTTTCTTTCTGGTGTGGGCGACGACCGTGGGCATTTATGGCGACGTGGCGGGTACTGCTGTACGGTCCTCGGGGGCCCGCCACCGTCTTCAGAGGAGAGGCACGGCTTCTTTGGCGATTGGTACTTCGATTTGTGCTGAGGGCCGAGCTGGGAAGATGGGGCCCGCTTGCAGCGGACCTGCCTTGTCGTGGCTCGACTGTGCGGAGGAGGGCCGAGCTCGGTTACAGGCCAAGGGAGGGCCCATCTTTGATCGAGCTCGGGCCGGCAAAGGTGGATGAGGCGCGCCCAGCTCAGGGGACCTGGCCTTGAAGGGGCGCCGCGTGGCGGAGGAGGCTTGAGCTCAACTCCGGACCACGGGGCCCAACCTCGGGCTCGGAAGGTCTACCTCTAGTGGGACTTGAGCTCAGCTCCGACCTAGGTGTCCGACTTGGCGGGGATCGACCTGGCAGAGGACGGAGCCCGTCTTCAACGGGCAGCCCCGTTGGCATCGGGGAGCTTGGCCCGGTGAAGGGGCCGATAGTGGGAATCCAGTGTGGCATCCAATGAGGGCTCCACGTCAGGCTTCTTGCTCCACGTCAGCGATCCGGTCACATCATTTGCCCCCCACTCCCGAGGCCCATTGTCGCGCGGCGCTCGGGTCGAAGGGAGTAGCTACAGCGCTGACGTGGAAAGGTGGGGAGATCTGGTGCAATAATTACCGATATCGGCGGTGCATTGCTCGGCTGTCCTTCGAGCTTTTGCGGGGGTGCCACGTGGCCACGTCTTGGGAGCAGTTACGGCGGGCATGGAAGTTGGAGCGATCATGGTCGGATGGGAGTGCTGGCCCCGTTGATCTGCGACACATGGCGTGACTCTTTGGGAAGCTGTAACGGTACGGTCGGGCACAGGTTGTCTCGAATGGATGGGTGAGTCTTTTTGAAACATACCTTTTTTCAAACTCTTCGCGCCCGGAGTCGTACAGGAGCCTTCCTCTTCTTCTTCTCCGGCCGTCGGTGTCTTCCTTGAGCTTTAGCAGGTTAGCTCTCTCTTTTCGCCCGTTAGAAGTCGCCGTAGGTCTCCCTCCGCTCACTTCCTCCTTCTCGTCATTTAGGAGTTGTTCTGTCCTTCTTTTTCTTCCATGGACCGCTTCGGCCCAAACTTCCATCCCTCTTGCCAAGCTAAGGCCGGACCTTCCCGGCCGAAGACTCCCTCTTCTTCCGACGAGGAGACGGAGGCGGCGAGGTACGAGTTCAGTAGAAGGCCTTACCATGGCCCGGTGTCCATTAGGGAACCCGGGTCTTCTCCCCCTCCCCGTTTGGCTCTCCTTCCTGCTCCTGCTTCTGCTGCTACTTCTACTTCTGCTTTCGCTTCCCTTCCTGAGCCTGAGCCTTCTCGGTCGACATGTCCCTAAGGGATCACTTCGGTGGTTACCGTCGAGGACCTTGTGTCCATCCGGGAAGCTTACGGCGTCCCCGATTCCGTCCGGCTCTCCGTCCCTCATCCCGGGGAGCGGGTTACCTCCAGTGGCCCTCGGCGAATCACCTTCTATGAGGAGGCCTTCGCCGGGGGTCTCTGCTTCCCTGTATATCCTTTTTTCCTTTCTTTCTTGGCCAACTACCGGCTTGTTCCTGCCCAGTTGGTCTCCAATGCCATCAGAACAATATTTTGTTTCATCGTTCTGTGCCACTTCCACGGGATTGTCGCCCATTTTTCCTTGTTCAGGGCCTTCTTTACCCTGAAACGTCACCCTACCGAGGACGGGTGGTGGTCCCTTTCTTCCCACCCTCAGGGCATCAGATTTGTACTCCCCTCTTCCATCAAAGGATGGAAGAGTAGGTTCTTTTTCGTCTCAGTAGAGGGGATTGACTGGGTTTGAAGCAACCCAGATCGATCTCCGAATAGGAACACCTCTGTCGAAGCTACCAACCTTGACATGTATGACCTGCTCAGATCGGCCGAGATCCCATCACTGGAGGTCTTGCTGTCGGAGCAGAATCTTCGCGAGGCCGGGGTCAGCTCGGCACGGGAGCCGGGTGAGTTTGACTTGGCCACCCCCCCTCGTTTCTCATTCATTTTTCTTTCTCCTTTTTCTTCTTCTTTTTCTCCTTTCCTTTTTTTTTTTTGTTGTTGGGCTGACCTCGTTCTCTCCGGCGCAAAAATAAAGTTTTCGATGGATGAGCTGCTCTCGTTTACTAAGGAACATGAGCAGGCTACTGAGGCAGGTGAGCCCACTCCGAAGAGGGCTCGAGCCAAAGATGGGGCAAGGCCGGTGCAGGCCGGGGTGAATGCACCGGTTGAGAAATGACGGTGGAAGAGGGTGGCCGAGCCCGTCCCCGTGCCTGCCGGGCAGCGCAAGCCAGTAGAGGCAGCCGAGCCCGAGTTGGTCACCCGTGCGAGATCAGCTGCCACCGTCGCCAGGTCGGCACCCCCCACCCCGGAGGTTGTCAACGTCGAGGAGGAAGGGGGGCCGCAAGAGATTAGGCCGGCGCCCCAAGCACGGTTCTATGCTGCACCGGCCTCACAGTTGGCGTCGAGGGCGCTACCCGTCGATGGAAGAGCTCAGCCGGCGGGGACCAGAGACAGAGATTACCAGAAGGTTTCCTTCAGACTGGGGCCAAACGTTTCTCTGGTGAAGGATCCGAGCCTCGCCGAGCGGATGATGGACTTCTCCATCCAGTCCTGCGACTGGCGAGACAGGAACGGGAGGCTTCTAGGCGACGTTGTCTGCTCGATGTTTGCCAACCTCTATGCTGTAAGCTTCTTCTCGCCCCCCCTTTTTTGTCTTTCCCGAGCTTCTTTTTCACATGATAATTAACATGCTTTCTTCAATACAGCAAGGTAGGGATCTACTCCTCATCCAAGACTTCTACCAGAATTGGGCGAAGGGGAAGGAACGGTTGACCGAGCTCAAGTCCCTACGGGCTGAGGTGAGCCGAAAGAACGGGGAGGCCCAGGAGGCCAACCTCAAAATCAAGAGTCTCACGGCTGAGGCCGCAGACATCGCCAGAGTAAAGAAGGAACTCGAAAGCGAGCTCGAATCGAAGAGGACTCGGTTGAAGGAGCTCCGAGTCGAGCCAGAGAGGAAGGTGGCGGCCACGGAGAAGAGGGATGCTGAGGCCGAGGGGAAGGCTGCTTAGGCCGAGAAGAAGGTCGTTGCTGCCAGCCATGCCGCCGAGGTCGCCGAGAAGGGAATAGTGGCGGCGGTCTGCCAGACCGAGCGTGCTAAGGATCTGGCGGTCACTGAAAAGAGCAAGGCAGAGGGTGAAAGAAGGGACGCCACCGGCACGGTGGCCGCCTTCAAAGCTTCTCCTGAGTACCTCAAAGACTTCAAGGAGGCGGTGACGGACTCCTTTGCCAAGGGGTTCGCTTATTGCCGCCAGCAGCTACGGGGTATCCTATCTGAGGAGCGGCTGGCCGATCTCCGGACCCTGGGAAAGAAGGCTCCTGCTCCGAAGGTGGCTGCAGGAGAACAAGGGGCCGCTTCAGTTAAGGCACCTCCGCCAGTGGCCCCGGAGGCTGTCGAGCCGACCTTGGTTGTAGCAGCAGCTGAGGCAGCACCACAGGAGAAGGCGACCGAGCCGGTCTCCATGGCAACCATGGCTGAGTTCGCTCCTCCAGCAAAGCCCGCTCAGGCGCGCGATCCCGCTTCGGAGGTGGAAGAGGGGGAAGTCCCGGCTGTGCGCCGCGCCCAGGGAAGGAGCCGGCCTCGTAGTCTAGGACTTCTTATATATCCCTTTTACATTTTTTTTGTAATTTTTGCTACTTGTTCTTTCTTTGAACCAGGCTATCTGGCCTGTCAAGGCCCGGAACATGATGTAAACCATTTCTTCAAGTAATGAAAACTGATTTCGTAGACTTGACTTCTTTTCTTCCTCTTTCTGTGATGTGAACGTCTCTCTTCCTCTTCCTCCCTCCCTTCTCTTTTCTGTTAGTGCGAGGAGGTTGTAAAGAGGAATCTCGGACCTCGGCGCCTAAGGGCGGTCCATATCTTGAATGCTTCAGAGCTAGGCTCGGGGCCTGACCTTCGGAAGTTGGGTCTACGGAACATTGCCTCGAGTCGGGCTCGGGGATGTACTGGCCAGGGAGCTGCTTGGCTCAAAAGCTTCCTTCGCCGGAGGTCTGAGCTCCGGCTTTGGGCTGGTGTCCTGGAGCTTGGCTCGAGGATGTTGAGTGCCTAGGGGCTTCCCAGGTCCTTAACTGGGAAGCTGGGCTCGCCGGTGCCGGAGGGTCATCCAGTCTTCGGTGCCGAAGGGTCATCCGATCTTCGATGCCGGGGAGCTAGGCTCACCGGTGCCTGGGGGCTTCCCAGGTCTTCTTGCTGGGGACTTTTCTCTGGGCTTTGTTGCCAAGGAGCTAGGCTCATTGGTGCCTAGGGGTTTCCCAGGTCTTCGTGCCGGAGGACTTTTCTCCGGGCTTTGTTGCCGAGAAGCTAGGCTCATCGGTGCCTGGGGGCTTCCCAGGTCTTTGGTCCCGGAGGGTCATCCGGTCTTTGATGGGCATCCTGGAGCTGGGCTCGGAGACGTTAATGATGGCGAGCTGCGTGGCTCGGAGGTGCCCTTGGCCGGAGGTCTGAGCTCCGGTCTTGAGCAGGCGTCCTGGAGCTGGGCTCGAGGATGTTGATGATGGCGAGCTGCGTGGCTCGGAGGTGCCCTTGGCCGGAGGTCTGAGCTCCGGTCTTGAGCATGCATCTTGGAGCTGGGCTCGGGGATGTTGATGATGGCGAGCTGCATGGCTCGGAGGTGCCCTTGGCCAGAGGTCTGACCTCCGGTCTTGAGCAGGCGTCCTGGAGCTAGGCTCGGGGATGTTGATGATGGCGAGCTGCGTGGCTCGGAGGTGCCCTTGGCCGGAGATCTGAGCTCCGATATTGAGCAAGCATCCTGGAGCTGGGCTCGGGGACGTTGATGATGGCGAGATGCATGGCTCGGAGGTGCCCTTGGTCAGAGGTCTGAGCTCCGGTCTTGAGCAGGCATCCTGGAGCTGGGCTCGGGGACATTGATGATGGCGAGCTGCGTGGCTCGGAGGTGCCCTTGGCCGGAGGTCTGAGCTTCGGTCTTGAGCAGGCATCCTGGAGCTAGGCTTGGGGATGTTGATGATGGTGAGCTGCATGGCTCGGAGGTGCCCTTGGTCGGAGGTCTAAGCTTCGGTCTTGAGCAGGCATCCTGTTGCTGGGCTCGAGGACATTGATGATGGCGAGCTGCGTGGCTTGGAGGTGCCCTTGGCCGGAGGTCTGAGCTCTGGTCTTGAGTAGGCATCCTGGAGCTGGGCTCGGGGACATTGATGATGATGAGCTACATGGCTCGAAGGTGCCCTTGGCTGGAGGTCTGAGCTTCGGTCTTGAGCAGGCGTCTTGGAGCTGGGCTCGGGGACGTTGATGATGGAGAGCTACGTGGCTTGGAGGATGACGCCTCGGAGCTGGGCTCGGAGATGTTGAGTGCCTGGGGGCTTCCCAGGTCCTTTGCCGGGGAGCTGGGCTCGCCGGTGCCGGAGGGTCATCCGGTCTTCGGTGCCAGAGGGTCATCCGGTCTTTGGTGCCGGAGGGTCATCTGGTCTTCGATGCCGGGGAGGGTCATCCGGTCTTCGATGCCAGGGAGCTAGGCTCGCCGGTGCCTGGGGGCTTCCCAGGTCTTCGTGCCGGAGGACTTTTCTCCGGGCTTTGTTGTTGAAAAGCTAGGCTCGTCGGGGCCTAGGGGCTTCCCAGGTCTTCACGCCGGAGGGTCATCCGGCCTTTGGTGCCAGAGAGCTGGACTCGTGGCTTGAGTTTCCTGCAAGGTAGATAGGTCGTATTGCAGAAAGGAATCTTTATTTCTCATGGAGGGAATACTTACACTACTGATAGTATCTCCTCAAATTACAAGTGTTCCACTTGCAGAGGAACCTGGCACCATCCAAGTCTTCTAGGTAGTAAGCCCCCTGGGAGAGGGCCTCGGCCACTTTGTAGGGGCCCTCCCAGTTCGGTGAGAGTTTGCCGCACTCCCGGGGCTGGGACGCTTCTTCTCGGCGCAGCACCAGGTTGCCAGGTCAGAAGTTTTTCTGCTTCACCCGCACGTTGTAGTATCGAGTGACCCGTTGTTGGTATGCGGCCATCCGGAGATGGGCTTTATCCCTTGTTTCTTTGAGGAGGTCCAGGTTAAGGAGAAGGTGTGCCAAGTTCTGCGCTTCGTCATACTGCTGTACACGGAGCGTGGGCACACCGAGCTCAACTGGAATTACCGCTTCCGACCCGAAGACTAGGTTGAAAGGTGTCTCGCCTGTCGCCGTCCGGGGCGTTGTATGGTAGGCCCACAGGATGCTCGGAAGTTCTTCTGCCCATCTACCCTTTGACTGATCCAACCTGGTATGGAGTCCTTGAAGAATGGCTCGGTTGGTGACCTCGGCTTCCCCATTCGTCTGGGGATGGGCGACTTAGGTGAACCGATGCTGGATTCTGTCCTCGGCACAGAATCTCTCGAACTCTCAATTGTCGAACTGTCGCCCATTATCGGTGATGATGCAATTGGGGAGTCCGAAACGACAGATAATAGACTTCCAGAAGAATTATCGGACATTGGCCTCCGTAATTTGAGCTAGCAGCTCTGCTTCGATCCATTTGGTGAAGTAATCGATCGCCACTAGCAGAAACTTCCACTGTCCAGGTGCAGTGGGGAACGGTCCCAGGATGTCCATCCCCCATTGTGCGAAAGGCCAGGGAGATGACAGCTGGGAGATCGGTGTAGATGGCAGGCGCTGGATGTGAGAATGGCGCTAGCACTTGTCACACTTCTTGACGAAGTCAGTGGCGTCCTCCCTCATCGTTTCCCAAAAGTATCCCTGGCGGAGTGCCTTGTATGCCAGAGTCCTTCCTCCTACATGATTCCTACAGAGGCCCTCGCGTATCTCCTGGAGCACGAAGGCTGCCTCCGCGGGCCTGAGACACTTCAGGAGGGAGTAGGAATAGGATCGGCGGTAGAGCTGGCCATCCATCAAGACGAAGTGGGTGGCTTTCCTTCTGATAAGGCCAGCTTCTTTGTGGTCTTCCGGTAGTAGGCCATCTTGGAGGTACTTGACATACTTGTCCATCCAGCTCGGCTTGGGGGCTACTTGTTGTACCTTCTCGGGGCTCTCGTAGCTCAGATTTTTGAGATATTCGACGTAGGCGAGCCCCAGGGATGAGTCTGGTAAGGTGGCGAGCCTTGACAGCATGTCCGCACGAGCGTTTTCTCCACGGGGGATGTGGGAAACATGGAAGTAACGGAAGCCTGTTGCGCTCGAACGGACCCTCTCCAGGTACTTCATCATCTGGGGATCTCGAGCCTCGTACTCTCCGGAGACTTGTCCGGCAACCAGCTAGGAGTCGATGAAGACCTTGAGGTTCTGTATGCTCAGTTCACGGGACACCTTCAGGCCCACGAGGAGCGTCTCATACTCCGCTTGGTTGTTTATGGCGGGGAACTTGAAGCGAAGTGCACACTCCATCACCACTCCGTCGGAATTGGCGAGGATGAGGCCTGCTCCGCTCCCGCAAGAATTGGAGGTGCCGTCCACGTGGAGGATCCAAGGGTCTTCCAATGGGGCGGGCTCAGCTTGGATCACCGGGACCATCCGCTCTGGTTCCTCGGGGAGCCCTGTATATTCGACCACGAAGTCAGCTAGGACTTGGGCCTTCTGTGATGACCTCGGTCGATATGTGATATCGTACTCGCTCAGCATCAGGGACCATTTGGCTAACCTTCCGAAAGTCTCAGGATGGCTTAGCATGGTCCTTAGCGGTTGATCAGTCACAACCATGATGGGATGCGCTTGGAAATAGGGCCTGAGGCACTTAGCAGACATTATTAGTGCAAAAATAAGTTTTTCGAAGCGGGTATACCTGATCTCCGCATCATGGAGTATTTTGCTGGTGTAGTACACTGGCTTCTATGACCCATCCTGGTCTGCACAGATAAGGACCGAGCTGACGACCCCTGGGGTGACCACCAGGTAGAGCAGGAGCTCTTCGCCTTCTTCAGGTCTGGACAGCAGAGGTGGGGAGGTCGGAACTCCTTCAGCTCTTCAAAGGCCGTCTTGCACTCTTCGGTCCAGGTGAAGTCATGTATCTTGCGCAGCGCCTTGAAGAAAGGGAGGCAACGGTCAGCCGACCTCAAGATGAACCACTTCAAGGCTGCGATTCTCCCTGTCAGGTGCTGAACCTGCTTCTTGGATGTTGGATGCTCCATGTCGAGGATTGCCTGGACTTTCTTCGGATTCACCTCGATGCCTCTCTGGGTGACCATGAAGCCAAGGAATTTCCCGGTCGCCATCCCGAAGGCGCACTTCGCTGGGTTAAGCTTCATTTGGTGCTTCCGGAGACTGTGGAAGGCTTCAACGAGGTCGGTAATGTAGTCCGAGCTCGGTTTGCTCACTACTAGCATGTTATCCACGTACACTTGCACATTCCTGCCAATCTGGTCCTTGAAGACCTTGTTGACCAGACGTTGGTACGTGGCCCCAGCATTCTTCAGGCCAAAAAGCATCATTCTATAGTAGCATGTCCCCCGGTCAGTGATGAAGGCGGTGTGCTCCTCATCCTCCGGGTGCATCCGGATCTAATTGTACCCGGAGAATGCATCCATGAAGGAGAGCAGCTTGTGCCCTGATGTGGCATCCACCAGCTGGTCTATCCTTGGCAAAGGAAAGCTGTCCTTCGGGCATGCCTTGTTGAGGTCGGTATAGTCTACACAGATCCTCCACTTGCCGTTGTTCTTCTTCACCATTACCATGTTCGCCAGCCAGCTCGGGTATTGCACCTCTCGGATGAAGCCGATGGTGAGGAGTTTCTCAACTTCCTCGTTGATGGCCACTTGCCTTTCAGGGGTGAAGCTTCTCTTCTTCTATCGAACCGGCCTACACTTCGGATCAACATTAAGTTTGTGGGTGATGACCTTAGGGGAATACCTGGCATGTCGGCTGTCGTCCAGGCGAACACATCCGCATTTGCCCTCAAGAACTCCAGCAGCAGAGCCTTCTCCTCCTCGGGTAGCTGGGCTCCGATCTGCACGGTCTTCGTCTGGTCTGTCCCGAGCTGGTAGGGAAGCAGGCGCTCGGCCGGGCCTCCCCTGGGGTCCTGAACCCTCTGATCGAGCTCAGTTTCTCTGGAATCCTCCTCGGGCATCCTGGCCCCGGGGAGCGTCTGGAAGCAGTGCTACACTGGCTGGAGCGTACCCCATCTTTCCCACACCGCAAGGGGTTGGGAACTGGACAAGCAACCTCTTGGTAGAGATGACAGCATCAAGAAGGTTGAGCCCAGGTTGGCCCAAGATCACGTTGTAAGGCGAAGAAAGCCTGACAACCGTGAACGTCATCATGGCGGTACTCTACCGAGGTGGGGTCCCGACAATGACTAGAAGAGTGATTTCTCTCTCTACTCTTGCGAAGTCTCCCATGAAACCAACAAGAGGAGTATATATTGGCTTGAGCTAAGTAGGGGAGAGATTCATCCGGGAGAAGGCATCGTAGAAAAGTACATCCATAGAGCTTCCACTATCTACCATGATGTACTTTATAGGATGCTTCGCGATCGTCATCTCGACGATCACAGCATCATTATTTATATTTTTCTCCTCATTTTTTCCTTCCCTCATAAAGGGAAGTACATTCTCAGAGCTCCCTGCCCCCCGGGTCCTCTTAGACGCGCGCTCAGCTCCCCAGGAGATCATGCCCACAGGCTTCTCGGTGGGGCGGTTGTCGATGGCTAGAGCTGGCGGGAGAGCAACGAGCGCCTGGGACTCTGGTCGAGTTCTGCCCCCCACATATTTTTCGAGGTAGCCTCTCTTAATGAGTTATTCGATCTCTCACTTGAGATTGCGGCATTTCTTGATGTCGTGCCCGTGGTCACGGTGGAAGCGGCAGTACTTCATCTTGTCATGGGTGAAGGATGGCTTCAATGGTGGTGGACGCCTTAGATTAGTCTCGCCCTCGATCTCCATGAGGATCTTTATTCTCGGGGCGAGAAGGGGAGTAAAATTTCCTTGAGGGACGGGAGCATTCCTTGGCCTTGGTGCTGGTTGGGAGTTCTGAGCTGGCGGTCTCGGCCTCCGTGCTTCAGGTTTCTCGGTAGGCACCGGCCCCTTCATTGGCTTCCTGTCGAGCTCCCGCCTCGTACGATCCGCCTCCTCGGCACGGATGTACTTCTGAGCCCGGAAGAGTAGCTCGGCATAGATCTTCGGGGGCTTCTTGTCGAGCGAGTAGGTCAAACTGGAGGTCCTAAGCCCTCGCTTTAGAGCCAGCATCACCACCGGCTCCTCCAGGCTGTAGATCTCCAATGCAGCAGCCTTGAAGCGAGCCACGTAGTCTTGTAGCGGCTCACGGTCTTGCTGCCTGATGGAGAAGAGGCTGTCTGCCTCGCGTGGCATCTTCTGACAAGCATCAAAATGAGCAATGAACTTCTGTCCCAACTGGACAAAAGAGCTGATACTTCCTAGCTCGAGGTGGGTGAACCACACCCGAGCCGCCTTCCGGAGGG
Organism: Areca catechu; assembly: GCA_021397845.1. Lineage (NCBI taxonomy): Eukaryota > Viridiplantae > Streptophyta > Magnoliopsida > Arecales > Arecaceae > Areca > Areca catechu. The sequence continues at coordinate 16,325,714 of CM038041.1, forward strand.
TAGCAGGGAAGGCGACGTACAGAAGGGTGTTAGTGGCCCCCTGGACTCTCATGAGGGTCCGGTAACTTTTCAGGTGGTCCAGGAGGTTGGTGGTCCCATCGTAAGGATCCACCTGCGGCATGCGGAACCGACGGGGAATCGGCTCCACCTGGATCTCCTGGGAGAAAGGGGGGCGGGCGTCATAGCCCGCCGGCTCACTAGCGGAGCCAGGCAAGTTGGCGAACCAGCGGGCAAACTCTGTCAGCTTGCGATCGTGCTCCTCCAAGCGCTTCTCCGCCATGCGCCTGATGGCCTCGTCTGTAGACCCCTCCGCTGAGGGGGGCGGTGAAGGTGACGTGGATGCGCGGCGCCCGTGGCAAGGAGCCTTGCCCTTCCGGCCCTGGTGGGGCTTAGGTGCCCCCCGGTCAAGGTGCGGTGAGCAACTTTCTTCGTCAGTGGAGCTGGCCCGCCATCGCTTCATCGGGGCTTGGTGGGTACCCCGAGGGTCTGTAGCTGCCCGCGGCTACGAAGGCCTCCCATGGAGGGAACGCAGGCTGTCACGGGGTGCTGCTGCGTGGGCCGCGGGGGTCTATGACTGCTGATGGGTAGCCAAGGACCAATGCTGATGCTGGTGCTGGAGCTGGCGCACTGTCATAGTAAGAGTATGCATCTGCTGGGCAAGTACGGTCAGCTGGGTCTCCAGTGGGGGCGGTTGAACCGGGGCAGGTACTTCCGTCTCCGGTCCGTGCGGGTTCCCGTGAGAAGGGGATGCCTCCACATGGCTGGGAGAAGCTCCCCTTGGCCTGGTAGTCACCATTCTCCCAATCGACTAGCTAAACGGGGCCTGAACTGAATCAAGTGTCATTCTGCCCCCCTTCCTGGCATGCCAATCTATTACCGCCCGGATCGTCGTGGCCCATAGCTACTGATGGTGTCGGGTGATCCGCGTCCACCCATCGGGGATGCCTTCGATGCTCGAAACCTGCAAGACATCCAACGTCAGTGACCCGGGTCGGGGATTCCAGCGGGGGCACTCCGATGATCAAGTCAGTGACGATCCAGGGAAACAGATCCTCCTGGTCGAGCCCCTCTGGATGAGCTCCATGCTAGGAGGAGTGAGTGGAGTGTAGGAGAGTGTGAGTGAGCTGGGAGATGTGGTGGCTGAGGTGGTCTTGCCCTCCTGTCTGGCCTCTCCCCCTTCTCCTCTTTCTCTTTGTGGAGGTTGTGTTGTTGGAAAAATTATGTTCTCTCATTGAGAGAATGTTGATCTTGCTTGGAAGAAGCAGAAGAATGGGTGTTGTTACCTCCCTTTTTGTTTATTCTGGCTGGGTCTTTTCCTTTGGCTTGCCTCAGGGTTCTCCCATGCTGTCAGGCTAGTACGACGAGATATCCCTCCTTGATTGGGTAGTTGGAGAAGCTTTGATATGCCTCTGACATTCCTTCTGTTTGCCCTTCCTGAAAGCCTGACAAGACCTCGATTGTCATGCCACCGGTCTCGAGACTCGTGCTCTTCGGTAGGGTCTTTTCTCCGTTTGTACGGCAAGTCAGCAGAGGGTGTGGCGCGTTGATGTGAGCTTTCTTTCTTTCTGGTGTGGGCGACGGCCGTGGGCATTTATGGCGACGTGGCGGATGCTACTATACGGTCCTCGGGGGGCCCGCCACCATCTTCGGAGGAGAGGCACGGCTTCTTTGGCGATTGGTACTTCGATTTGTGCTGAGGACCGAGCTGGGAAGATGGGGCCTGCTTGCAGCGGACCCGCCTCGTCGCGGCTCGGCTGTGCGGATGAGGGCCGAGCTCGGTTCCAGGCCAAGGGAGGGCCCATCTTTGACCGAGCTTGGGCCGGCAGAGGTGGATGAGGCGCGCCCAGCTCAGAGGACTTGGCCTTGAAGGGGCGCCGCATGGCGGAGGAGGCTTGAGCTCAACTCCAGACCACAGGGCCTGACCTCGGGCTCGGAAGGTCTGCCTCTGGTGGGACTTGAGCTTGGCTCCAACCTAGGCGTCCGACTTGGCGGGGACCGACCTGGCAGAGGACGGTGCCCGTCTTCAACGGGCGGCCCCGTTGGCATCGGGGAGCTCGTCCCGGCGAAGGGGCCGATAGTGGGAATCCAGCGTGGCATCCAATGAGGGCTCCACGTCAGGCTTCTTGACCCATGTCAGCGATCCAGTCACATCACTTATTATGATGAAGAAATTATTGGAACTTATAATTGATAAAGGATCTATTTCTCATATATTTCTAGAAGTGAAATATACATAAGTTAAACATTTCCTAAATGGGTCTAAAGTGATTTATATAACTATTAAGTAAAAAAATATAAAAGTAAAGCATTTAACCAAATGCATGGTACATGGCTTTCTCTCTAATTTGCTTATACAATTCTATAAATGAAAATTAATAACTTGCATTGAACAGCATTTGAGATGAGTTTTTCAAAATTTAAGCACATTAAAGTATTTTTTTACTTAAAATAAATAAAAGATTATAATTAAAACATGGATAGCTAGCATCCAAATATTTTCAACAAGTAACATCTAATACAAACATCTTGTCAAGATGTGTCAATTACTATCTCAATTTTCTATTTTGTATTAAAAAATCATAGATGCACAAATTGGCATAAGTTGGTGCTTTCTGTCTTTAGTAGTCATTTATCATTTTTCAACCTTTTTCAAGGTATCTTCATCTGAAATGCATAAAAAAAAAAAAGAGGATAGAGGGATAGCTCAATCTTGGTTCAAGATCTCATGTGAATATTTCTTTCCAATTAAATTGCAATGGAGGCAACAAAGAAAGCATCTTAATTGATTTTGAGCCACAAACATTGAACTTTGATTAGATTCAACAAGCTAGGATATAAATTTTCTTATTGTTTACCACATACATTTAATTCATACAATTTCTACATTTATACCAAATATATTTTGGGTATCTATGCATACTATATTTGAATAGTATCAAAATTATGATACTGCATTATGCATTTGGTGGAGATCCATGGTTGTAAAGGGAGATGATTGTTATTTTTCTTTTTTTATTTCACTTTTAAATGAGAAGGATGCAAAATCATATTTGTAGTGGATAACTTTTATCATGAGAAATTAAGCATTGATGTTTAATGTATGCATTATTCAACCATTTATATAATTTATTTATTTGATGACTAATGATTGTCTATAATATGTTTGAGAATTTTGTTATTGCTTTTTCTTTGATCTTCATAAATGATATATGATAGCAACTATGAATATTTTTCCTTATATATATACTCTAAATCTAAGACTTTGGAAATTACAAATGTATGTATACATGCATATATATTCAACTGCAGAGAATTAGAATGATAAGCTTTTACAATAGCATATTCTAGTATGTTAAGCACCTAAGACTTGAGATGCTTTTGAGACTTTTACACTAGCAACATCTTTTTTCACAAGATAATTAACAAACCAACAATTAATTTTGGAGAATTTCTAAGTATAAAAACCTAGTGGTTCAAATATTATTGAGATATACTTTGATTAATATATCAAGCAATGCTTAAAATAAATGCTATTAGTATCTATCATCCAGACAATAACTTCTCTTGCTAGCATAGTATAGATTTGAAACTTTTTGATTTGCCTATTCTCCTATAAATCATACAGGATCTTACAAATTATACCAATCCCTCAGTGTTGTATATGTATGGCAGATATTTTGTATATTTGGGATATACCTAGTACTACTCAAAAGAAAATATCTAAAACAAATGCTTGTGAAAGTGATATATAACTTATTTTTTGTTGATTATAAACTACCACCAACATATATGGAAGCAATTTTCTTTGGCAAATAGTCATTAATTTTTTATAGTTTGCCGACAAACAAATTAATTATTATTACCTCTCACATATATGAAAGCAATTTTTCCTTGATAAATGGTTATCAATGAATTTCATGAAAAGGGAATAATTGATTTTTGCTACTATTTCCCATCTATTTAAGGATTTGTACCGGTTGGCATCGGACCAAAATTGTATAGTGGCTTCCTAATGGTCTTGAAGATGTTTGTCTTGGATGATCAAGATTAGAGAGCCGCTGACTTTGGTTCAATTATGATAACTTGAAATGCTTCAATATAGCCTCACTTATGTTAAACCCTCATGCATAGTTGATATGTTTACTTGAAAACTCATCTAAAATGGTTTATACTCTATAGAGTCTTTCTATAGATTTATCAATAATGGTAATCTCATTTGTTCCTATTTTAGAGTTATCTAAAAATCTGCCATTCCAGAGAAGGTAAGAATCTTTCTTTAACTTGCTCTTCGAAACAAGCTCCACGTAGAAGTTCTTACTAAGAAAGGATGGTATGTGAGCTCTAGATATATACTATGTAGTGCTAATTTAGAACCCATATCCCATCTTTTAATCAAATGCCCTTTTACTAGGAGTATTTGGTTGACACTAATGATTTAGCTTAATATCAGAGGATGGCCTATCTCATTACATGATTTTTATACAAATTAGAAACAAAGGTAGATTGATGCTTCAATCAAGAGAGCAATGAATCAATTGGTGGCATCATATGTTGTAGTGAAAGTTAATCTTCTAAAAGCATCATAATGCATCTAACCTTGCAAAATGAAATGACTTTTAGAAAGAAGAGTTAACGATTGGAGCATTCAATTAAAAATTGTAAGCTCTAAGTTACACCACATACATAAATATTTTCTAGTAGCAACAAAGATTCTACCATAAGAATAGCATTAAGCTATATCTATATCTTCAGCTAACAAAATAATTTATTTATAATCTTGATTTAATGGGATTATACACTTTCTCATTACTTGTAAACTCATTGATTCTTTATTTGTGTGCATATAATTCTCCCTTATAAACTATTGCATGTAGTCATGACATGAGACCACATCATTATAAATTATAAATAATTATAGAATATTAATTAAAAAATAACTTTTATAACTATACAGTCTCTTTGTGCTTGAACTTTTTTAGTGAAAGATGATGGACATTTCTTCCATTCATGCTATAAGGCTAGATTTTCTTTGATGATCCAACTTTATCATTTTTTTATTTCTAATACACTTTATTTGCTTCTTAGTTTTCTCGTATAAATTATCTTTGTAAATTTGATTATTTTAGCCTCTTCATTTGATACAGGAAGCAACCTTATATTTATCAAATACCAAAAGTTCTAAAGAAGCTCAAAAGATTTTTATTGAAACTTTTTAGAAAGCTCAAGAAAATTTCATAGACGTAACATGAGTGAGTTAAATGTAGTCCTATTAAATTATTTATATGTTTGATGAAGTAGGATCATAGGATACACAAACACACACACAAATAAAAGGTACGGAAGAATAGGATATGGATATTTAACAAATGCTTATGTGAATATAGATGGTAGAGTATCTTGTAATTTGAGATGCCATATGTAACACAATGCCCATTTAAGAGTAAATATGATTGTGCATAATTTTGATCACTTTACTTCTAATCAAAATAAAGAAAGAGGATAGTTAATTTATACTTTTGGTTTTGAAATTTATCAGAATATGTAAGTTATCATTGATGGAAGGAATATATGCATTCACCGAAATATAGTAGATTAATAAGTTTTTAGTAGCTTATAGGGTGTAAATTATGAGGTTTAAGAAACACAAGAAAAGAAAATGGATGCAATGGGTGCTAATGATACTAATTTGGTTCAAGAAGCAGAGAATGAGAAAATGAAAGTAGTAGACTTTGATGATTGTGTGGATTTTGAAGAAGAGTTTGATGACTCATCTAATGATGATGATTCCATTGTTCCTACTCTTGTTATTGATCCAGAAAGAGATGTCTATTCAGGTTCTTTTTAGATCCATTATTTACTCCATTATCAATTGTATGTTTAAACATTTGGATCAACTCTCTCTCCGTGTGTGTCTGTCTGTATGTGTATATGTGTATGTCTCTATATTGTTTTTACTCTTAAATCTTTGAATAAATATCCTGTTGAAATAAGAATAGTATGTGAATGCACTCCTCATGGCTTTGCTTTAGATTCAACTACTTACATTGACAAAACATCGGCAGAGTAGGACAACTTATGTTCTTCCATTGCTAGATTATATTTCACTTTATGGCAACTATTTCTTTTGAGACTTCGTGACAAAATATTTTTAAGTGAGACTTCAAATTCATCATTGTAATGGAGGGTGTTGCCGCTTAGGTCACCATGGCCTGCAATTCTAGCATGGCTCGGATGAGCCAGCCTCTCTGGACTCATCGGATTTTTCTTCACCTTACCTTCATGGTTGGTTGGTCCTGTAAAAAAGATGAGACCTGGGCCGGGGATCCTGACAGTGACACAACGACGATCAAGTCAGTAGGACGACCAAGAAAAATAGATCCTCGGTAACAAGAGCTTATAGTGCCCCCGCTTAGAGGAAAAGTAAAATAGGGGAAAACAAAAAACTAGAGCTTGGGAGGTTCTCACTATTTGGCTTCCTGTCCTTGCTCTCTTACCGTCGTCCCTCCTTTTTTGGAGATCTCTCTTGTGGTAATATAGGAATTGTTCCTTCCCGATCGAGCCCGGAGCTTTGGCCAGTAGCCCATCCTTGGGGAGAATCCGCATGCATGGGATGCAGTTAGCACACTGTAAAACCTGTCTCCCTGGTGGGGTGACTCCCTGTAGAAGGTACGGGTAGTGTGCTACAAGGGTATACACTACGATTAAGCACTTCTGCTTTCAGGAGGTACAGACAATGCGCTACATGATCTGAGGCCTTGGCAAAGCACTCTTCTTATGGGAGATGCAAGCAGTGTGTTATAGGGTTTGGAGCCCCGGTGAAGTGTGTGCCTGCCAGAGGGTGTGGGCGATGTGCTCCGGGACCTGGAACCTCGATGGAGCGTACGCTATGCAGGGGGCAAGTGGCGTGCGCCAGAACTTGTGCCCCGAGCAGAGCACGTGCCTTCATGTGATTGATAGCCTACTCGACGGTGGCTTCGTACCTTCATGTCATGAACCAAGGCTTTCCCGTTCTCTTATCCTCCTAAGATCGTATCTCACTTCTTGCTGCCTTCTTATCTGTGGGGATCGGGCTCGGACAGCAGCTCGACCTCCACTGGGAGCTCGACCTTGGATGGAAGCTCGACCTTGGATGGGAGCTCGATCCTGGACGGGAGCTTGACCTTGGACTGGAGCACGACCTTGGACAATAGCTCAACCTTAGACGGAAGCTTGGTCTCAGCTGGGAGCTCGACCTTGGATAGGAGCTTGACCTCAGCTGGGCCAGGTGGCGCTCTTCACCGCCTTGTTGGCACCATATCAACGGCTCGCCACATCAGAGGGGATTATGGTTTGGAGAAATATAAAGAAAAATAATGATATAGATTAATATGAAATTTATAAAATTAAAATATAACCAAAAGATACTTCAAGCACATCCTCAAACCTTAATATCTTGGTTTTGTGTATACGAAGAAATTGTAAACTACACTCTTTAAATAGCTAAGCAATTCATATACACAATCAATCTTATTACTAACTTCAATATCATAATCAAGCTCCATTCAATTATTCAAGTTTGCATCTCTCTTTCTATTAAATACCTTTTCAAGGTCAATATTTTCCAATTCAAGATTTACTAAAGTTTGCAGGTTATATTCTAGAATTCTTTTGATTTTCTTGAAAATATAAAAGCATTTTTATGGTCTATATATCAAGGCTTGCAATTAGTTTTTCAAGCTCTGAATGTTTTAACGATAGCAAATTATTTAGTTTAAATTTTGATAACTATTAAATTAGATTTTTTCTATTTCTTATATTTATAACACAAGATAAAAATTGCATATATGATAGTTTGTAATTAATTTGAGACTTTCAATTTTTAGTCTTTTAGTCAGTATAAGATGCTATAATTTTATGAAATAATTAACAACCAGGTGTTAACATAACAAAATAGGCACAACATTATATCAATCATCACTCACCTTTATATTATTGTATTGCAAATTAAAATGAGGGCTACAAAAAATATTCAACTATATTTTGCTAAGAAAAAAAGACACCATTCCTTTCTATCATCATCTCCTTCACACAACAACAAATCATAGTCCAAAATGATATCTGATTGAAACAACCATGAGAAAACCGGACTAGACCGTCTCCACCGTTGGATCCAGACTGGACCGTGGTTCAATTCTCCGGCTCGCATATATTTAAGAGGACGGCCGGCTCCCGGGCTAGGGTTTTTGGAAACATAGGAAGGAGCGAGAAGATCGAGCCTCGCCGATGCCGAAGAAAGGGGCCTCCGTTCTCGCCATTCGATCGTTCTCGGCACTCTACAAGGTCAGCTCCTCTTCTCCTCGCCCTCCGCCCTCGCCCCTCCTCTCCCGCCTTGGTTCTTCGCAGGACCTCGCGGACGCTGTCAAGGCGTCGCCCTTGGGCCTTCGCTTCCGGAGGCTGAGCACCGCCGCGCAGAGGACCGACTCCGCCGCCGACCCTACCGTCGGCGGCGGGCAGGAGCCCGCCGGAGATTCCCATCCTGGCCTCAGTGTCTCTTACCCGCAGAGCCCACATGGGTTCTATAACGAACACCCTTATCAGCAGAGAAACGATGGTGTTCATGGAGGAAACCCAATTCCGAGCCCCGATGGGTACCAACGGTGGAATCTTGGTGAGGGTTATGGGGGAAACCCTAATGGGTTTTATAGGGGGAACCCTCTGAGACAGGGACCAGAGAGCTTTCATATGAATTCAAATGAGAATAATGGTAGAGTCGTTGGGGAATACTATCAAAAACCCGACGGCCATTATGGAAGGAATATTGGAGAGGTGAACCAGAGGAGTCCTAATGGACTTTACAGACAAGAATACTATCAGAGCCTTAATGGGCATCAGGGAGTAGGTACTACAGAAAGTTTTCCGCAGAACCCAAATGCTGTCAATGGTTACAAAACAGTAGGAACTGGAGAGCCATTTATGAATCCCAGTGGACTCCATGGAGAAAGCCAAAGAGCGTTTCAGCAAGACCCTAACAGGCAATATGGTTATTATCCCGGGAATAGTTATCAAAATCCCAATTTGTATTACAGGGAGAGCCCGAGAGGTGATATCCCAAATAATATACAGGGGGTTTATGGTGAAAGATCTGGAGACATCCATCAGAGACCTGATGGGAATTATTTAGAAAGACCTGTGGATTTTCAGCAGAGCCCAATGGGGTATCAAGCAGCGAGCCCTGTTAATCCTCAGCAGAACTCTGCTTATTTTCATAGTGAAATTGGCTATTCTCATCCAATGAGTAGTACCCAAGCTAGGGATGGATTGCCTGCTAGCGAGTCTTCCGAAACTGGTGAGAGTGGTGGTTATAAGGGTACCATTGATGAGTTTGATGAATTCTGCAAAGAAGGGAAGGTGAAAGAAGCTGTGGAAGTTTTGTCTTTACTTGAGAAAAATGGTGTGGTTGTGGATGTCCATAGATATTTACACTTGATTCAAGCATGTGGGGAGGCAAGGTCTCTAGAAGAAGCAAGAATTGTCCATGATCATATAGCACGAACGGTGGTTCATTTTGAAGTTGGGGTTCATAACAAGATTTTGGATATGTATTCCAAGTGTGGTTCAATGGTTGATGCTTACCAATTATTTGAGAACATGCCCCAGCGGAACTTGACCTCATGGGATACTATGATTATGGGTCTTTCCAACAATGGTCTTGGAGAGGATGCAATTGATCTTTTTGGCGAGTTTAAGCAGAAGGGATTGAGGCCAGATGGACAAATGTTTGTCACTATTTTTGCTGCTTGTGGCATTCTCGGAGCAGTTGATGAGGGAATGTCGCATTTTGAATCGATGCAGAAGGATTTTGGAATTTCTCCTGGCATGGAACATTATGTGAGCATTGTCAGTATGCTTGGAAGTGCTGGTTACCTGGATGAAGCTCTTGAGTTTATTGAACAAATGCCTGTTGAGCCGAGTGTAGATGTTTGGGAAACTTTGATGAACCTTTGTAGAGCTAATGGAAATGTGGAACTTGGGAATCGATGTGCAGAAATTATTGAGCAGTTGGATTCTACTAGGCTAAATGAACAGACTAAGATTGGTCTTTTGCCTGTGAAAGCCTCAGACCTGGTAAAGGAGAAAGAAAGAAAGAAGGCTAATCTTCTTGAGGTTAGAAGTCGGGTACATGAGTATCGGGCAGGGGATAGATCCCATCCTGAGCATGAGAAGATTTATGCACAGATAAAGGGTTTGGCACCACAAATGAAGGAGGCTGGCTATCTTCCAGAGACACGATTTGTGCTGCATGACATTGACCAAGAATCTAAGGAGGAGGCTTTGCTTTATCACAGTGAGAGGCTGGCTGTTGCTTATGGCCTTATGACTAGCCCAGCACGTTCACCAATTCGAATTATAAAAAATCTTCGTGTTTGTGGAGATTGTCATAATGCTATGAAGATCATATCAAAACTTGTTGGCCGTCAACTTATTGCACGGGATGCTAAGAGGTTTCACCATTTCGAGAATGGAGTCTGTTCTTGCAAGGATTATTGGTGAAATGGAACATGTAAGTTTCTATTACACAAAGCTTTCCCACTCTCCTTTTTTCAAGAGTAAGAATGGAGTGCTTCTAAGGAAAATGTGACAATTATTGTTGTTGCATGCTCCATGTTGCTAATGTAATGAATTTTACTGGTTATATTCATGAACCCTCAGGGAATTTTACTGGTAAAATGATGCCATCATCTTCTTAAATAATGTCCCACATCTAAATGGAGTCTAAAATGTTATGAAAGAAGCAAACTTCTCAATTCTTATGCAATAGGCAACCTTTCCATATGTGAATTTCTCATGCCTAAGATTTCCTTAAGTGTGTTATGCCAAATCTGTGATTCAAGTTTCTTAGCAATGAATGTCAACCAATCATATAACATGTGTCTCTAATATGTTAAAGGCATTTATTAGCAAAAACTGATCAGAGTAGTAGTGTTTGGCTCCTAAATAATTTAACCAGCAAGTACCTTATTCAAGTAGGTACTTATTTCTTGTTAATTGGCTAAAATCTTCCTGCCCCTCCCTCCATTGAATAGATATTATCATGTTAAAACTAAATACGAACAAACAAGATGCTTTCTATTTTATCTGAAATTTCAAAAATGTTAGATTTTATTCAAGAGCGAAAATAGTTATTTGGCTGAATAAACATGAAAAAAGTTGAACAAGTGAACTTTATTGAATTTATTCATGCTTATTCAGAACCAAACATGACTTAAGAATAAAATATATTGTGGGTAAGCGAGATAGTTATCATGCGAATAATGTCCTTATCCATTTGCCCATCCTGAACTTTACTGACTATCAAATAGCAACCAAAGCCTTCATATCAAAGCAAAGCAATATAAAATCTTCCCATAAAACCAAACATGGAATATAAATATCATGAGAAGAGAGAAATTTCCCACCCAATATAAGACATGTTCCAAATATGATAGACTTTAATTCTTACCTTGATGGGTGAATTATAAAGTTTAAGTAAATGATAAAGAATTGTTTGGAATATATTTCTTTCTTTAAGGAAGATTTAAGAGGACTCTAATATGGAGATATATATTAGTTTGTGTTGAAGGTCATGATAAAGAGAAACAAAGACCCAGAATAACATGGACAGAGGTTATGAGGAAAAATATGGCATATAAAAAATTCCCTATGAGCTTGACTATGTTGGAATGATCAGCCTGACTTAGAAAATGTAGCTCTGCCTGCAATCACAGGCCAGTAAATCTTTTCTGAGTGTGAGAGTTCCGTGTACATGTGTCTACCACTGTTTTCTTCTGAATGTTTTTGAATTCATTAGCTTGGTAAACATTATGCCCAAATCTACTTTTCACTGATATTATTTTCAGATATACTTTCTCAATCTCTTTCCATAATACATTTTCATTTTCTTGTTGGTACATTCCTCAGTTTATGATAGAGGAAGAAAAGCAAAGGTTTGAGGGAAGGTTCTGGACCACTCAATGTTGAGTTTGAAAAATATTGAATGACATCCATATTGATAGATTAATCACCTAAATGTTTAGAGCTCATTCATGGTGCATATAAACTAAAACATATTCTAAGAAGAAAGTAGTATATGATAAACATTTGGACCATTAGCTTGTTAAAAAAGACCTCGAGATGATCCAAATTTAACCACTGTTCGGAAACATAGCTCTTGTTATTTTTCAGTAAGTGAAAACATAGCATTTGATGTTACATGATGGGGAGAATTTCAACATTAAAACACTCTCAGAAAATTCTGAAGATTAGTTGTGCTGCATTGAGTCTCTGGATTTGAGTGTTGATGATGTCAATGCCGTTAATTTTGAAGAAAATGGTGTTGTCTTGCTGCTACTCTGGGGTGTGATTGTTTCTTTAAAAGGAGATGAGGCCTTCAGTTACTTAACTCTTGACAAACCAGTTCCTTTAAAAATAATGATCTCTTTGGCATATTTGTGTACTGATTAATGTCTTTTGTTTGGGGTTGGATTACTTATTTTTTAAAAGTAGGAAATAGGTAGTGTATAATATCTCTGATTAGGCTGTAACTTTTTCTACTTACAATAATCAGGAAAATTCATGTAACATATTTGACAAAAAAACAATTATCATATACTGATTCTTTTGCATCTTCATCTGCCATTGGCTTTCCCCTGTCCTCTTTCTTGCTTTAGCTTCTTAACTGTAACCATGCACCGTTCCCCTGTTTAAAGTTTGAAGTAGGATGAAAGTAGATCGGATAATATTCGTCTAAATCTATTTCATATTCGAATTTATCTGGATATAAATAAATATTTGAGCATCTAATTAATATCCGTATTCATATCCATATCTATTAAAGAAAAATAAGTATAAATAGACAACTATCCAATTCGTATTCAAATATTTAATTTCATTTATAGTCCTATTTAATTTTATATAACATTCATAATTTTTTTAAAAAATAAATAGTTGTATCAATATACTATTAACTTGATTTATCATTTATTTAGTAATATCTTTGTTTTTATGATTATAATGTTTAATCATTTGACTTATATCAGTATTTATATCCATATTTTTAGTATCCAATTTATATCCATATCCATTTAAAATGAATATAGATATAAATTTTTGCATCCTATTAATATCTGTATCTGTATTCGTTAGATAAAACAAATATGGACATGGATATCTATTTTCTGCCCTAGTTTTTTTTTTTTAAGCAAGAATTTTCAGCCCTAGTTTGAAGGTTGATCCATCATGTATGAACATCATCTTAGCTTGTCCTCGTAAGGTTTCTGTCATTGAACTTGTTGGTTGCAGCCTTCATGACACCATGAGGGAAGGCATGAGGAAGCTTCATGAGGCAGTCCTCTAATGTTGAGTCTTCTGGCTTCTACGAGCCTTCAATTTTCAAGAAAGAATTTGTTATTGTGACAGAAAACATCGCAGATGATGAGCATTAGCATTGTTGCAATAGCTCTTCCATCCATCAATCAACGACTCTCACTTTTTAACATTTTTTGAATCTACAGAGGCAATGAAATATTCTCTAGGGTTGACCTTTATTATACCTTAGATGCGAGTATAAACTCAGTGGCTATATTCCTGCAAGAACCATCTCAAAAACAAGGCTTGCATCAGCTGCCCCCTTTTGATTTTTCCATTTGTTTCGTTTGCACAGCATCTGATGAGCGTAGCCGTAATAATTGATTCCAAGTTTTGCTTAATGTGAGAGTTCTGTGTACGGTTGTTCTCCTATGTGAAAATATTTAGCTGTGCTTTTCCCATTTCAGACTGGTATTAGGGTTGACGATGGTAATGGTGGTGAAGAGCTCGACATGATAAACCAGAGAATGGAGCAGCTGGTGTCATTGTCATATTCCCAGCCTTTTATTGACAAATTAAAAATGGCTATAGAGCTTCAAGTCCAGAAGCCTTTTCTGTAATAATACCAAAATTTAATGAAGTAAATAAAAAAAAATTATATTTAATGGAAATCATTGCGAGGCCACTGGTTTAGATAGCTTTTTGGGTTCAGTTTGGCAACAATTATCAATGTTTCTGTGATCCAAGAAGAGGAAGAGATGAACAGCAGAGAACTAACAATAAACTGATGAATTGCCGCATGACCCCAACAGGAAGTTAGATGCTCTAATTTGGACGGGTCAGGTATGAACAGTGTTAAAGATCTCGAGGCCATACCATTCTTTATGTAAGTCTTTGACACTGCAAAAGAAATCAAATTTGCCGGTGATTATTTAAATGGTGGATTTCGTAGAACTATGCTTGGCATATTCACTAATTATTCCCATGTTTGGAGGTCTTAGAGGTGTCCAAAATTTTATTGGTGCTGATTTTCTTATTTTTGACCAATTTATTTGATCTATCAATAAACATATAATGTTTCTTGCATGTTTTTAATTAAACTTTTATAATTAGATGAGATGAAGAGATGGTGCCCTGCTGAAGGAGATATTATATACTAGACTGTTCCCACCACATGATTGTACATGCTGTCAATCATAGCTGCTTGTTCATACAAAATAATCATCGATCATTCATCTCAATGCACCATTACAGAAAAATGGCTGTAATTATTAGCATGTATGATTATGGTGCATGTCATATAGAATATAATTTCCCATGATGAAAATATGATAAAGGTAATGTTGAGTTCTGGTTATCAATATCCAACTCCCGGTGCCATTACAAAGCTACTAAATTGATATCCTTAGGGGACTCTAAAGTTTTGAAGCAATTGGGAGAAGAAAAGTCCAAGGTCCGTCCACGGGCACATCTTTCTCTTTGTTTTAGCTATTGGGGGAAAGATCAAATGTTTGTCAGAAAAAAAAATTGCCTGATAATGACCCGGATGGAAGGAGCATGTTTAAGGATTCCCTCATAGCCTTGTTCTAAAATAAAAGAAATATGTTTGGACATACCATCTTGATTTTGCCTTTGGGACGTGCAGTCCCAATTATTAGCTACGTGCTCCAGGAAGTGAGCATTGTAGTGGATTGGGTGGCAGCGAAGCTTTTTAAAAATTGTGAATAGATATAGGGAAAGGGATATTTTGCTTCCCTTTTTTTTTTTTTTCCTTTTTTTTCCTTTTGAAATGTATTCGTACTAAATTTGTATGAATAAGTCTTTTCATTAAAAAAAAATATTTAATATAATTATATAATTTGGTCTCAACACTTCTGTTGCGAATCCAATCCGTTAAACTTGAAAGTTGCCTTATTGGTCGGTGTTACAGTGTCTTTAATTGCTTATGGTCATCGGTCAAATGCGATCTCTTAACATTGTCCAGTTTCATTTGGTTAATTCAATAGCAGATGTGAACAAAACAAGAAACAATGGTTTGAAATGCCAAAAAATTTGGAAGAAAAAAAAAAAGATGAAATGTAATTTATCAGGGACATTACATTAATAATCTCTTACTTTTCATGGTTTGATGGAATAGCTAAAAAAGCAAAAACCTGATTTCAATAGATCGATCTCGCTGCTTTTTCTCCAAGACAGCAATTGCAAATTTGTAGTAGATTACATGGGTGAGTGGCACTGGTCTTTTCTTTTGCGTATGGGTGCAATGTTGTTGTTGTCTAGAAAATATAATCTTGCAACTCCTAAAATTAAAAATGCCACTTCCTGATAAATTTATAAAATATGCATATATATTCTTATTTATTTAAATTCATAAAATCTTATTTAAATTTTTAATAATTTATATTTAATTATTGATTGTTATATTTTATCTAGGAAAGAATAATAAGATATTTGGCTCAAATTGTAAACATGACCTGATCTAAGCCTGACTCAAACCAGAACTTTTCGGGTTGGGTCCGGGTCATACCTGGCCTTGACCCAACCTAACCTTATCCAATCAACTAATAGTCTGGGCCCATAATCATAAAGGGATATCAAATTAGGCCGGGTTAGGGTCAAGCATGTCCCCGTCCGACCCGATCCCTTTGTAGCCTCGGTCTGGCGCTAGTTTATTAGTTAAATAGGCTCGGCTCCCATTTTTTTTTTTTAGAAAAAAGAGAGAGCTCGTCTCCTAGGCGAACTAAGTTGTTCTGGAGGCACAGGGGAACCGATTCCTTCCTTCGAAGGCTGAGAGGCGCGTTTGGGAAGTCCTCGTTGATGCTAGCTGCCATCGCGTTCCGAATTCGATGAAATCTACTCCATTATCTCCCATGGATCGTCGCCATTTTTTCTTCTTATGGTAGCCTTTTGGTCCCCAATCTTCTGATCGTTAGTTTTATAAGAGAAAGAGACGATTATAAAACCCTATCTTGATCCTTTTTAATCCATTGTTCTTGATCCAAATCATTAGGCTCTTGGATTTTTTTTTTTTTAATTTTATATTTTTCTTTTGATTTTTGTGATCTCAAATGGGAAGTTTTTAGCCAGTCCAATCTGGTGGGCGCTAGCTGTGTTTATCATTTGTTGTTCATATGATTAAAGGCATTAATTTTCCTCTTATGTTTGGTACGTCGAGGATTTAATTCTTTGTTGGTTGAGTTGGAATAAGCATTATGCGAATTATGAAATCTTTACTGTGTTCTTCATCAGGAAAAAAAATGTCGTGAAACTTGAGATTATTTTTTTGGATAAAAGTTTTTAACGTTTAAATCTGATGGGCTTGCAACATGAATGTTATTGTTTTTCTACTTATTATTATTATTATTAATTTCAGGTGGTGATGGTAATTGGAAAGGTGTGAGCCTTGATCTTGTTCAGTGAAGCAGAATGGTGTTAGTTTTAGCGTTAGGTGATCTTCACATCCCTCACAGGGCACCTGACCTGCCGGCAAAGTTTAAGACCATGCTTGTCCCGGGGAAAATCCAGCACATTATATGTACTGGAAATTTATGTATTAAGGTGCTTCCCTTCCATATCTTTTTATTTTGCTTTTGATGTTTTTGAGCCTTAGCAAGGACATGGCTTTCTTTCTGATTTTTTCCCTATCTCTGTGGTTTTTGTGTCTAGCATATTCAGTATATTGTTTGTAAAGTTATGATTTGCAACCAAAGGATTCGGAAAATTTCTATCCTATCCCCACCTCAACCGTGACTCCAACTGAAATCGGAACCCTGCCCCTTACCACTTGGGCATGGGTTGATACCATCTGAGCAAGCTCTTGGTGACATTATGTTGTTTCCTTCATCTGAGGAGAGATGGTTGCTTCTTCTTTCAGTCATGGATTTTGTTGATGTAGGGTTTGGACAAAAGTTTGATGGAAAAATGATATAGTCCTTAAGTATTTATGACACTGTAAAACCTCAACCTCTTATGTTACCTGGACCCTTCAATTTAGCCTTAATATCCAGATGTAACACTTTAGCATGAATGTTGGTAGTACACTTAAGGTAATCTACTTTTTCTCCCAGAAAATCAGTATATAATGGCTTTGGGGGCATTCATGACCTGGTAATTTTCTTCTGTTGCTTTAGTTGGTCTTGTACTGATAACACAGATTCTGAATGAGTATTGTTGCTGCGAGCTCCGTTAACATAAGTTTTAATCCATGAAAGTTGTATGCAGTTGGTAGTCCTCCAATTCTGTAGTTTTCATGCATGTAGTTTTGTTGTCAGAATTTTTTTTTGTTCTTATAAATAGTGGGAATCGTATAGACAAGCTTATAACAGTTGGTAATGCTTGAGTATATTATTTTATGATTATAGAAGTAAAAAAGACTTTTCTCAAGAAAGGTTGTGTTTGGTAAGGTTCAAAGAAGAGTGCTTGCATAAGCAAAAGTCGAAGGCTGCTTTTAGGAGAAGCTAAAAAAACAACTTTTTCTTTTATTATTCTTAAATGAAAAACGTATTTTATTTTTTCAATGATAATTAGTTTGCCTCACTTAAGAATAAGCATATTGGATTTGCACTTGAATTGGCCAACATTCAAACCTTGATGACCAGTTTAAAGTCCTTAGTTAAAATAGATATTTCGATAATGTTGGATTTATGTCTACCATAATAAAATCCATCCCTTTTTTTTTTCGAGGCAAGCTTTTTCATTCTTGATATGTCATTATGTATGATGGGATGCCATTTTTTTATAATATTGTAGCTGTATTTTATGTTCAATTATGTTTATTGTCAACAAGCTGTTTGAAGCAGCTCCATTATTATATTCTGAAGAATTATTATACAATTATATTATATTTGATGCATAATGTTGGAACCACAAAAACTGAGCTGATGGTTGTTGATTTTTTGGTACTTGTAGTTTTTGCTTTTTATTCCCATCAGTAATCAAACAACTAAATTATTTTTTGTTTCTTTAGGAAGTTCATGATTACTTGAAGAGCCTATGTCCTGACTTGCATGTTACTCGTGGTGAATATGATGAGGACTCTCGTTATCCAGAGACCAAGACTCTTACCATTGGCCAGTTCAAGCTTGGGCTATGTCATGGCCATCAGGTTGGTTTTCCCTCTATTTGTCCTTTTCTTATCTTTTCTGTGTGTTTTGTTTTGTGGATGTCACAATAATTGTATCTTCATGCCTTTACTGGCTAAACATTTTGGGTATCATGGCATTACCTCATAAAATTATGGGATCTATGCAAAATATCAAATGCCAGATCCACCATGCTCACAATTTTAGGTAGTGGAATTGTTTTCACTCTCGCTAGATGTTTGTGTTCTAGGAAAAAAAATCAAGGGGTCAAATAATTTTATATTGACACATTTTAACGTGAGCTCAGGTATGGTGCCATAAAGTCCAAGGAAGCTCAGAAGAGTCATGGAAGCCTAGAGGGCAGTACTAGAGAGAGCCAGAGCCAAAAGCCAAGAATTCAATATTAGAATAAAAGTAGTCGATATTGTAGTTGACTAAGGTGCTAAGTAGTTGGCTTCCATGCTGACTACTTTATTGAAGTGCATTGCTAGTTCTCTATCTGGGGGGTTTCTGGCATCAGTAGTCGGCTATCATGCCGACTACCTGGAAGATTTTTCACATGTTATTTTTTCTCGTGGATTTTTTGGATCAGTCTTGATCCTAGGGACCTAGGGCTCAGGTTTATGGGTCTCAAGGATGCTAATCCATATATTTGAGCTAAGGATTCAATACAAGGGATGAGTGCATGACAAGATATGGGTGTAGATAGGCTTGGGAGGTGCAATCATGTTGGATTAGCCATTTGGGAGTTTCGTTGATTTTGGGCTTGACCCTATTTTGTATAGATATTTACACAATGTAAATTAGGTCAAGGAAAGTGGAATGCAATCAAAAACTCTTTCTTCCAAGAATACATGCCTATCTTTCTCTCTTTTGTTCTCTTCTCATGAATGCCAAGTTTCCTTCTAGCATAGATTCCGGCTTGACCAAAGCTTCCATATCTTCCTAGTATCTGGTTATTCTTAGGTTCCCAAGATCTGTTTTTTCCAACAATTGGTATCAGAGCCGAGATTTTATGTATAGGAAAGAAGGAAGATATTCAACCCTAGAAATTCTGCCATGCCAGGTTTGCCTCAAGTTTTTTTCAATTTCTTCTTTATGGTGATTTCCATGGTTAGGTGGAGGGTTTATACACGAAGAAGGGTTGAAGGAAAGGTTAGAAGGAGGATCAAGGCTAAGTTTTGATCTCCTGTTGGGATGGTTTTTGAGTGTTTGGAGCGCAGAAGGCCAATTTAAGATTGTGGTGAGGACACCAGAGTTAGGAAGAGACGTCAAAACCCTCCGAGCTCATCGTGGATCACCAATGAGTAGCTGTTCTATTTTAATTTCAGCTTGAGTCCTATAAATAACATTAGCTTGCTTTGTTTTGCAAATTAGTCAAGTTAGGTTTACTTGAAGTAATAGTTCAGGGGTCAAGTCCAATTGTTAGCCAAGATCAGGCCCAATTGTCGAAGCCATGTCACCATGCCATGTCATCGTGCCACGTCACCATGTCATGGGACCTTGTTAACTACCACTTGGAATAGTGTACCATGCCACATCATCTTGGTGGATCAATTCCATGACAAAAGAAGGTTGTCTAAAATTTTCAACATCCGGATATCGAGACATCCGGACATCCAGACATCGAGACATCCAGACATCGAGACATTGGGACATTGAGACATCAAGACATCGGGACAATTTTAAGATGCAAGTTTATCTAAGAGAGGCACCAACCAATTTCTTTCTCATTGTCCTTTTTAAAATCCAAGAAGACACCATTTAAGAGAAGTAAAGCAGAAGGATTATACCTCTCATCTAGTGCCTCTTTTCATCCTCAAATTGTCGCCACTCTAAAAATGGACGCCAACTCAAGTATGTATTCAAATTCAAATAGAAGATTCCAAGATTAAATGGAGATTCATCCAAAATTCAAAGGACTCTTTTATCAAGAAACTTTATCTCAACCAAGGAGCATTTTATTTTTCCTTTTCGCCCAAATAAGGAGAAAGAAGTCGCCCATTTAAATGCCATTCAAATTTTAAGAGAAGTAATAAGAAAGGGCTCTTCTTTCTTATCGCCCTTTATGAAGCCTCTTTGTCGCCCAAGAGAATTCAAATGCAAGGAGTCCAATTCAAATGGAGGGCCTTTTTTATCTACCATTCAAAATTTAAATGTAAGAAAACCAGGAAGGAGTTCACGCCAAGAAGAAAGAAAGATTAGCGCTAATTGTGAGAGAATGGGATGCCATCTCATTTTGCGGCCCATCTTTGTTTCATCGCCTATTCCATGGTAGAGTCTAAGTGCAAGGGAGTCTACCTAGTTTGAATTCAAGAAGAAGATAGAAGGCCATTTTATCTACCCTAATTTTGTATTCAAAAGAATTCTTTCTTATCTTGCTACCATGAATTTGTTCTTATCAAGCTACTATGTAAAGGGGTCTATAAATACCACCCCATTTTTCTCTTGTAAACAATTTTATGAATTATTAATGAAACTCTGTCAGTTTGTTTTTACAATTGCTGGTTAAGCATTGTAATGTGTCTTACAATTGCTGGTTAAGCATTGTAATGTGCTCTGCTGGTTAAGCATTGTATTAGTGTGTGTGGAGTGCCGAAGCCCAATTATATTCCAAGAGTCCAAGATCCAAGTAGCCAGACATCGTCATCTCCGACATCCAGCCCAGATCCAGATCCAAGCCAACCATCCCTCATTCCCTCTCTTTTTCACATTTTCACATTTTTTTTACACTACTAATCACAGTTCTTTGCAGGATCCCTAAAGCTCTTGATCAAAATAGGAGGTTTCCCTTCCCATCCAATCATCAACGAGAAGATCTGCTCCGAAGGAACTAAAGTTTGCAATCCTACCGAGAGATCTTGAGAGTTGAATCTAGATCTGTTGAAACGGAGGGAAAAGCGTTATTGGTAAGTAACCATCCGAATCTTATTAGATCTGGTTGATTGAAGTCAGGACGTCCTAGTTTCGGTGATTTCTTAATCATCGGATCCAGGGTTCTTTATGTGATTAAATGCTAATTATATTGCGGGTAGCTAGTAGAGACTTAGTCTATCTTCATTAAATTAATTTGATAGCTTATCTGAGTTTGCTGCCATTGCTCATCAAAATTAAACTCTTAATTGTTAGACTAGTTTTTGCATCCATCCCGCATCAATTTTGGTATCAGAGCTGGCGTTCCGCATCGGTTTTGGTATCAGAGCATGGTTAGGACTTAGTTTCTCATTAAGACTCGGATCGGGTGCTTCACCATGGCCATCCGGTCATAGAAAAAAGTATGGCTGCAAGACCCTCACATCCCATTCAAAGAGGATTTTCTATAGTGTGTAGGGGTGCCACTGTGATTGATCCTTGAAGAAGAAAACAAAGAGATAGGTATCTTTAGGGTTAATTTTCTGTATTACGTCCATCCCAGTACATGGCCTATTATTTTAATTGTTTCTGCATGTAAGAAGATCAGAAAATCCTGATTTTTATTTTGCTAGATTCATTACATTTGATTTTATTTTTCAGAATTTTCTCAGGATTTAATTCGGCCTGTGGAATTTCTGCATGCCTGGTTAATGCCTGAGAACAGGTTTGCTCTAGAATTTCAGCATATAGTTATTTTGGCCTGTTTAAATTCCAGCATAGTTTAATTTCTGCATTTAGGTTCATATCATTTAATTTTCAGCAATTTATATTTCTGCCAAAATATATCAAAATACACAAAAAAACTTGAGTGCACATCAATAGATTTCATTTGTATGCCATCTTCTGCATAACTTACTATAAGAGCGACAATATCTTAAGATAGGGGAAGGAGGTCATTACCTTTCCTTGGCCCAAGAACAACCCCCTTTGCATTCAAACCTAAGCCGAATTTAAAATCGATTAGGAACCTAATACAGCTTAGGGACACCAACAGGTCGGGTTCGAGTCTTGTGAGTGAACAGTGCACTCAATCGTTCAATTATTATTGGAAGCTGGTGTCTAAGGCTAGAGATCCAGAGGCAAACGCCTTAAGTGGACTGGTGGTTTTTAATTAGAATCCTGTGTCAAGCAGGGGGAGCCTCCCACCACCCACCTCTTACTTGGCCAGTGGAAGGGCTAATTGTTGAGTTGGGTGTAATTTGAGTTAACTCATTCCACTTGAGCTCTAGGTCTAAGAACCCTAGAAGCTACGATTGCATTGCATGACCACTAGATTAGGAGCCTAACCCCAACCCAATCTGATCATGGAGTCTACTATAGAAACCTTACTGAGGACCTTCAGTGACTAATGTGCATGGACAATAGGTTTGACCGACTGGATAAGCGACTCGATAACCTAGAGAGGATCCATAGGACCCGTACTAACCCTCGTTCACCTAAACCAACTTCTCCTGGACCCAGAATTCATCAGCCAGAACCCATTAGGATTAGTGCCCTTTATCAAAAATCAAGATCTAGCCTAGTCCACCTGAGTCGACCCATTCCTCAGCAGATTCGACCCAATTCTCATCCGAGTCGACTAAACCCTAATCCAAGCCGACCCACCCCTATGACCCCATTTATTCCTAAGAATGACCCTAAAGAGGAAATATCTATTGCAGACTCAGAGTTAATTGACCAGAAGATTACTCAGACTGAAATCGTATTAGAAGTATATGAAGCTGGAGAAAACCTGATAGATGATTATAAAGGAGAAGAGGAAGTCGATGAGTCACCTAATGTATTAAAAGGACCATTAGGAAAAGAGAACACGAGGGATTTAACATCCCTACCATTAGGGCTTTACCCGAGAAAATCCTAGAAGAGACCCAAATAGGAGAGCTTAGTCCTGAAATTCTTGAACCAGAGGAATTTATCGAAGATATGATCTCTTTAATTCGGTACCCTCAGGATGAGGTCACCTCTTCGATTCCAATTAATGATCTCTTCCTTGAACTTACTGACATGTTCTTCGATAAAGTGGACTTTTTGCTACCTGTAGATCCATGTCCATTCTTTAAGGTCACCCCCATGAATCCAGACCTAGTTGTCAAACCCTCCTCATATTTCCTAACCTTCCCTGAGGCTTCCAATGTTTTTAGAACCACCCTGTTGCATTTTGTTGAGGTTAGCAAGTTTTATCAGTTCTTTGAGCCTATTCAATTTGCTACTTACTTCTGAAAAACCTTATGGCACTTATTAGGAGTCCATGTCAAATTTTCATCTACATATCATCTATCAACTAGGAATCAAGTCCAAAGTTATAGTTGTAGACCTAATAAATTTTATTTGATAGGAATGCATAGTTGAGTCCGTTAGGTATTAATGTAAGTCATATGCACAACATATTAAGGAATTGCATAAAGAAATAACTAAGAAAATTATTGAAAGCAATGAACTTATGAGCATATGGTTAACTCACATAAACGTTTCAAAGAATTTAATAAGGGAGACTCTGTCATGATCAGACTTTGTCCTGAACGGTTCCCACCTGGAACCATGAAAAAACTACATACCCATAGTGCAGGACCATACAAGATCATAAAGAAAATTGGATCTACTGCCTATGTGATAGATTTATCACTTGAATTAGGTATTAGTCCAACCTTCAATGTATCAGATTTTGTTGAGTATAAGGAGCTAATAACGATACTTATTGAGCCATTTGGACCTGATTCCATCTTTGAGAGTGACCCTATCCCTGAGTGTCCACCAACCAAATTACCAAAAAGGAGAAATAAGATCGAGTGGATTTTGAATGACAAAACTATCACTACTAAGAGTAAGGATTATCAGCATTACCTGGTTCGATGGCAAGGTAGACCGGAATCTGATGATTCGTGGATCACTCGAGAGGATCTGCAAAGAATTAACCCATACTTGCTAGAACATTACCAGAGCAGAGTCAACCCATACTCGACAGGATCGAGTTCCTCCCATCCCGGAAGAATTGGTGAGGAACCAGAGCTAGGAAGAGACATCAAAACCCTCCGAGCTCATTGTGGATCACCAATGAGTAGTTCTATTTTAATTTCAGTTTGAGTCCTATAAATAACATTTGTTTGTTTTGTTTTGCAAATTAGTCAAGTTAGGTTTACTTGAAGTAATAGTCCAGGGGGTTCAAGTCCAATTGTTAGCCAAGGTCAGGCCCAGTTGTTGAAGCCATGTCACCATACCATGTCATCGTGCCACGTCACCATGTCATGGGGCCTTGTTAACTGCCACTTGGAGTAGTGTGCCATGCCACATCACCTTGGTGGATCAATTTCATGATAAAAGAAGGTTGTCCAAAATTTTCACTAGACATCCGGACATCCGGATATTCCGATATCGAGACATCCAGACATCTAGACATCGAGACATTGGGACATCTAGACATCGAGACAATGGGACATTGGGATATCGAGACATCGGGACAATTTTAAGATGCAAGTTTATCCAAGAGATGCGCCAACCAATTTCCTTCTCATCGTCCTTTTTAAAATCTAAGAAGATGCTGTTTAAGAGAAGTAAAGCAGAAGGATTCTATCTCTCATCTAGCACCTCTTTTCATCCTCAAATTGTCGCCACTCTAAGGATGGACGCCAACTCAAATATGTATTCAAATTCAAATAGAAGATTCCAAGATTAAATGGAGATTCATCCAAATTCAAAGGACTCCTCTCTTATCAAGAAACTTTATCTTAACCAAGGAGCATTTTATTTTTCCTTGTCGCCCAAATGAGGAGAAAGAAGTCGCCCATTTAAATGCCATTCAAATTTTAAGAGAAGTAATAAGAAAGGGCTCTTCTTTCTTATCGCCCTTTATGAAGCCTCTTTATCGCCTAAAAGAATTCAAATGCAAGGAGTCCAATTCAAATGGAGGGCCTTTTTTATCTACCATTCAAAATTGAAATGTAAGAAAACCAGGAAGGAGTTCATGCC
Organism: Areca catechu; assembly: GCA_021397845.1. Classification (NCBI taxonomy): domain Eukaryota; kingdom Viridiplantae; phylum Streptophyta; class Magnoliopsida; order Arecales; family Arecaceae; genus Areca; species Areca catechu. The sequence goes on from CM038041.1 coordinate 16,350,994, forward strand.
AAGAGGAAGGAAAGATTAGCGCTAATTGTGAGAGAATGGGGCGGCATCTCATTTTGTGGCCCATCTTTGTTTCATCGCCTATTCCATGGAAAAGTCCAAATGCAAGGGAGTCTACCTAATTTGAATTCAAGAAGAAGATAGAAGGCCATTTTATCTACCCTAATCTTGTATTCAAAAGAATTTTTTCTTATCTTGCTACCATGAATTTGTTCTTATCAAGCTACTATATAAAGGGGTCTATAAATACCACTCCATTTCCCTCTTATAAATGATCTTATGAATTATTAATGAAACTCTGTCAGTTTGTTTTTACAATTGCTGGTTAAGCATTGTAATGTATCTTACAATTGCTGGTTAAGCATTGTAATGTGCTCTGCTCGTTAAGCATTGCATTAGTGTGTATGGAGTGCCAAAGCCCAATTATATTCCAAGAGTCCAAGATCCAAGTAGCCAGACATCGCCATCTCGACATCCAGCCCAAATCCAGATCCAGGCCAACCATCCCTTATTCCCTCTCTTTTTCACATTTCCACATCTTTTCTACACTACTAATCATAGTTCTTTGCAGGATCCCTAGCTCTCTCGATCAGAAGAGGAGGTTTTCCTTGCCATCCAACCATCAACGGGAAGATCTGCTCCGAAGGAACTGAAGTTTGCAATCCTACCGCAAGATTTTGAGAGTTGAATCTAGATCTGTTGAAAAGGAGGAGGAAAAAATGTTATTGGTAAGTAACCATCCGAATCTCATTAGATCTGGTTGATTGAAATCAGGACATCCTAGTTTCGGTGGTTTCTCAATCATCGGATCCAGGGTTCTTTATGTTATTGCATGCTGATTATATTGCGGGTAGCTGGTAGAGACTTAGTCTATCTTCATTAAATTAATTTGATAGCTATCTGAGTTTGCCGCTATTGCTCATCAAAATTAAACTCTTAATTGTTAGACTAGTCTTTGCATCCATCCCACATCAACTTTGGTATCAGAGTTGGCGTTCTGCATCAGGTTGGGTTTTGCTTGATTGTTTGTGATGGCATCAAGCAGATTCAAGATGGATTTCGAGAAGTATTATGGAAAGGGAAACTTCATCTTGTGGCAGCAATGGATGAAGAATTTGTTGATTCAACGGAGCATCTACAAGGTCTTAATTAGAGAGAGACCGGATAAGATTAGTGCTGAGGATTGGGAAGAGCTAGCTTGGTCGGCTAGGTACTAACAGAGGTTTGTACAAAAACTATTGCAAAGAAACTCTGGTTGAGGTTGGAAAATACCTACATGGGAAGAACATGACTAATAAGCTTTGGTTAAAGAAGCAGCTATATAATTTGAGGATGCACGAGGGTAGAGACCTCATTGCCCACATTCAAAGATTCAACCAGGTTTGCTCGGAGGTTGAGTCTGGATGTGAAGATAGATGAGGATCAGGCTCTTTTGTTGTTGTGTTCACTACCAGGTTCATATAATAGTCTGATTACTATCCTAGTATATGGGAAGGAGACTCAACTACGAAGAAGTAGTAGGTGTGCTCAAGTCAAATGAGCAGAGAGAGATCTATAAGGGGAACCCAAATTCGGAGGTGCTTGCTATGAATAAGAGGCAAGGGAGACTGAAGACGAAGGGTAGGAGTAAATCCAAGGATAAATCAAAATCTCAGGACCAGAAGAAAATCTGAAAATATTTCAAGTGTCATCAAACTGGACACTTGAAGAGGAATTGTCCCCTCTTGAAGTCAAAGAGGGTGAAGGCTAGCAACAGTGGTGCACATGCATCTGAGGACAGTGGAGATGATCTACTGGTAGTCTCAAATAATTCCTCAAAGTTTGATAATGCTTGAATATTGGATTTGGCATGCTCACATCACTACACATTTCATTAGGAGTGGTTTGACACCTGTGATAAGTCTGATAGAGATGTTGTAAGCCTTGGAGATGATCACCCTTATATAGTAGTTGGAGTTAGCATAGTTAGGGTGAGGATGTATGATGGAATCATTAAAATTCTGTCTAATGTAAAGCATGTCCCAGAGTTGAAGAAGGATATTATTTCTTTAGCCTACTTGGAGAATTAGGGATATGCTTTTAGTAGCCAATTGGATGGTGAATGTCTAAAGATTTCTAAGGGGACTTTAGTGGTGATGAAAGGGAGAAGGTTGAGCAACAATCTCTAAAGAATGGAGGGCTTAGTAGTTTTTGATAAAGCAGAGATCCTTGCAGCGGCACAGGAAGAATAGTTGGCATATCGACTGTGGTACTATCAAATGAGTCACATGATTGACAAGTGGCTTATGGAGATGAGTAGGAGAGGTCTGATTCTAGCTCTGAAAAGGAAGGAAATGACCTTTGTAAGCCTTGTATCTTTGGCAAACAGCATAGGATAATGTTTGTCGGTAGTACCAAGGAAAGTGAATGTATACTTGATTTGGTGCACTCGGATATTTGGGAACCGATCCCTATTTCTGCTAGAGATGGGGCAAGGTACTTTGTTACATTCATTGATGACTTCTTAAGGAAGCTCTGGATTTATCTGATTAGGAAGAAATCTGAAATTTTCTCCAAGTTTAAAATTTGGAGAGCTGAAGTGGAGAAGGAAACAGGGGGAGCAGTGAAGTGCTTGAGGTCAAATAATGGAAGGGAGTACACGAGCCATAAGTTCAGAAGCTACTGTGAAGAGAATGGCATCAAAAGCTATTATACAATGAGGATGACTCTCCAGTATAAAGTGTCATGGAAATGATGAACCGAACATTGATTGAGAAGGCTAGGAGCATGAGACTGCAGACATCACTTTCAAAGTCTTTTTGGGATGATGCAATAACTTTTACATGTTTTCTTGTCAATAGGTCCCCTCATTACAAGCTAAATAAAGACATTCCAGAAAAGGTCTGGAGTGGGAAGAAGGTGGAGCTTGGCTACCTAGAGGTCTTCGGTTGCACCGCCTATACTCATATTGAAGCAACCGAAAGAAGTAAACTGGATCCAAAGTCTCAAAAGCTCATATTTATTGGTTATCCACAAGGAGTCAAGGGATACTTGTTGTGGGATCCTCAGTCTTAAAAGATCACAGTAAGTAAAGATGTAATATTTGATGAGAAGAGCATCTTGAGAGTACAGGAAATTCTAGATGGAACTGGGAAGGCAGCATAGTACAGCAGTGGGAGATTCAGAGCTCAAGAGTATCTAGAGCTTTTACTTCAAGACAAGTTTAGTTTGAGGTGGAATCGGGTAGATATATTCCCTCGAATGTGGAGGTTTTGAGGGGTGAGCCAGTTGTCCAGGTGGAGATGCAGTTGGAGCCATACAATTCAGACTTGACAGAGAGTTCTAAGGGAGTGGCACTGCACAAGCTAAAGCATGCCGTTAGGAAGTCTGCTAGATATAGCATTAATCAGACCATCTCCTATGCTCTCATCATTGCCAATGGAGATTCTGAAAACTATGAGGAGGCCATGAAGAGTTCTGATGGGGAGTCATGGATGCAGGTCACGATGGAAAAGATGGAGTCGTTAGAGAATAACAAGACTTGTTAATTGGTGGATCTACCAAAAGGTACTCGATCCATTGGCTAAAAGTGGGTGTTCACACGAAAAGAGGTACCTTCGGAACAAGATGGAGTTGGATACAAGATCAGATTGGTAGCAAAGGGATACTCACAGAGGGAAGGCATAGATTATACAAAGATATTCTCTCCTGTGGTCAAACATGCTTTAATTAGAGTGATGCTGTCTTTGGTAGCAGTGTATGATATGGAATTGGAGCAGATGGATGTCAAGACAGCATTTTTATATGGGAGTCTTGAGGACAGATGTACATGTGGCAGCCAGAAGGATTCATGGAGATCGGACAGGAGAAAAAAATGTGCTTACTGCAGAAATCTCTATATGGGTTAAAGCAGTCCCTTTGTCAATGGTACAAAAGATTTGATGCATGTGTTGAGTTTTGGGTTTTAGAGCTGTGAGCATGGCAACTGCTTGTATGTTCATGATGTGGAGGAGGATAATGCTTTGTATTTGCTATTGTATGACTGACATGCTAATAGCAAGTAGGAGTGTCAGGGTAATGCAGAGATTGAAGAAAGCATTACTAGAAGAATTTGAGATGAAGGATCTGGATCCAGCAAAGAAAATCTTTGGAATAAAATTTTTTGGAATTGGAATAGGGGTAACCTCCATTTATCTCAGGGAGGGTAATACAGAAGGTGTTAGAAAGGTTTGGGATAGATAAAACCAAACTAGTAGGAACACCTTTGCCAGGCCACTTTTCTCTTTCGAAGCAGCAGTGCCCACAAACAGAAGAGGAAAGGGAATATATGGACAGGATCCCATATGCCAATATAGTGGGGAGCATCATGTACGCGATGGTGTATTGCAGGCCTAACATAACACATGCTATTAGCCAGGTTAGCAGGTATATGGCTAATCCAAGCAAGGAATATTGGTAAGCATTAAAGTGGATATTTCGATACTTGCAGGGGATCGGTAGGCTTGAACTAACTTTTGGATAGCCAAAAGGACCTAAGGGACAACACTTTATAGAGGTAGGTGTAGTTACAGGTTAGTTGAAAGGGTTCGTTGATACAAACTTTGCAGGTAATTTGGATACAAAAAGGTCTACTACTGGTTGTGTTCAGCATGCATGGAGGACCGGTTTCTTAGAGATCAACCCTTCAGCCTTTTGTACAGCCTTGTCTACCACAATGGCCGAATATACATGCATTATAGAGGCTGCAAAGGAAGCCTTATGGGTAAGAAGGCTGATTGCTAAAATGAAAGTGGAGCAGAGTATAGTGATATTGCACAGTGATAGTCAGAGTGCTCTAAGTTTGCTCAGAACTCAGTCTATCATGCACGTACAAAGCATATAAACATGAGGTACCATAAGATTAGAGAGCTAGTAGAAGTAAGTGAGATGGAGCTGGTGAAGGCCCATACAAAGGCGAACCGATCAGATGCACTCACAAAGGTTTTTCCTAGAGACAATTTTCAAGTATGTGTGGGACTGATGGGTTTGAAGGATAAGGCTGAGTTCAAAAGGACTTTTGAGCACCAAGGTGGAGAACGTGTTCTCCATGTGCTCAAATATGATGCCCTAAGAGGAGCCATGGAAGCTTGGAGATCAATACCAAAGAAAGCCAGAGCCATAAGCCAAAAATTCAGCATCAGAATAAAAGTAGTTGGCATGATAGTCGATTAGGTGCTAAGTAGTCAACTTCCATGCCGACTACTTTGTTGATGTTCCATGCCAATTCTGTCTTGAGGGTTTTTGGCATCAGTAGTCGGCATAATAGCCGACTACTAAGGGCTAGATGTTATGTCTGGCATTAATAGTCGGCTATCATACCGCCTACCTAGGAGATTTTTCATGGGCTATTTTTTCCATGGGTTTTTTTTGGATCGATCTTGATCCTAGGGACTTGGGGCTCAGGTTTATGGATCTCAAGGGTGCTAATTCATATATTTGGGCTAGGAATTGAGTCCAAGGGATGAGTGCATGACAAGACATGCATGTACACAATCTTGGGGGTGCAATCATGTTAGATTAGCTATTTGGGAGTTTTGTTGAATTTGGGCTTGATCCAATTTTGTATATATATATATACAATATAAATTAGGTCAAGAAAAGTGGAATGCAATCAGAAAATTTTCTTTCAAGAACACACGCCCGTCTCTCTCTTCTCTTCTCGTGAATGCTAGGTTTTCTTCTAGCATGGATTGTCTTTATCAAAACTTTCACAGATTGTCTTCCTGGTATCTGGTTAATCCCAGGTTTCCACGGATGGTTTGTTTTGTCCAACACTTTAGGTGTATCTAAACCATGGTCAGTACCAAACCATGTCAGGCATCCAAATTGGACTCGTGATTGACTGAGTTCTAGGGCATATATGGGACCCTGATCCCATGAGAACTGGTCAGGGCCCAACTGGAATTGCTTGGTAACGATCAGTGCCAATAGGATAGGGACCAGGAGCATTTGATTCCAGTTAATACACAACCTGGATGTGGTTAAAGGGCCCAAACTAGCTTCTTTTTCTCGATCGCATTCAAACCAAGAAAAGAAAATAGAAGGGACAAAGAGCGGAAGAAGAGGAAAAGCTGGTACCGTCCTCCCCCAATCCAAAATCTTTTATGGATATAAATAGTCTCCTCTCCCACCTTCTTATCTGTTTTCCACTGAAAGTGGCTGAAAATCCAAAAAGTAAGGGAACCCATGCTGAATGTGACCAGTATCAGCATTTCAAACCCATTTTGGCTCAGAAACCTCACCTAACATAAATAAATATAAAATATCCTAAACAACAATAAAAAGCATCACAACAAATAGAACAACAAATCTAAGAAGTGGGGATCCTGGTAGGTAACGAGGTGCCGACAAGCCCCAAGTGTTGGTACAAGGGCATCATAGTGCTCAGAAGAACAAGAGGATCCAAGCAGTGTGGATCAAATTGGAATTGTTTTTCCATGTCCTTTTCTGGACTCATCCTAGTAAGCAATAAAGCAATGATGTTTGAAAAATTGAAAGCAATATTAATGTTGTCCTAGGAAAAAATCATTATTTTCCCAATGCAATCTAAAGATGTCACTTTATCTTTTTGATATGATCATATACAAAATGATAAATGGAGAACAAATTAAATCTTATCAGGGTAGAGCTTGGTTGCTTTATTCATGATTATGAGGTTGTGGACACATAATAATTGATCCCCATGAATGACATCATTTGATTTTATGGTTTTGTTTGTTTGGTAGAGTGAAGGACATGGAAAATGTGATCTCCTAGCTTTTTCAGAAGATCTGGAATAGCAGCTCAGCAAAGAAAATATTCTACTAATTGTAATGCATATTTATATTAGGACAGTCTGGACCCTAGAATGGTGATTAGAGAGTTCGGAGATGCTAACAGAATAGATTTCCTTGTATTTACTAAACTTACAGAGGCTCTCAAGTAAACGGACGAGTAGATTATCATGAAACACTGATGTACATAACCTTGGTGCATGAATCTTATGGTTCCTTATTCATGACTAATGCAGGGGTTGATATAAGATAAACCTTTGTTTATCAGGTAAAAAAGCCTTTTATCTGTTTTTAGATTAATATCTAACATAGTGCTACATTAGAGTTGATAAGCCTTGTTGACATCAATTCTGCAAGAGCTAGTATTCATAGATCATGGTTGATATGAATTTTTATTGTAAGTGAAGTTCTTACTTCATATATTTGATTCATAACCTTGGTGCGTGAATCTTATGGTTCTTTATTCATGACAAATGCAGGGGTTGATATAAGATAAACCTTTGTTTATCACGTTACAAAACCTTTTATCTGGTTTTAGTTAGATTAATCTAACATAGTGCTACATTAGAGTTGATAAGCCTTGTTGACATTAATTCTGCAAGAGCTAGCATTCGTAGATCATGCTTGCTATGAATTTTTATTGTTAGCAAAGTTCTTCATATATTTAATTTTATCCATCCAAATGCCCCTCTTTAGCTATTTATTTCCTAAACTTATTTCAAGCATTAATTCTCATGTGAGTAGTTCTCTCACTTTCTTTGATAAAATGAATGCAGATCATCCCATGGGGTGACTTGGATTCCTTAGCCATGCTTCAGAGGCAGTTGGATGTTGACATCCTTGTGACAGGCCACACCCATCAGTTCAAGGCCTACAAGCATGAAGGTGGTGTCGTCATAAATCCTGGCTCTGCAACGGGTGCCTATAGCAGCATCACCTATGATGTCAACCCGAGCTTTGTGCTCATGGACATTGATGGCCTCCGAGTAGTGGTGTACGTCTATGAGCTAATTGATGGAGAGGTCAAGGTCGACAAGATCGACTTTAAGAAGACTGCAACAGCCAATGCTTCTCACTAAAACTCTGCAAGCCATTGTCACCATGTAATTTAACTGAATGTGCTGGTGTTACATTTGGAATTCTGTTTTCTTTTTAGACTTGAATGTGGCTTTTGATAATTGCTGAAGAGTGGTTGCTTTGCATATCAAAAACGGAGCTAGCCCTGTAGATTGTTAATGCTAAAGGAATCTTTTTGTGAGTGATTTCTTTACTCCTTGAAAATTTTCATCGCCTTTTGGGATCAATGGTATTTAGTGAGTTTGGTAAATTTACTTATCATTCCCATCTCCCAGAAAATCAAGCAGCCCAGGTATGCAAGCCAAGCGAGTAATCAGAACATGCCACATGTGGATTCCACCACCGATGGTTTCTCTGGGTATGTCACGAGAGATCAGGGTGGAAGTAACATCCATGCTAGGAGCTGAGCAGGCTGCATCCTTTAGTTGTAATTGAGGCATCCATTGTGCCTGGAGACCATGGAGGAGGGACAGACATGAAGGGCTCGAGATATGGGTTTTGAGGGATACATGATTAGATCGAATGTTATGTTGCTTAGAATACATTTCAGTAAACCAATACATGATTAGATCAAATGTTACGTTGCTTAGAATACATTTCAGTAAGCCTTCTCTTAAATGTTTATCATAAGGTGAAAAGATTCTCTGACGTAATACACTGAGAACATACCTTGGTTGCCAACAGTTGCAACCTTTATTCTTTCTCTGAGAAAATTATCAGAAGGAGAAGTTGCAACCTTTATTCTTTCTTTGAGAAAATTATCAGAAGGAGAACTTGAACAACATGTAATGTTTGTAAACCTCCCCAGGATTCACGATTGTGGATGGAAAGTTAGGATGGTTCACAGCATCTGGAAACCCTTGTGTCTCAAGGCACAGAGCAGCATGCTGACCATAAACAAAGCCACCCTTACCCTTGACATCCTTCAAAAAGTTGCTAGTGTAAAATTGCACCCCCGGCTGGTTCGACCACAGCTCGAACGCCCTCCCCGAGCGACCGTCCTCCACGACCGCAACCTTCCTCACCCCGTGACCGTCCATCGGCAAATCAAGAACATAGTTAATGTCATATCCACCAGTTAACTCATTGATGCGGCTCCCTACGACCATGGGCTTCAGGAAGTCATAAGGGGTCCCCGAAACTGATACGATCTGGCCGGTTGGAATGAGGTGGCTATCACTTGGTGTTACATGAGATGCAAAGATCTGGACCGTGTTCGATAGGATCGTGCCGCTGTTATGGCCACCCAGGTTCCAATAGGTGTGCTGCAAAAGGTTCACAGGGGTGGCCTTGTTTCCAGGCTTTGCATCCATGGTCACACTCAGTTCATAGGCCCCAGAAATCTTATAGGTCACATAGACATCTAGATCACCAGGAAAGCCTGTCGTAGTTGACAAAAAAGAGTTGTAATTAATTAACATTCAGAGAGGGTGAGAGAGTATTTGTATATGGTTTGATATAACAAATGATTTATGTCTTAATTATTTAACGACGAGATATATAACAACAAGAGGATACCTTGTTCGCCATCAAAACTATGATAGTATAGTGTGATGTAAGGAAATTCACCATCTACTTTCTCTTTTACAGTCCAGATGACATGACTGAAACCTCTGTGCCCACCTGAAATTAAAATACAGAGGAAATTACACCAGCAGATGTTGAAAGCTACGAAGTGATCACGTAGGGAAGGAAAGGTATACCATGAAGTGAGTTGTTTCCATCATTAACATATAATCTATATGCCTTCCCGTTTAGAACAAATCGTGCTCCGGATATTCTGTTACCGACACGCCCAACCAATGCTCCAAAATATGCACTATTGTTCTGATAACAAAGTCAATGGTAGGGAATTGATGGTTATCGAGTTTAACAGAATCGACAGATATCGAAGGAGATGTCAACTTCAAATTAGAAGGAAAAGTCTAAATGATCCATAGCACATAATGATCCACATATTAATTCCAAGACCAATTAGGTTTCAAGAATTAAAAAACATCAAATATTTAGTTCTAAGGCAAGCACTCAGTCATCATCACCAACATCAACTCATATCCGTAGATAAAAGTCAACAAGCCAAAGCACATTGGTTTAAGCTGGTTAAGTTAATCCTCTACTCTTCATTCTCATAAGGGTATAATCAAACATATGATAAATTAAATATCGGAAACCATGTGAATGGTCTAATCATAAATCAACAAATAAAAAAAAAAAAAAAAGCATGTCCTCTTAAAAGAAAGAACAGTGAGGCACTCTGCCATTCACATGGCATTACTTTTAAAAATGATCTAACTTTATTTCGTCAATGAACTTTGAGAGTATATACTATTCAAATATATTACAACAAGGAATAAAATATGGCAACCCAATATGATAAAGCTAAAATACAGCTAACTCTTCAACCGATGTTACGTCTTCCAACAAACACTTCTTGATCGACAACCATCGGCAAATGTACCAAGGAATCAGCTTCCTGCCTCTTCATAGCTCAACTAAACAATGTCAATTCCTTGGGGTGGCTACCATGGATGCCGTAAGGAATTAATCTGCCCACCACATTCATACATTTGCGTTCCTCCTATGTCACACTAAAATTGGAATTCCTAAGTTATAAATTCAAGTAGATATGTTCATTTTTTAATTTTTTTCATAATATCTTAATTTAGTTTTTGTTCCCTAAGGGTGAAAAATAAGAGAAGTGCAGCAAGGTGAAGAAACCGGGAACCAGAATAATCTTTAAGCTTAATCACTTCAAATTCCTTTTAGTGCTAAACTTTAATCCAAGAAAAGGTGAGGAACTGAGAAAAAAAAAAAAAAGTTACAGGAAAAGAAGAGACATGGGCCCTGATTTCTACCTAAATGAATAACAGAGCCAGCATCAAGGCTACATGCATCGTGGAATAGAAACTTTAAAGGTAAAAGAAACAAAAAGAGTTATTCAAAGGCAAAGATCTAGTAATCTTACAATATATGGGCCAAGTCCATCAAAACCAAGAACAACATCAGCCAGATTCCCTGCAGAAGAAAGAGGAAAAATCAGAGATTTACGACCAAAAGGCATGAAAAAAAAAAAAGAAAGAAAACTTTTTCACAGATAGATCCGAGACAAAAGAAAAAGAAAACGAAAACTTCAAACTTTCAAAAGCCATAAAAAAGAAGGGAAAAAAAAAAAAGTTCAAACTTTTAGAGGCTTTGTAAGAGCGACCAGCATGGATCCAGAAAAGTTCAAGCTTTTAGAGGCTTTGTAAGGGCAACCAACATGAATCCAGACCTTTTGAGTCAGGAAGAACAACGGAGACGATGGTGGCACCCCAGTTGGAGATCTTCACAGAGAAATCCCCCTTCTTGAGCTCATAAAACCCCACCATTTTCCTTGGGCTGGCAGTGGAAGCACTCACCAAAGCCAAGGCCACCAGAGAGAGGCAGAGAACCAAAGGAGGTCTGGCCATGGCTCCCAGGAGAAGAGAACGCCGACATGGAACTCAGGGACCGGTGGTCAAATAATATTGAGTTGGGGGCGAAAGATCTATAAAAAATAACAATGCAAGGATAGGATGTGCCAAAGTTAGAAGCGGTTTGTCACTTTTTTTTTCTTCCAGGAGGATTCGTCTCATCCTGAGAAAGGTTCACCCACAAGAGGGGTTGTGGAATTTTCCTGAATATTAATTATTCACCGGTTTCAAATCTTACAGTATCTGACAGAGCTCATGCATTCCAAATAAATTTACAGTGTTGAATTTTTTTTTTTCTTTTTTTTATTTTTTTTTAATTTTTATTTTTAACTAGTACGTGGCACAGTTGGACGCGTTACTTACCTCACAACCAATGAGAAGGGATTCGAGTCCTGATTTTGATATATTTCGATTGAAAAATTTAGAAATAAAATAAAAAATAAAAAAATAGTCCAGAAATAAAATTAAAAAAAAAATTAATAAAATAATTCTGAAGTTCCTGTTGACCGATGGTACACCTTCGGATAGAAAATGGCTACAAAAAAAATTAATATATGCCGTGTATCGAACATTTCCTGATTAGGATTGGGAGACCGTCTAGAAATTAATATGTACCGTGTATCGAACATTTTCTGGCTGGGATTGGGAGACCGTCTAGAAGTAGCCACGTCTTGGATCTAACTCCTCTTTCTTTTTTATAAAAAAAAAATAGGATTTTTTTTAAATAATATTTTTTTAAAATTTTATTCCAATAATTAATGCCAGGTAAAAGATTAATAATTATGTATATTTCTATTAATATTTAAATTATTTATTTATTTATTTATTTATGATCAAGGATGCTTTATTTTATGGATGGAAGAAAGTTTTTTACTGGAGGGTGTTGGGGTGACAGAAGGACTACAGTTACGGAGCGTTAAGAAAAATATTCACGACTTTGGATATAAATAAATAGAAAAATATTAATCTTGAGAAGATGAATGCTTTAGCAATTTGTTAACCTAAAGTACGTCGAGCATTAACTACTCTTTCTTAGGGGATCCCATTATTGTCCAAAACCACTGCAACAAGTGACTTAATGATCAATGGTACATGAAAGAGCATGAGGTGTGCAAAAGCCGCCTTTAATCAACAAGAACCATAATAATCACCAATCAAGAATAATAATCACCGAAAGTACCGTAGGACAATAGTACTGCACCCTATAAATTAAGGCTTCTTGTGATGTTTATATATTTTTGAACCTAAACATCTAAATGTTCAAATTTTTAGGTAGGATCTTCACATAATATCAAAGCCCGCAGATCCTTCTTGCCTACAGCAACCTCCACACCCTTACTGAACAGTGTCCTTAGATATGGTGGCTAGCTTCATTAGTTTATGTTTAATCAAATCAATTTAGTTTTGCCTGCTAGATGGACCATATCCAAGATTATTATAATTGAAAATATCTTTGCTTCAATCATTACCTTTAACTCCCACTTTTCTTTAACTAGCTTTCTTTTTTTAAAAAGTTGAATAGTATTTTCATTATATTCTCAAGAGCCTTATGAGACTTTTGCAATCATTCTATCCTAGGTGTCATCCTCACCTCAGCTTTGTTTTGTTGGAGCAAGACCGCTTCATGTAATGCTCGGATTCTCCTTGATACCCTCATGGTGAAAAAGGAACACATCATCAAGGAAGAGATGGGGCGCGCCATCCGCTCCCATCGCAGTGACGAGTCCTCATGGGACTGCACACACGAGAGAGAACCAGAAGAAGATAGACTAGGATTTTTGAGGAGAAAAGGGATCGCATATTATTTCCCAACTTCTAGTCATTCTTTATATACAAAATAGATATAATCCTAGATCACAACCGACCTAGCCCTAAAAAACTCCCCCCTCTAAGTCACTTGAGAAAATTCAAACCCAAGCCCATGTACACCCATGTCTCACTAGTTCTCTCTATCTTGGGTCAAAATCCTGACCTAACATGACTCAGATCCCTGGAAACTTATAAACCAGCTTCCAGACCTGTGTGACTCCACTCAAGACTTGGAGTACCACATTAGCCCCAACAATCTCCACCTTGGTGCCATAAGTCTTGACAAGCTCCGCGTGACTGTCTGCACCCTTCCTGCTATCTTCAAAACTGACATCTTCCCGTCGAAGCCACCTCGCCTTCTGATGCGCGTCGCAACGCAGCGATTTAGAACCTTAAATCCACTACTCTAAAGGGTAGAATAGTAGGAGTAAGGGTCGAACCCACGGAGACTTTGGGGTTACTTTGAAGAAGAATATTCTTTTGATTTAAAATAAACTAAAACAAACTAGAACTAATGCAAGAAATAGATGTAAATAACGAACTCGTAAAATAACTCAGATATGACCTATCTCAAGAGTACGGCCCGTACTCGTGGATCACGGCCCGTCCCTTAGGTATAGGTCAGTCAAAAGTTAATTCACTTCGACTTATCTCAAACGCTAATCCAACATGACTCCAGTATTACTTCAAATAAAAATAAATAAAAACAAACATTTATTAATATAAAGCAAAATAAACATTTATTGCATAAGAATTTGGGGTACACAGAGAAAATAAAAGAAAAGTATGGGAACAAGGATCCCTTTCTCCCTTTTTATCTGACTCTCTGTAACAGCAACAACAGGAACTGGAACTATGGACGATAAGAAAGTGGAGCCTCCCCAAAATTCTTCCTTCCCGAAGGGGCCCGTGTGGGAACCTCGGTGATTTTCTCATCCCAATCTGCTTCTCAAACTCAGCGCTATCTTCTCATCTGATATCCTTTAAGACCATATCTCCATCTTGAAAATCAAACTCAAAAATCCTATCGCACAACCCGCGTCCATCCAGCATCGTCCGACTACTCTTCTCGTTTCGATGCTTATCCTTGTTTTCGGACATCTATCCGAGTCCGAGCAAACTTCCTCCATGATCACGAATCAGCAAGGGACGGCACCAAGAGGAAGCTTGGAGGCAGCAGGGGCGGTGACAAGCGGCTTTAAGATGGCGACGGCTTTCGGCAGCGGGTGGCGGTGTGAAGAGGAGCAGTGGTGGTCGACAGCTCGGGACAGTGGACCGGGGGCTCACGGTGGCAACGGTGGCGGCAGCGGCTTGGGGCGACGGGCGGTAGCGCGCGGGAGAGCAGCGATAGAGCTTGGACAGCTTCAAGCGGCGCCGAGGAAGATGACACGCAGCAACAGGTTTCTGGTGGCTTTTCCGGCCGTTAGGACAGTCTCCGGCCAACAGTAAGGGTGGCAATGGCTTGGGCGGCGCCGGGAACATCCCTCCGGCAAGTTTCGGAGCAAACAGAGCTCGGTGGTCCACAGCTCTGCCCGTGGACCGGCGGAAATGGCATCTGTGGATCGGCTGCAATTTTGTGGACCGAACAATCGGACCACAGCGAACCGGCCATAAATTTTAAGTTGATGCTCCAAAAATCGTGCCACTTTAAAATCTATGCTAAAATCTTCTAAAATCTATTTCAGGCCCGTTCGAACTTCGATTTGGATCCGGTTTGCACCGTTGGATTCCTAAAATCGAGCTCTACATGTTTATGGAGTTAATTCCTGCAAAGTATCCCAAAAAGTATCAATTTAAATCAAATAAAGTTGGATTAATTTTCATTATTCTAATATCTAACACCTTCCTAGCTGGAACATCGACCCGTGCTCCACAGCTCCTGAGACTCGTGCTCCATCGCACTCCTGACCTCGAACTGATATCTTCCTGCTCTATGCCTGTGACTGCAATACAAATCCGAGTTTCTGTAGTACACCCAGACAGCTGTGCAAACCTAATGCTAATGTCAGACCTCTTCAACTTCTGAGCTTCCTAGGAGGCCTTTGAGATGATCGCCTCCTCAGCTGAAGATCAGTACAAGTTCCTTGGGACCAACCTGTACTTGCTCCATAGCACCAACTTGAGATCTCTGTTGTAGGCTTCCTTCTGCCAAGCAGTTGCATCACTCACCCTGGACTTCTTGGAAAGACCCGCAATGATCCTGAACCGGCACTCACTGCACCCAGAGCTCCACCTGACACTGTCTCTACAGAGCCATGCCAAACTCTGCACACTCTGCTCCACCTGGCTAAGTGTACCCCTGGCGCTCGTGCTAGGATCTGGCCAGTATCCCTGCACCTCCCACTCTGAACTCGTGCCAAAGCTCTCTCTCCAGCCATGAAGACACCTCCAACCAGTGCTCCACCTGAAACCAAAGTCCACCTGATGCCATAGAAGTCAACCTCGAGGCCAGCAACTCAATGCTGCCCTACTGAGCCTGCACCTGAACCTCGTATCAAATCGCTGCCTCCTCGGACCTTCTGCATCACCATGGACCCCTCCGAAATTATTTCGAATACTCTGCATCCCTGCAGGAACCTCCAAAACCCAGGAGCCCATCCCAACTCCTCTAACCCAGTGACTGACCCAGCAACCATCTCCAGGGGCTACTCCATCATGTCCCAGCCTGTCTCCCGGCTGCATGATGTCCCTGGCACTCCCTGTAACCTGTCCTCGGTCTCCCTGAGCTACCATCTCCATTAGCTCCAGTCTCCGTCCCTAGGCCAATGCCGCCATACTGGGACACTCCCGATTATCCGATACCTCTGGCACTCCCTAAGACTGTTCCCTGTCTTCCTGAGCTGCCTCTGCTGATGTACTCCGGTCTTCCTGAGATATCCATCTCTCGAGACCCACCTCTAACCATGCGGGATACCACCCACGTCCAGCTCCATCACGATCAAGGTAGTTAGAGTACTACCGATTGCTCTCCTTCACAGTGATCAAGAACCTGGTCCACTATCGATGGAGCTACCAGTCATGCTCTGAAAGATCTCCGGTATATATCGCTCCACCTGTGCTAAACCACAGATCACCCGACCTGCCATTACTCCACAGCACAGGACCTGCAGCTCTACACCACCATCACGAACTCCTGCACCACCGGATCCATCATCTTCGATGAGATCTGCTCCACCAACAAACCTCCACATTACTCCCGATACCATGAACCTCTGTCCACTAAGGAGTGCCAAAGATGGAACCATCCTGCACGTGCTGCCCACACACATGACCATTTCACCACGATCTCCACATACGCAACATCCATGATCTGACTCCATCACCAGATTCATCCCAGCTCAACATGAAGAGCTCAAAAAATGAAGTCCAACAGCACAGACGGGGCTCAAATCAGAGTTCAATTGAGCTCAGAATCGTCGAAAACCCATCAGCACAAATTTCAGAGCATAGAGTTTGAGTGTTCTAGTCCACCGTGAACCAGCCCAAGGGTTCATGAATGCCATTTGGATCTATAATGGCCATGGCTGTCAGTCCACGGCGGAGAACCGTGGACCGCAGCCTCTCCTGGCCACTGCCTTCACCTCTGGCCACCGTACCTCGACTCTAGCTACCGCCCGTGGTTGTGTTGCGCCTCCGGCGATCGCCCGCACGCCATTCGTGCGAGATCTGCTCCGATCGGGTCTGCGACACTTCGATCGAGCCTGAGCCCAGCGCCTCGCCCTGCGCCGCTCCTACGATGCCCGACGCCACTGTCTCCTTGCGGTGCAGCACCCAGCGAGCCCACTGCAACGCCCCACGCCGGGCTCACGCGCTGCTCCCTACGATGTTGCATCTCCCAGATCCTCTCTCTCTTTATTTTCATGAAGGGCAGTGAGCCCTTACCTCCAGATCTCGGCACCTCGAGATCTGCACCACCATCGTGACGTCCTCTTCCCTATTTCTTTCACGCCACTGCATCAAAACTTGGCTCTGATACCAATTGTTGGAGCAAGACCACTCCACGGAATGCCCGGGATCCTCCTTGATGCCACCATGACAGAAAGGGAACACATCACCAAGGAAGAGATGGGGCGCGCCATCCGCTCTCGTCGCGGAGGCGAGCCGCCATGGGTTGCACACATGAAAGAGAAACAGAAGAAGATAGGTTAGGGTTTTGGAGGAGAAAAGGGATTGCATCTTATTTTCTGACTTCCGGTCGTTCTTTAAATACAAAACAAATATAATCCTAGGTTACAACCGACCTAGCCCTAAAAAACTCTCTCCCTCTGAGTTACTTGAGAAAACTCAAATCCAAGTCCATGTACACCCATGTCTCACTAGTTCTCTCTACCCTGGATCAAAACCCTGACCCAACATGACTCAGATCCCTGGAAACTTATAAACCAGCTTTCAAACCTGTGTGGCTCCACTCAAGACTTAGAGCACTACATTAGCCCCAACATGTTTGTGGTTCTCCTGCCCTTGGACATTTTGATTTTGCACTAAATTTGAAGTCCCCACTAAGAAAGGTTTGATAGTGAGGTGATCTAGAAGCCTTCATCTCCGGTTCAAAGTTCATCAGAAGAGAAACCATTCTCCAACTCATTGATTCAGAAAGAAAGTTACCGTTAAGATGACTTTTTTTTTTTTAAATGAAATGATAGGGGTTGCAAGTCCCTTCATTATAAGAATTAGTAATTTATACAACCAAGAATGTTAGGAGGAGAACTACAATAAATAATGTTTGTAGAATAAAATTGTTAGTAAAATTTTGAACCCAGACCTCACCTCTGATCAGAGAAAAGTTCAAGTAGGGACATGCACTTTACTTTCTAATGACATGTTAAAACTTTAACAAATAAAGTATAAACAGGGGGAACAAATTGTTTTGATGTCATCAATTTTAAGTTGGCTGACTTTTCAAATACTACATTGGATGTGATCCTATCTAATTAGGCCGATAACGGAGATGGTTGCACTGACTAAACAGGTCTAACCAAAAATATTTTGTTGCCCTGTTAAACAACCAAGTTAGTAATTTATTTATCCTATTACCCAACATATCCACTATTTTGAATATAGGATCAAAAAATATTACTTCTTGAAAGAATAATGTTTTATCAATTTGTCCGGTTCAAGTGTATGTGTTAAAAATAATTACTGAATAAAAAGAAAATTAGAGAGAAAGAAAGAGAAATTTAATTTTATTATCTCGGTTTCAGTTTTATTTAATACATCTTATGAATTATTTATAATGATGTATAAATATCATACAAAAAAATAATAACAACTGATATGAAATCAGAATAATAAAAAATAATAATAATAAGTGATACAAAATCATGTTAATAAAAAAAATAATATAGAATCAAGCTAATGAAGAAAAATATCATGAAATCAACTTTATATGATTCCAAGAATCATACTACTATTATCAAATTAAAAAAATTAAAAAATAAACTAAGAATTGGATTTTGGTCACTATTTCTGGCAATAGCAAATCATGCATCAACAAAGATAGGGGCGTGAGCATCTAATGCCTCATAACTAAAAAAGAGCATGCGGTCATACTGGTCCCTCTTTCATCTCCTATTATCTATTTGTTTTAATTACCACTCCTCCCAACCTCAATTCCTTTTTCAAAATAAATTTAACTTGATTTTTTTGGTATAAGCGGACGATCACATTACTCTAGTATGAGTGCAGCCCCAAAGATCAAAAAATTAAAAATCCTGCATGGCTTATGGGATGACCTTATTCTAACATTAGGTCCAGTCATCAAAGTGCTCAGCAACAAAAAATGCAACCCAGTCAGCCATGCTATTCGCCTCTTAAAAGACATGATGAATAACCACCATATCAGTGGCACGAAGGGAGGTCCTAATATCATGAAGTAATGGGTGGGCCTCTGACTGCTTCATCTTATCTTGAATTTAGTTGATGATAGTCGTAGAATCATGCTCGATGAAGATCCGCTCTGCATGGAGTTTCTGTCTGGCATAGAAATGCCTACCCAGATGGCTCTAAGCTCGGCTTCCAGAATAGAAGGCTCAAAGAGAGTGGAGCCCCCATCCATCAAAAGTCTATCCTCCGAATCCTTAATAACATATCTTGTGCCATCCTTGGCATCCCTAATACTGCCATCAAAATTGACCTTGACAAGTCTCAGGGGAGGGAGCTTCCAAAAAATGAAAAGAACCCTCCAGATCACTACCAAGATACCAAGGGAGTCCTAGAAATCTAGAGTGTCAAGGAAAAGACTAGCAACATAGAAGTGGTGGTGCTCCGTGGTGAAGTAGATGGCTCTCTAAAGTACCCGATACATAGGTATAACCTTCACATTGAAAACCAGATTATTCTTGGAAAGCCAAATTTGATAAGTAATGTACACCATCCTGTCACCTGCCTCAACCAAACTATGTTGAATTGTATCCAAAAAGGAACCCAACTAGGGACCGGTGCTCACTCTCCAGGACTGACTCCCTATCATCCTCCAAACCAGCCTCGTCTTCAGGCTATGCAAAAAAGCATGCTCAATAGACTCATCCTCCAATCCATATATCGCAAGATGCCAATAGCCCTATGTCTCTATCATTGAGTAAGGTATGCATTAGAAGACAATCCCAAATGGCCTTCCAAAGAAAAAGCCGCACCCATGGGTAAGCAGCTACTTTCCAAATCAAGTGGCCATGATCCTGCTATTAGGTGATGTCTTGCACATCTTGATGAAAGTCCTCGAAGGAACCTTAGGGCAACACGAAAGACCCCACACCCTCGGGTCTTGGCTACGGTGGGTGGGGATCGGGATAGTGAGAATCCGATCAACAAGCTGACTCCCAAAGAGATGGATGACATCCTGAATGTTCCAACCCTTGCCATCAGACCTTAATAAGTCACAAACTTGCAAGTGGTCATGCATCTCCATGCTAACAAAGATTAGCCACCGAAGAGTCATAGACTGGATATTCACATAACTTGGCTCACATCAACCTAGGTCGAATCCCCAAACACCCATTTGACCTAGACCAGCACAACAGGACTGTGAGAACATATCTCCTTCCAAATGGAGCGGTAAAAAGTCTATTAATTATTCTAATTTAATCATTAAAATTAATATTAATTACTTTGAGTTTATTAAGAATTGATATTTTTTGTTAGAGTTTTACATAAAAGGAGTCCATGGATGAAAAGAGCTAAATTTTTGAAGTCTAACGGTACAAATGGCACTCAAATCAAAGTTTGAATGGAGCTAGAATCGAGAAAAAAAATATTAAATCAAGAAAATATATATTTTAAAGTAGTCGGTCCACCAAGGACCGGTCGCTTGGTGCACAGGAGGCAGGAAATGGTCCACCGCTATAGTGTCATCCAGCTCATCATCGTAGTGTTTAATCGTGCACAATTTTTGGTGCAGGACGGTTGAGCGCTACCATGCGCCGGGCACTGATTAGTAGCTCAAATCCGCCAGAGCAAGGATCCAATGATCTAGATCAACAGCAACTTGATGATGAGAGAGTATTTGGGATAGTATATGACCACTTTCTAGTAGTGGCAGCAGAAGGACCCCCCGAGGGCATGGCGATGACAATGCCCCTGGCCTCGGAGGCAACAAGTTTAAGGGCAATATCAGTAGTCAAGCCCTAGCAAGAATCGAAGCGAACTCTCTATAGCTTTGGCACTGAAGGTGGTCCAACCCTCACCACCCGCTTCATCTTCTTCATTCTATCAAAACCATATCTGCACTAGAAAAAATTGTTAGAAATGTGGAAGCAAGAAAAGGCTCAAAGAGAAAAAAAATGAAATAGTGAAGCTCTCCCACACATCTCGATGGTGCCCGGCACATGCCCACTTCAACAAGAATCTTGTCAAATATAAAACCTTTAAGGTAGAAACCTCAAAATGAAGAAGAGCCTCATATTATGCCTTCCCCTCTTCACTAAAAGCAGAGGCTCAAGTTGCCGGGTACCGAGGGGTGCCCTATGACTCTAGTTCCCAGTCTCGTAAAGGGTGTTTCACAAAAAAGAAGTGCTTATTTGAGTGATGAACAGAGGAAGGAGCACCTCGGATAAAGAGATTAATCCCCAACCTCTTTCGACGATAGATATACTACCACCCACAGGACCAAGGGTATGTCCCAAAATTAAAGAAAGCTCGAAATGATTAAAAGTCGGCTCGATACTTGCTAAGAGGCACTCAACATAAATCCATAGATGGACTGTCAAGAATTTGGCACAACTGTGCATGGTGAAATTTGAAAAAACTAGAGCAGTTCAACAAAGAAATAAAAGAGAGGAAATTGCACCCCAACTTGAAGGCACTCTTCATAGAGCATGATTCGGCCCGAGGGAAGGGATGCAAGCTCACTTTGTGGGTAATGAGACTTCTAATCTGAACTCGGGCGAGATCTGGAACTGACATCGAAGTCAATCCAGATCCACTTCCATAATTTCAGACTAAATATCACTTGGTGGAAACTCCTTGAGATCCGAATCCTTGGGCCCTGGGGGACCCACTGAGGCTTTGATCAAAACTGAAGCCTCGACCAGAGTCGATGCCTTGGCCAAAGTAGGATCAATGACTTGACCTTCATCCGAAGGCCAAGAACCAACATAATTGGAAGATTCCTTCATTTCAAAGATTGAACTAAAATTAGAAAAATCAAAGGAAATCAATCTAAAATAAAGAACCTCTTATGGATGAACTCCTTACAAAGCCAAATTAAGGTAGAATGGAAAAAAGAAAAAAGTGAGAAAAAGATAACTAGAAGAAGAGAAAGGGAAGGGAAAAGAACAACAATGGCAAAGGACCCCACAGGAAATGGAGACGACTTCTGGAGTGGGTCACCAGCAGAGAAAGCCTTCGGAGGGAAATAAGAAGGAGAAGAGCACCAAGCAAAATACTCAGCGAAAGAAAGGGATCCCCTATTTGTAAAACCCTCCAATGGCTCAGATCTGAGGATGAAAAATCATCTTCGCTAGATGTTTGACATGTAGCAGACTAGGAACGGATGGAGCCAAGTCTCACAGATTGGGACTAGTAAAAGTCCCGATGCAATATTCGGATGCTTCATTTTTCATGTGAAGGGATGGCTGGTTCGACCTCAAGTGTCGTGCCCTCCTAAAAGCGGTGCGAGGCATTTAAGATTTTTTATTTTTCATAAAGCTATAATAAGATACATTTTTGGGCATCGAATCCAATTAATAACACCACATGTCCCATGGAACCTCATTTAAGGCAACCATCAATGAACCTAATGAAAAAAATCAAGGGACTTCTATAAGCCGAGGCAAGAAACTTGGGAGCACAACAATACCAACCCAGTTTCAAGTATTTAGTTTTTAAAAGAAAATAGATAATTTCAAAGCACACATACTTAAAAGAAAAGCATCAATTTTATTGATTTCATGAACAAGTGCAAAAAGTTAGAATCATCTAGCAAATACATAAATACCCCTACTACCCTCATCCTTTGCCTCACCAGTTTGGAGAGTTTTTAAAGCAATCACTGGGATGGGAATTTGAAGCAAGCGAGCCTTGATTGCTAGAAGAATTTGCACTAGTAAGGTCATACACTCCTTGAACCTGGCTTCATATGCCTTTTTCTCAACACGACAAAGCCAAGCATCAATAGCCCCTAAATATGTCTCGATCAAAGATAACATACTTTGTAGCATCATAACTTCCTCGCCACTAGCATCGTTATCCTTTTTCAACCTTTCAATAGCTATTTTTATGGCCTTTAATTAGCCCTTCAAAATTAGGGCCTCGTGTATCTCCGTAGCATGAAGGTTCTAAGTCCATGACCTTTCAATAGCAATTCTTTTCTTTTCTTCTTCAAGCTCCTGCCAAAGTTATTGAGCCTTGGCTAAAGCCTTATTTCAAGCTTGCTAGGCCTGCTAAATCCTCTCTTGATCCTGGCTTAAAAATCCTTCATCTTGAATTCGATTGTGAGCCTATCGGAGCTTTTTTCATAGCGACCCAATTTCATTCCTGGCCGATTTGAGCTCATCCCAGAACTACTGGATTTAGTTGCTAGCATCCTCCTTTAAGTCCTTAATTTTGGCCTAGATACTCTACTTCAAGCTTGCAACTTCAGCCTTAGCATTCATAATGGCCTAAACTTCTCCTTGGCAAGCATCGTCATCCACTGATGCATTCGCTCGCTTCTCCAAGTCTTATTGCCAAACATATGACATTGCTTGATAGAGTATTTGCACATTGATTTTGCTCCCAAAAATCTCATTTTGCCTTTAAAGCTCGGGCCTCCACCTCGCAAAGTTCTCTTTCAACCTCAATAGCCTTCTCATTTGCTATCGCAATCTTCTCCTTCGCAACCTCAACCGACTCCATGAAGAAGTTCAAATGCTATCCCAACTACAACAAATTCTCATCAATAAAGTACCAAGATAGGATATTTAGAAAAAGATGGACACCTTATACCTGAATAACTGATTCAAAGACCCCATATCATAAGACTTGGAGTTGGAATCCCGCATCATCTATATGTCAGTGAGCAATAGCAAAGATCATACCAAATTTTCAGCTATCTTGGAACCTTCGGCAAAGACCACAGGGGGTGGTCCCGAGGCAGATGTTTTTGGCTCTCGCTCCCTCGAAGATAGCCTAACAAGTTGATTGATTATTGCCTTAGATGAGATGCCCAACCATTGAAGCCTTTTAGCGGCTCTCCAAACCTTCTTTACTAAAGTTGGATCCATCTGCACAAAAAATTCTGCTACCAAAAAACTTACAGGAGTTTCACCAAAAATCTCCCTTCAACGGTGTAGAGTCTCCTTCTAATAAAACTAAGCTACTCCAAAAAAGGGATACCATGGGCTCCCTATTTATAAAAAGAGACAATCATTAATAGGCCTCATATTTTGAGAAGTGGCATAAATGCATGCCTAGTGTCCCTCTAACTTCTAGTCTATTATCTCAAAGAGTGAGATAACCCCCATTTGAACTCAGAATCCCTTGGGTTGAAGTTGAGTCTACTCTTCAGCCCGAGATACTTTGCGTTCAGCCTAAAGAATAGGGGATAAATGATGTAGGGGCCAACCCCCCATCCTTGGCATCTCGAGGTTCCCAAGACAGGTGCTAAGACAATGGTCGCCTTCCATCCTCCAAATGAGGCAAAAACCATTCTAACACCCCTAGACCTCTACAACCCTCGGCATTGAACTACTCACCATCGAATTGTTTATATACAAAGTGGTTGCTCAAATGGAACATCAACCAAACATCTAAGATGAGATTCATGAGATGAGTTTCCTGATGGACCAATACTAGTTATGTGCCATCTATGCACGATGACTTTTTAGACAACCTCATCCGAGGTTCACTCTTGGAATCCAAAGATGGAGTAGTGCCACTGAATTCCTTTGATCTTGATAAGACACCTTTACCTCTCTAACATTCGAAGCAGCCCCTTCTAAATGGGTTAAGGCATTACTCTGAGACCCTCAGCCTAGCTGACCCTTAACCCAGTTAATCTTTAGCCTGATTGATCCTTGGTCTTTAGGACCCTCAGCTTATTCAACATCCCACCTTGTCAAAGGCCTATTTGGCCCTCGGCAATTAAGCTCTGGCATATCAAGTTCATTGTCCAAGACCCTCGGTCTCTCGATCCTCAAGTTTGGCTAGTAGATTAGGACCAACCCAAGACCCTTGAGCCCACGAAAAACTAAAATCCTATAACAGCATATCTTCAAGCAACATGAAGAGTCATTCGACACTCTTCACTATGCACATAGTGTCATAATCAAGAGGCCACATCCTGTAATATTTAGCAAATCCTCTCAATTAAGGAGGACATGACTTATTCTAGGATATAGTCCTTGTCACCATTAAGAAAAATGACCGGCAATGCAGATGAGACAAAGTCTCCATTAATGGGAAGGTCGACATTCCAAACAAGTGGAATGATCCTCTGCTAGATCTTCTACCAAGATTTGATGCCTTGTCCTTTCTCACCAACCCCACAAAGACTTTCGATATTCTAGAAATGTCCTCATCATTTGCCTATATAAGTAGGCTCCTTGGGAGCTCCCTAGGTATGCATAATATTCTCTCTAATCAAGACTTTTCTTGCAAGTACAGCCTACGACCTCTCCTGCTCCAGTATAGTCTGGCAATGGGATGGAAAACAGTGCCAACAAATTGAGGAAGGGTCATACTGTTCATCTATTTCTAGGGAGAAATATCGAGTGGGGTCTCCATGCCACCTAAAGGCATATCCACCCGGCTCTGTAGCGCCACCACCACTAAGAAAGCTAGTCATCTACTAAAAGTTCCACTCCAGAGATTCAGGTTGGCATCACTTAGCAAGGAATATCTATTTCAGCAAATCCAAGTAATGGAAGTTTCTACTTCAAGACAAATTCAATTTCAGGTGAAGCCGAGAAGATATGTTACCACAGAGGTGGACGTTATGAGAGGTGAGCTAGTTGTCCAGGTGGAGATGCAGTCGGAGCCATACAATTCAGACTTATTTGAGAGTTCTAAAAGAGTGGCACTATACAAGCCAAAGCATGCCATCAGGAAGCCTATTAGATATGGCATTGATAAGACCACCTCCTATGCTCTTATCACTACCAATAAAGATCATGAAATCTATGAGAAAGCCACGGAGAGTTCTGATAGGGAGTCATGGATGCAGGCCATAATGAAAGAGATGGAGTCTCTAGAGAAGAACAAAACATGGCAGTTGATGAATCTACTAGAAAGTGCTCGATCCATTGGCTCAAAGTGGGTGTTCACAAGGAAAGAGGCACCTTCAAAGCAAGGTGGAGTCAGATATAAGGCCAGATTGGTAGCAAAGGGGTACTCACAAAGGAAAGGCATAGATTGTACAGAGATATCCTCTCCTGTGGTCAGACATGCTTCAATTAGAGTGTTGTTGTCTTTGGTAGTAATGCGTGACATAGAGTTGGAGCAGATAGACATTAAGATAGCATTTTTGACATGAGTCTTGAAGAGCACATCTACATAAGGAAGCCAAATGGGTTCTTAAAGATCGAACAGAAGGAGAAGGTGTACTTACTACAAAAATCTTTGTATAGATTAAAGCACTCTCCTCGATAATGGTACAAAAGATTTGATGCCTTTATGTTGAGCCTTGAGTTTTAAAGATGTGAGCATGACAACTACATGCATGTTTAGTTATGTAGGAAATAGGACTATAAATAGGTTGTGTCAGATCGGGTCATGCTTGATCCCAACTCGACTCGATTTCTTGATCGGGTCTTAATATTGGATCCAAACCCAATCTAATAAAAAATCAAGTCGGGTCGAGTCTATGATCAAATTTCTTGACCCAACAGACCATTTGGATCGGGTTGGATCCATGTATAACTTGGCCCCAATCCATAACATACGGGTCTGGTTTGGGTCCAGTTTAAGTCGAGTCGGGTCACATGTTGTATATCTCAAAAAATAAATTTTGTAACAATCACATACATAGGAAAGTGAGTGAATGAGTTCCTGAAGTGCATTAGCTGACCGAATGGTTGAAATTTTTGCTTGAGTAATATCCAAGCAATAATACTACTAGATAATTACAGAAAATCAAATAACAAAGGATCAATTACCAATTGGCAAATCATGCTTGTCCTTTTCATCTTTATTAAGGTCAAGACATAGTTCTTCAAACTTATCACTTTTTGCATTTTCAATCATGAACTTGAGAAATATAGATGATATGTATGCAGCATTGATAGCCTTTCTGTACACTATCAGGGAGCAAGCAGAAATTGACATGGAATCTTGCAAGCACCGAGCCAGATGAATCAAAATCTTTGCAATATGTCTTGTCTGGTGGTTATTATGTGATGCATATGCACAACAAAAGTGTTACGGCCATAATGATGATGTGGCCGGTCTCAGGTTCCGTCGGGCATGATCGAGCCGCGTGGAGGTTTCCTCAGCCGAGTCAGCTGTGGGTCCTATGCCACCGAGGTCGAGCTCGGCCCTTGCCCCCCCCGGCTACCTCGCCAGGTGATATCCCGAGGTGTTACCGCCCAGGTCGAAGTCGAGTTCGGTCCAGGGCCCCTTCTGCCGCCTCGCCAGGTGTCCGCCCGGGAAGGGTCCACCTCGGCCGAGGTCAGCTGCTCCCCCGCTCCTTTGCCAGGTGGCCCCCGGAGACGGGACCACCTCGACCGAAGCCGAGCGCCGTCCTGCCGCCTCGCCAGGTGTCCACCCGGGAGGGGTCCACCTCGGCCGAGGTCGGTTGCTTCCCCGCTCCTTCACCAGGTGGCCCCCGGAAACGGGACCACCTCGACCGAAGCCGAGCGCCCTTCTGCCGCCTCGCCAGGTGTCCACCCAGGAGGGGTCCACCTCGGCCGAGGTCGGCTGCTCCCCCGCTCCCTCGCCAGGTGGCGCCCAGAGACAGTCCCACCAAGGCCGAGGTTGAGCAGGGCCCCTTCGCTCCTTCGCCAGGTGGCCCCCGGAGACGGGACCACCTCGATCGAAGCCGAGCGCCCTTCTACCGTCTCGCCAGGTATCCACCCAGGAGGGGTCCACCTCGGTCGAGGTTGGCTGCTCCCCCGCTCCCTCGCCAGGTGGCGCCCAGAGATGGTCCCACCGAGGCCGAGGTCGAGCCGGGCCCCTTCGCTCCTTCGCCAGGTGGCCCCCGGAGATAGGACCACCTCGACCGAAGCCGAGCGCCCTTCTGCCGCTCCGCCAAGTGTCCACCCGGGAGGGGTCCACCTCGGTCGAGGTCAGGCCACCCGTACGGAGAAGGACCCAAAGAGCGGAGGCGCAGGTTCCGAGGCTGGCCCTCGAGCCGTACGCACCACAGGCGGTGCCCCGTACAGATGGCGGCGGCACGCGAAACATTACTTACGTCGACCCGACAGGTTCTGCAGTCGAGAGGCGCGGTTCTGACAAAACAGGGCCCGTCAACGGACAACGCCGGCACCTGGGAAGGGGAGCGCCCACACCGGGCCCGAGGTCTGACCGGTCGCCCTGCCGGCGCCACCCCCCTTCCTTTACCCTTTCCCCGCTGGGCTCGGTAAATGAGGTCAGAAAGCCGCCTGGCCCTCGAAACCAAAAAGGGAAAGAGAAAAGGATGGAGAGGGGACAACGAGAGCAACAAGGGGAGCCTCCCAAGGGCGAAAAACAGGCAGGCAGCGGGAGGAGATAAAAGGAAGGGAAGAGGAGGCGACCAGGTAAGGTGAGACGAGTAAGAAACAGAGGCTGAAGGCCCCGCTCCGAGAGTAAGATCCAGGGTCCCGAGAGGGGATCACTCGGCGTGAGCTCGGCAAGGGGACCCAGCCGGGTTTCTGGTCCCTCCAGCACCTTTCTTGCTAGTAAATTCTCTGAGTCTGGGACTCCTTCGGGGGCCCGTCTTGGAGAATCTGTTCCCTCTCGCCATCTACTAACTTGATCGTCGGAGCTGCCTCGCCGGGATCCCCGGCCAGGGTCTTCTGACCTTGCCTTGCAGGTTCGCTCCGGCCAGGGGGCCCCGGGAGTAAGGCGGTCTGGTAGGATTGGCGGTCCGAGGCACGGGCGCGGCGACGAGATCGGCAACAGATTGGCGCACCAGGTAGGGGGGGCAGGACAACACCCCTAGTGGGAGCCAGCTTTCTGCAGGCACCGCGCTCTCCGACAATGGTGGTCACTCGTGGGCGCGAGGCGTCCACCAGCCGTGTGGGGGAGGTTCCCTCCCCTCAAGGGGCCCACAGCCCGGAGAGGGAGCTCCCAGCTCCTCCTCCTCTTCCACTACCGCCGACCTCGGCGGACGGGCCCCTCGCGACCGTCATCCAACAGCTGCAGACTTTGACCTCGACGGTAGGGCAGCTTCAACATCAGCAGCGGTCCCTGGCCATGCAGCCGCAGCCGGGGACCCCCGCGGCTCGAGTCGCGGGGCCGCGTGGGAGCCTGCGCTCCATTCAGGGCAGGCCATCCCACCCGAGGGCGGTCTCCAACCCCCGCGGGAGCCACCAAGCTCCCGCAAAAAGAAACTACTCCAGTTCGACGGATCACGAGAGTCGATCCCCGGCCGATGAAGCCAAGACGGTGCATCGCAGCAAGCGGCGCCAAGGCGTGACTTCGCACCGAGACCGATCGGCGCCCCCTTCGCCAACGGCCTCGATGGAAGACTCCACCGATGAGGCCATCAGGCGTCAGGCCGAGAGGCGCCTGGAGGAGCACGAGCGCAAGTTGGCGAAGTTCGCCCGCCGATTTGCCGACCTGCAGAACTCATCGGCGGACCCGGCGGGCTACGACTCACGTCCCCCCTTTTCTGAAGAAATCTAGGCGGAGCCGATCCCGAGTCGGTTCCGCATGCCGCAGGTGGACCCCTACGACGGGACCACCGACCCTCTGGACCATCTGGAGAGCTACAAGGCTCTCATGAGGGTCCAGGGGGCCACTGATGCCCTTTTGTGCATCGCCTTCCCCGCTACCCTCCGGAAGGCCGCTCGAGTCTGGTTCACCCGCCTCGAGCCCAGATCTATTTGCTCCTTCCACCAGCTGGAAGGAAAGTTTGTGGCGCATTTCGATGCTTGTCGGAAGGTGCCGAGAGAGGTGGATAGCCTCTTCTCCATCCGCCAGCAGGACCAAGAGCTGCTACGGGACTACATCACCCGGTTCAAGATCGCTGCACTGGAAATCTACAGCCTGGATGAGCCCGTCGCCATGCTGGCTTTGAAGCACGGGCTCAAGACATCCCGCCTGACCTACTCCCTGGACAAAAAGCCTCCCAGGACGTACTCCGAGCTCCTCCTCCGCGCCCACAAGTACATCCGAGCGGAGGAGGCCGACCGCACCCGCCGAGAGCTGGACGGGAAGACTCCGAAGAGGCCATCCCCGAGGGATCTTCCAGGAGCTCGGAAGCCCGGGCCACCTGCCGACCCTCGCCCGAATCCGAGGTCGAAGGGCGAGGCCATTCCGGAGCGGAGGTTCACCCCTCTCCTCGCCCCTCGAACAAAGATCCTCATGAAAATTGAGGGCGAGCACTACCTCCGCCGACCTCCTCCACAGAACCCAAGAGGTATCCGAGACAAGTCAAAGTACTGCCAGTTCCACCGCGAGCACGGCCATGACACGGAGGAGTGTCGCAACCTGAAGCGGGAAATCGAGGAGCTGATCAAAAGGGGCTACCTCAGGAAGTTCGTTAGGAACGAGGTCCCCCCGGAGGGGCAGCCGCTCGCGGCCTACCCACCAGTTCCTGCAATCGATAACCGCCCGACGGAGAAGCCGGTGGGCATGATCTCACTTGGGGTCGGGCGGGCGGCGAAGAGAGCCTGGGAAGTCGGGAACCCGGAGAATGTAATCCCCCCTGAGGAGGGGAAGGAAAACGAGAATGTAAACAATGATGCCGTGGTGGTCGAGATGACCATCGCGAAGCATCCTGTACATCGAATTATGGTGGATAGTGGAAGCTTGGCTGACGTGCTTTTTTACGATGCTTTCTCCCGGATGAATTTGTTCCATGATCAGCTGAGACCGGTGCATACCCCCCTGGTGGGCTTTACCGGGGACTCCATGGGTGTCGAAGGGGAGATCACTCTCCCGGTCACCGCCAGATCCCCACCTCGGCAGACGACCGTCCTGATGACGTTTACCGTCGTCAAGCTCCCTTCGCCTTACAACGCAATTCTCGGGCGTCCCGGACTCAACCAACTGGACGCCATGATTTCCACGAAGAGGTTGTTGGTGCAGTTCCCCACGCCTTCCGGGCTCGGGGTGATGAAGGGGACGACCCAGCCGGTCCCGCATTGCCTCCAGACGGTCCCGGGTGCCCGGGGCACGGAGCTCGGCCCCGATGTTGACGACCTTGACCTAAGGGAGAAGGAACCTAGGGGGAGGCCCGTAGAACGCCTGTTGACTTATCCCCTTGGTTCGGACCCGCTGAAGACGGTGCAGGTCGGGGCGCAACTCCCGGAAGAAGAATGGGCCCGCCTGCTGGAGTTCCTCCACGCGAACGCATACGTGTTCGCCTGGTCGGCGGCCGACATGCCGGGCATTCCCCCCGAGGTCATTACGCACAGACTGAACGTGGATCCGAGCTGCCGCCCAGTCTGCCAGAAGAAGAGGAGCTTCGCCATGGAGAGACAGAGGGCCATCAATGAGGAGGTGGAGAAACTCCTCGCCGCCGGCTTTGTGCAGGAAGTCCAATATCCCAGCTGGCTGGCGAACGTGGTCATGGTAAGGAAGAGTAGTGGTAAGTGGAGGATCTGTGTGGACTACACCGACCTCAACCGAGCTTGCCCGAAGGACAGCTTCCCTCTTCCAAAAATCGACTAGCTGGTTGACACCACCTCGGGGCATCGCCTCCTGTCATTCATGGACGCCTTCTCTGGATACAACCAGATTCGAATGAACCCGGAGGATGAGGAGCACACCGCCTTCATCACCGACCGCGGAACTTTTTTCTATAAGATGATGCCGTTCAGTCTCAAGAACGCTGGGGCCACGTACCAGCATCTGGTCAACAGGATCTTCAAAGACCAGATCGACTGCAACATGCAGGTATACGTGGACGATATGCTGGTCATGAGCAGACCCGATTCGGACCATGTAGCTGACCTGGCGGAGACATTCGGCAACCTCCGACATCATCAAATGAAGCTGAACCCTGCGAAGTGCACCTTCGACGTCTCCACCGGGAAGTTCCTAGGATTCATGGTGACCCAAAGAGAAATTGAAGCCAACCCGGAGAAGGTCCAGGCCATCTTGGACATGGAGCAGCCCGCCTCCAAGAAGCAAGTGCAGCAACTCACCGGCCGGGTTGCGGCCCTCAGTCGTTTTATCTCCAGGTCGGCCGATCGCTGCCGTCCCTTTTTCAAGGTGCTGAGGAAGATGAATGATTTCGCCTGGACCGAGGAATGCCAGGAGGCCTTTGAAGAGCTGAAGAAGATGCTCGCATCGCCACCGCTGCTTTCCCGGCCCGAGGAAGGGGAGGAGCTCATCCTCTACTTGGCGGTCACCCCGGAAGCCGTCAGTTCGGTCCCGGTTCGGACCGACGACTAAGGAGTCCAGCGGCCGGTGTACTATACCAGCAAACTTCTCCGCGACGCGAAGCTCAGGTATTCTCGACCCGAGAAGCTCGTTTTTGCGTTAATAGTGTCTGCTCAGTATCTCAAGCCCTATTTCCAAGCGCATCCCATCACCGTCCTGACGGATCAGTCGCTGAAAGCGGTGCTCAGCCGACCCGACACCTCGGGACGATTGGCGAAGTGGGCACTGAAGCTCAGCGAGTTCGACATCGCGTACAGGCCCAGATCGGCCATGAAAGCACAAGTGCTAGCCAACTTCTTGGTCGAATGCGCGGGCTTAGGCAAGGATCCCGAGGAGGATCCCTTGCACCGGTAGCCGAAAGCGGGCCCCAAGGGGCCCGGAGAGGATGCGTGGATCCTCCACGTAGATGGAGCCTCGAACTCTGGCGGGAGCGGAGCCGGGCTCATTCTTGCCAACAGCGACGGGGTCGTCGCCGAATGCGCGCTCTGTTTCCAGTTCACCGCGACAAACAATCAGGCGGAGTACGAGGCGCTCCTCGCCGGGCTGAGGGTCTCCCGCGAGCTGGGCGTGACTAACCTCAAGGCCTTCACTGACTCCCAGCTCGTGATAGGACAGGTCTCCAGGGAGTACGCCGCGCACGACCCCCAAATGGCGAAATACTTGGAGCTCGTTAAGGCGGGCACGGCCGGTTTCCAGCGCTTCAACATCTCCCACATCCCCCGCAGGGAGAACGCCCGTGCGGACACTCTTTCCCGGCTGGCGACCCTGCCGGACTCGATGCTGGGTCACGCTCACGTGGAGCACCTTAAGGCCCCAAGCCACGAGACCCCAGTGGAGGATCATCAGGTCAGCCGGGAGCCCAGCTGGATGGACAAGTACGCCGAATACATAACCAGCGGCACCTTGCCAGAGGACCGCATGGCGGCCCATCTCATCAGAAAGAAGGCCGCGCGGTTCATCCTAATGGATGGGCAATTGTATCGGAGATCCTACTCATACCCCCTCCTTAAATGCGTGGGACTCACGGAAGCCAGACTCGTGCTCCAGGAGATTCACGAGGGCGTCTGTGGGAACCACGTGGGGGGCAGAGCGTTAGCCTACAAAGCCCTTCATCAGGGCTACTTTTGGGAGACGATGAAGGAGGATGCCGCTGACTTCGTGAGGAGGTGCGATCGGTGCCAGCGTCATGCCACGGTGCAATGGCAGCCCTCCAACCCAATCTCCCAGCTTTCAGCTCCGTGGTCATTCGTCCAATGGGGGATGGACCTTCTGGGCCCATTCCCGCCGGCGTCTGGACAGCGAAAATTCTTGATCGTGGCCATCGACTACTTCACGAAGTGGGTCGAGGCCGAACCCTTGGCACGGATCACCGAGGCAAACGTCGCCAGGTTCTTCTGGAAGTCAATCGTTTGCCGTTTCGGCCTCCCCCACACCGTGGTCACTGATAACGGACGCCAGTTCGATTGCCGGGAATTTGAAGAGTTCTGCGGCGACCTCGGCATCAGGCATCGCTTCACCTCGGTGGCGCATCCTCAGACCAATGGAGAGGCCGAAGTCACGAACAGGACCATTTTGCAGGGCCTCCGCACGCGGCTGGACCAGGCCAAGGGCAGATGGGCCGAGGAGCTCCCCAGCATCCTTTGGGCGTACCATACCACCCCGAGGACGACGACCGACGAGACCCCGTTCAACCTCGTCTTTGGAGCTGAAGCGGTCATCTCGATCGAGCTCAGCCTACCCACACTGTGTGTGGAGCAATATGACGAGACAGAGAATCCCGCCAGAATGATGCTCAACCTTGACCTTCTTGAAGAGACGAGGGACAAGGCCCGAGTTCGGATGGCGGCGTATAGGCAGCGGGTGGCCAGGTATTACAACTCCCAAGTGCGGCCGAAGTCCTTTCGCCCCGGAGATCTGGTCCTCCGGCGCGCTGAAGCTTCTCAGCCACGGGAGTGCGGGAAGCTCTCACCGAAATGGGAAGGCCCGTATCGGGTAGCAGAAGCCCTCCCCCATGGCGCCTACTACCTGGAGGAATTGGGAGGGGCCAGGTTTTCCCGGACGTGGAACGCCTCGAATTTAAGGATGTATTATCAGTAATGTAAGGTTCCCCACTCCTGCAACAAAGTTTCTTTGCTTCAAACGCTCTTTCTCACCTCGTAGGGAACCGGCGCATGGCCCTGGGTTCGACACACCCGATCGTGGCCGAAGGCCGAAGGAAGCGAGAAGTCCTGGGCTTCGGTTTGGAAGGCGGGGCAGAACCCAGTTCGCCCACGCGAGCACGGGGAATAGCTCGGCAAGCCGCGCAAGGCTTGAGAAAGCCTGCGGCCCCGGGGTTCAGTCCGGAAGTCCCGGGCTTCGATCTGGAAGGAGGGGCAGAACCTAGTTCGCCCACGCGAGCACGGAGAACAGCTCGGCAAGCTGCGCAAGGCTTGAGAAAGCCTGCAGCCCCGGGGTTCAGTCCGGAAGTCCCGGGCTTCGGTCTGGAAGGCGCGGCAGAATCCAGTTCGTCCACGCGAGCACGGAGAACAGCTCGGCAAGCCGCGCAAGGCTTGAGAAAGCCTGCAGCCCCGGGGTTCAGTCCGGAAGTCCCGGGCTTCGGTCTGGAAGGCGGGGCAGAACCCAGTTCGCCCATGCGAGCATGGAGAACAGCTCGGCAAGCCGCGCAAGGCTTGAGGAAGCCTGCGGCCCCGGGGTTCAGTCCGGAAGTCCCGGACTTCGGTCTGGAAGGCGGGGCAGAACCCAGTTTGCCGATGCGAGCACGGAGAACAGCTCGGCAAGCCGCGCAAGGCTTGAGAAAGCCTATGGCCCCAGGGTTCAGTCCGGAAGTCTCGGACTTCGGTCTGG
The DNA here is from genome assembly GCA_021397845.1 of Areca catechu. Taxonomy (NCBI): domain Eukaryota; kingdom Viridiplantae; phylum Streptophyta; class Magnoliopsida; order Arecales; family Arecaceae; genus Areca; species Areca catechu. The sequence continues at coordinate 16,385,906 of CM038041.1, forward strand.
AAGGCAGGGCAGAACCCAGTTTGCCCACGCGAGCACGAAGGCAAGCCCAAAGAAGGGCCCGCTCAAGGCCTACTCTGATGCCACCCGGTTCGGTATGTCCAGAACTTTGATCTGGACGCCGGTCGGGACCAGGTCCACCCTCGTCTCGGCACTCCACATCAACATCTCAAGAAGGAAAAAGAGAAGATGAGAGAGTGGAAAAGAAGGCGAATTCGAGACATGGACAAACTGTATTTTCATTGATCCGAGAAGGAGAAGTACAAGCTGGGAATCCGACAGGCCGGGAGTCCCCAAAAAAAGAGAGAAAAACAACAACAACAAAGAAAAAGAAGATAAATGGTTCAGTTCGGCACGGTGGCGGGGCCCTCAGCCTGGGTCGCGCGCTCCGCATCCTCGCCTTCGGTGGCTGCCGGCTCAGGTGGCCGCTCCGAAGCCATGGCCTCGTCGCTCGTCGGGGCCGCAGGTGTGGCGTCGGCCGCACCGGAGGTCCTGCTCTCGGGTCCCTGCCTCCTACCTCTGAGCACCACCCCACTTAGATCGAGCTCGGGGTAGAAGGTCCCCACCTTTTCCCGGCACATCCGGAACCCCTTCAGGAAGGAGTCCACGGCGGCCTCCCGGACCTCCGAGATGTACTCGTCGAAGGCCCAGAATTTTGGGACGGCTTCCTGCACCTCCCGTTTCGCGGCCTCCAGGAGCCCGTTGACGTAGGTGCTCCGCTCTCTCGCCGCACTCGCCTCCCGTCTGGCCTCTTCCAGTTGGCGCTCCAACCACTGGGAATGGGCCCGAAGGCGAGCCCTCTTGGCCACGTCCTCTTCCGCGCGGCGCTGGTGGGAGTTCCTCTCCTCGGACAGAGAGGACTCCAGGTCCTTGTTTCGCTCCTCGGTGCGCACCAGGTCCGCCTGGAGGGTCTGGTTGTTCGCTCGCAGCTCGACTCCCTTTTCTATAAGATCTTTGACGTCGGCCGCGAGCTAGCCGAGCTTCTCTTCCTTCTCGGCATCTTTCTTCGCGTACCCCGCGAGGAAATTCCTCAGCAGGAGCACGTCGTTCCCGATCTGCACAGCCAAACAATCGGGTTAATGTAAAGGATAACCGAGGCAAGACAGACACAGGAGCCTAAGTTCGGACTTACCATGATGAGCTGCGGGAGGATCCCGAGCAGGGCGTCGGCGTAGTCCCTGTCGCCTCGAGATCGGCGGTCCCGGGCGATGGAGGCATACTCCATCACTTTCTCCGCTAGCCCCTTGTCGCGGATTACTGAGCAGCGGTTGGTGATCACCGGTGGCGGAGCCGTTAGGTCGGCTGCGGCGGCGACTGCCCCTCCAACAGGAATCACCGTCGACGGTGCGGCAGAGGTCGCGGGCCGCGCTGTCGGAGCCGCGGCAACGACGGGGTCGGTGCCGGGCGGAACTGCTGGTGGTGGAGCCCCCTCGTCAGCAGTATCGCCAGGTCCGACTGCGAGAGCATCGATGGCCCCGCCCCGAGGCAGCCTAGGTGGGGGAGCAGCGGCCACCGGGCCGGGTATTGTCGCCGGCATGACCTCCTGGCTCGCCTCGGTGCGAGCCCTCTTCGCCGCAGGCTCATCCACCTCGATGACGTCCCTCTGGGCCGCGCCCTCCAGGAGGTTCTCCAGCGAAAATTTCATGCCTGCAATGCAAAAGAGGAGGAGGTCAGTCGGCTCGGCTAAAAAGGAGAAAGAGTACAGAAGTCAAGGAAATGCTGAGTCTCACCCGGCTCGCGGATGGGACTGATCCCGGCCTCAAACAAGTTCTACTCTGAGAGCAGAACCTCGAGCGCCGGGACCACATCGCTCAGGAGCAGGGAGTAGGCCTCTTGGTCCGCCGACTCGACCTGGGAGTTCTGGTTCGGAGACCGGTCCGGTTCGCTCCAGGCCCAGTCAACATCCTCGACCGAGGCAAAGAAGAACCGGTTCTTCCAGCCCTTGATAGAAGAAGGGAGGTCGAACCGGAGACACCTGGGCCGGGGCGAGATGTACCACCAGCCGTCGTCAGTAGAGTACCTCTTCAGGGTAAACAGAGCCCTGAAGAGGGAGAAACGAGCAACAAACCCGTGGAAGTGGCAAAAAACAATAAAAGAAAAGATGACCCGGATGGCGTTCGGAGCCAACTGGGCCGGAACGAGACGGAAGTGGCTAAAGAAAGAAAGAAAGAAGGGGTGCAGAGGAAATCGAAGACCCCCGAGGAGGAAGTCTTCGTAGAAGGCTATGCGGCCGGGGCCACTTATGGTGATGCGATCCCCGGGCCGCGGAACAAGCAGACGGATTGATCCCGGGATGCCGTAGGCCTCCCGGAGCAAAGAGAGGTCACCTTCGGTCATTGTGGAAGCATGACCGGAGGGACCGGCAGAAAGAAGAGGTGGAGCAGGAAGGGAAAGAAGTGGAAGAGCAGAAGCGACGGGAGGAGACCGGACACCCCTGGGGATGCCAATGGTGATACCCCCAGGTTGCAGTCGCCTGCGGGTCTCCTCCGGGATCACTTCCTCTGAGGAGGAGGAAGAAGACGGAGTCCTCGGCCGCGACGGATCGGCCTCGTCCGGATTAGAGGAAACATGGCGACGGCGCGCCATAACAAAGAAGAAAGCAAGAAGGATTCAAGGAGGAAGAAGAGGGGAACAAGGAGGAAAATGAGAGCACTCACCGAAAATGCACTGCACGAACGTGGGGCAACGAAAATTAGCCTGCAGCAAACCGCCCACGAAGCAAGGGAAAATGCCTCATTCCGGAAAGTCCCCTCCTTTTCAAACTCAGTCGACAGTGGCCGTACCCGTCATTCCGCTCCGAGCCACTGGATGATCGCCGCGTGGATGCACGCCCGACACTGATGCCTCGTTAGCAGGGAAACGGCCTCTGCTTCAAAGCGACGCATTTATTATGGGCAAGTGGGCGACGCGTGGCGACCTCCTATAGGGCTTCGGGCACACCGAGAAGCGGCGACGAGGATCGCGGCAATTATGATGCAAGATCTTCGCCTCCCCACGTCATATCCGTATTTAATCCCGACGTTCCGTTATACGATGCCCCAACGGAACGACGAATTGGGGGGCAACTGTTACGGCCATAATGATGACGTGGCCGGTCTCAAATTCCGTCGGGCATGATCGAGCCGCGTGGAGGTTTCCTCGGCCGAGTCAGCTGCGGGTCCCATGCCACCGAGGTCGAGCTCGGCCCTTGCCCCCCCCGGCTACCTCACCAGGTGATATCCCGAGGCGTTACCGCCCAGGCCGAAGTCGAGTTCGGTCCAGGGCCCCTTCTGCCACCTCGCCAGGTGTCCACCCGGGAAGGGTCCACCTCGGCCGAGGTCGGCTGCTCCCCCGCTCCTTCACCAGGTGGCCCCGGAGACGGGACCACCTCGACCAAAGCCGAGCGCCCTCCTGCCGCCTCACCAGGTGTCCACCTGGGAGGGGTCCACCTCGGTCGAGGTCGGCTGCTTCCCCGCTCCTTCGCCAGGTGGCCCCCGGAGACGGGACCACCTCGACCGAAGCCGAGCGCCCTTCTGCCGCCTCGCCAGGTGTCCACCCAGGAGGGGTCCACCTCGGCCGAGGTCGGCTGCTCCCCCGCTCCCTCGCCGGTGGCGCCCAGAGACGGTCACACCAAGGCCGAGGTCGAGCCGGGCCCCTTCGCTCCTTCGCCAGGTGGCCCCCGGAGACGGGACCACCTCGACCGAAGCCGAGCGCCTTTCTGCCACCTCGCCAGGTGTCCACCCAGGAGGGGTCCACCTCGGTCGAGGTCGGCTGCTCCCCCGCTCCCTTGCCAGGTGACGCCCAAAGACGGTCCCACCGAGGCCGAGGTCGAGCCGGGCCCCTTCGCTCCTTCGCCAGGTGGCCCCCGGAGACGGGACCACCTCGACCGAAGTCGAGCGCCCTTCTGCCGCTCCGCCAGGTGTCCACCCGGGAGGGGTCCACCTCGGCCGAGGTTAGGCTGCCCGTACGGAGAAGGACCCAAAGAGCGGAGGCGCAGGTTCCGAGGCTGGCCCTCGAGTCGTACGCACCACAGGCGGCGCCCCGTACAGATGGCGGCGGCACGCAAAACATTACTTACGTCGGCCCGACAGGTTCTGCAGTCGAGAGGCGCAGTTCTGGAAAAACAGGGCCCGTCAACGGACAACGCCGGCACCTGGGAAGGGGAGCGCCCACACCGGGCCCGAGGTCTGACCGGCCACCCTGCCGGCGCCACCCCCCTTCCTTTACCTTTTTCCCGCTGGCTCGGTAAACGAGGTCAGAAAGCCGCCTGGCCCTCGAAACCAAAAGGGGAAAGAGAAAAGGATGGAGAGGGGACAACGAGAGCAACAAGGGGAGCCTCCCAAGGGCGGAAAACAGGCAGGCAACGGGAGGAGATAAAAGGAAGGGAAGAGGAGGCGACCAGGTAAGGTGGGACGAGTAAGAAACAGTGGCTGAAGGCCCCGCTCCGAGAGTAAGATCCAGGGTCCCGAGAGGGGATCGCTCGGAGTGAGCTCGGCAAGGGGACCCAGCCGGGTTTCTGGTCCCTCTAGCACCTTTCTTGCTAGTAAATTCTCTGAGTCTGGGACTCCTTCGGGGGCCCGTCTTGGAGAATCTGTTCCCTCTCGCCTTCTACTAACTTGATCGTCGAAGCTCCCTCGCCGGGATCCCCGGTCAGGGTCTTCTGACCTTGCCTTGCAGGTTCGCTCCGGCCAGGGGGCCCCGGGAGTAAGGCGGTCTGGTAGGATCGACGGTTCCGAGGCACGAGCGCGACGGCGAGATCAGCAACGAAAAGCATATATGATAAGTATCTATTGCAATCATAATAAAAACTAGACATGAGATAGCAAAAAATAGTCATGCATATGATTCTTCTAATATTTTATTCCAAATGCCATCAACAAATGAGAAATTTTTTCTCTTTCTCAAAATGAAGATACATGGAACTGAAAACAAGCTTAAATTTATTGTCTAGGTTTCTGCATCCAGATGTAAGTTGAACTTATCAGAACACTATATGATGAAATTACTTCCAAGGGAAAAGAGGAGTGCTAAGAAAATATACATGCAAGCGTGCATCATCTTCCTCTTCCTCAGTATAATTGTCAACATCATCCGCTTTCTCATCTTACAACAAATAAACATTTTATACAATACCATACATATATGTAGATAGCAGAAATCCTTATAGACAAAATCACTATTAGAAACTAACATCAGATTTATCAATGTCACTCTTATCACTTATTAGCTTCCTCCTATTTTGTAGATGGCCGCTGAGCAAATTAAAAATTGGTAAATTAAAGGATGACATGTTTTAGAAATGCTAAAAACGCAAAATCATCGTAGCTGCATGTGTAACTCCTCTTCTTTGTTCTTCTTTGCTTCAACAAAAGCTACCTTTTCAGCCTATAAGTGTCCAAGAAATTGCATAAGATCCAAGTTTTGATAGAAGAATCAACAATTGCAATTAAAATAGAATCCACAGCATGCATCTTTGTGTGTTCCCTATGTTTTCTTTGCAAACTTCTTTTCATATTCAGGGTCATCATAGATTAGAATGTTGTCAAACAATGTTCTTGATTTGACCTGAAACATCAAAGTATTCATTAAGATGAATAAATTAAGTGCTAAATATTTATCAGTAGTTAAAATATAATTATTATAAGGTAGGCTTACCTGTCATAATTCAATTGCCACATATTTCAGATGGGGGAAAACATAGAGGTCAAGATCATTTTTGAAATCTATCAAATATTTCCACATACTTCCTATAAATAAATATGAAATCAATGGTGCAACTTCAAGACTTGAGTAGATTTAAGGATGAAAGAAATAACCTGGATTGTCAATCATTGGTGCCTTCCACTTGCCGACAGGGATGAGGAAGAGTGGCAGAAGGTGGGCTAAGCACACCTAAAATTCCAAGAAAAAAAAGGTAACCAAAAATCTTAACAGAAGTCAAGTTTGATTTCATATGATTTGGATAAAGTCACCACCATCGGTCATGGTTTAGCTTGAAACGTTCAAAGCATCACAATAATCACCCGTTCCTCATAGCAGACATGCAGAGGCTTGTGCAAGATGGTAGGCAGGTAGCCATAGAAGGTTTCAAACTTTCTCGATAATCACAAGAACCTTAAAATACCTTGGGCCTATATTTAAAAACTTAGGATGGGATAGAACAAGGATGGGGGAGAAGCGAGGACATGGCAAGAAGGATGTGGACCGAAAGATAGAGGAGTATATATGATATCTAAGGTTTTGTCATTTTAGAGAAGGGCATACCTTGAGGTTGAGACGAAGCACTAACCACACAAACTCTCCTCCTCGCCAGCGACCATCACTATCACTGGTAGTTTGTAGGGGATATGGGAGATCAATCAGAATTTGGGACGAAGGGGAGATGGGAGCGAGGAGCATAAGGGAGATGGAATGATTTGTTTGGGATGGAGAACATTAAAAGAGTCAAGAAGCTTGGGAGAAGTCTTTGACTAGTGGGAAAGCTTTGGCCCAAGCCAGCAAGCCCAAACCAATTTCCAATTTGGGTGAGCCATAATACTAATCAATTAATCATTAAAAGAGTTCAGGTCCTATATTTGGATTCAGTTTGGTTGAGTCGGATCAAGTCATGTATTTTAAGATCCAAATTAATCCAAAAATCTTCACAAATCAGGTCGATCAAGTTGGGTCCGAATTCAGTAAATCTAGATCCAACCCAAAAAATGATTGGGTCCAATTTTTGAACCTGATCCATATCCATGGGTCTTTTAAATGGATTTGGGTCAGGTCTAACCAGATCAAGTCGAGTTTGGTTATGGGTCAATCCGACCCATTTGCAACCTTAGTAAAGAATGATAATACTTTGTATTTGCTGTTATATGTTGATGACATGCTAATAGCAAGTAGGAGTGTCAGGACAGTACAAAGACTAAAGAAAGCATTATCTAAAAAGTTTGAGATGAAGGATCTAGGTCCAGCAAAGAAAATTCTTAGATAGGAGCAGGGGTATCCTCCATTTATCTCACAAAGCATACATATAGAAGGTGTTGGAGAGGTTTGGGATGAATAAGGCTAAACCAGTAGGAATATCTTTGCTAGGCCACATTTTCCTTTCAAAGCAACAGTGCCCATAGATAGAGGAGGAAAGGGAATATATGGATAGGGTCCCATATGTCAATATAATGGGGAGCGTCATGTACGGATGGTATGCTACAGGCCTAACATAGCACGCGCTATTAGCCAGGTTAGTAGCTATATGGTAACCCAAACAACGAGCATTAGCTAGCATTAAAGTGGATACTTCGATACTTGTAGGGAATCAAGAGGCTTGGACTGACTTTTGGATAGCCAAAAGGACCTAAGGGATACTCTACAGAGGCAAGTGGAATTACAGGTCAGTCGAAAGGGTTTGCGGATACAAACTGTATAGATGATCTAGATACAAGAAGGTCTACTATTAATTATGTGTTCAATATATATAATGGACCGATTTCTTGGAGATCAATCCTTTAGCTTATTACAGCCTTGTCAAGGCCAAGTACATAGACATTACAAAGGCTGTAAAGAAAACTTTATAGTTAAGAAGGCTGATTGTTGAAATGAAAGTGAAGTAGAGTATAGTAGTACTATACAGTGATAGAGTGCTTTGTAGTTGGCTCATAACTTAATCTATCATGCACGTACAATATATATGGCATGAGGTACCACAGTATTAAAGAGCTGGTAGAAAAAGGTGAGATAGAGCTGGTGAAGGTCCATACAAAGATGAACCTGTCAGATATACTCACGAAGGCTTTTCCTAAAGACAATTTTAAAATATGTATAGATTAATAGATTTGAAGGATAAGGCTGAGTTCATAAGAACTTTGAAGTACCAAGATGGAAAATGTGAGCTTTGGTGCCACAAAATCTAGGAAAGCCTATAAGAGGAGCCATAGAAGCCTAAATCAACACCAAGGAGAGTCAAAGCGAAAAGCTAAAAATTCAGCATCATGATAGAAATAGTTAGAATGATAGTCGACTACGTGCTAGGTAGTCGACTTCCATAGTGACTACTTTGTTGATGTGCCATGCCAGTTCTCTGTTTGGAGGGTTTCTGGTATCAGTAATCAGCATGATAGCCGACTACTTAGGACTAGATATTATGTCTGGCATTAATAGTTGGCATCATGCCAACTGTCTGAAAGATTTTTAATAGATTATTTTTTTATGTAGGTTTCTTTGGACCGGTCTTGATCCTAAGAACTTGAAGCTCAGGTTTATGGGTCTCAAGGGTGCTAATCTATATATTTGGGTTAGGGATTGAGTCTAAAAGATGAGTGCATATAAGATATGGGTGTACATGGGCTTGGGGGGTGCAATCATATTAGATTAGCTACTTGGTAGTTTTGTTGAGTTTGGGCTTGACCTAATTTTGTATAGATATATATACAATATAAATTAGGTCAAGAAAAGTGGAATGCAATCAAGAAACTCTTTCTTCTAAAAATGCACACCTATCTTTCTCTCTTTTCTTATTTTCTTATGAATGCTAGGTTTCCTTCTAGTGTAGATTCTATCTTAATCAAAGTTTCTATAGATTGTCTTCTTGGTATCGAGTTAATCCTAGATTCATAAACACAGTTTGTTTTCCCCAACATGTCAGATATATCTAAACTATGGTCAATACCAAACCATTGTTAGAATTAATTTATCAATTATTGTCAGTAAGATCTAAGAGTCAGTAATTATTATTGTTAAAGTCTAAGAGTCATGTTAAAAACAAAGAGTCATATGAAAATCTATAAGACATGTAGAAGTCTAAGAGTTTTATAAGAACCTAAGAGTTATGTTGAAGTCAAAGGATCATATATATTCATGAGAGAAGATAGAGAGCCACCCTCATATATCTATAAATAGGCCCTAAAGTCTTATGTTTTACAGAATAATATGGAATAAAATATGGTATATATATATTGTCCTCTACTCTCTAAGTAATTATTTGAGCATTAGATTTTCTTGTACTCTATCAAAAGTTCTACCAAATTTCCAACATTTGGTATCAGAACCAAGCTAGTCAAGTTAATCTTGAAGCAATGCTTGAGAGCCATAGAACCATAAAGCCTCAAATCCAAAAAGCTTTGAAGTTTCCTGGAAAAGCAAAGAAAGAAAAAAAAAAAAAAAGATAAGAGTGCCAGGTTCCTGAGAGCCAGAAAGTAAGGTTCTTGAAAGCCAGAGAGTCACAGATTCAGGAAGCAATTTCAGTGCCAAAAGAAGCTCATGAAGAAGGTATTCATATCCTCTATTCAAGGTGTTAAGACGGAACCCATAGAGAAGTGTGCAAGTCTAAGGAAAAGACTTTGCAACAAAGAAAAGAAGACAAAAAAAATCTTTATAGGTTAAAGAAAAGATATCTCATTAATGACACCAATTGAGCAAAAATGGAGAATGAAAAAATAATAGTTCTAGTTGCGCCATTTAAGCTAATGCTCAAGGAGATACTTGAAAAATTGAATTTTTTATCAACAATGTACACTTATGAAAAATCTGGATCTGATCACTCATCAATTTTTTTGGCAACAGTTAACTTTGAAAATTCAAATAGAAGATTGATGATTGAAGGTCATCTAACTCCTACCAAGAAAGAAGCTAAAAATGATGCAACTCTGTAAGCAATTAATTATTTGAAAAATATTTGTAACATTGTTGTTTAAGATGTTCATTTTCAGAAAATTAAAGAACTTAATATCTCAATGCAAGATCTGAATAAAAGCTACAAAGATCTAAAGAATATGTTTGAAGATGTAATCAGAGAATTGAATCAGTTGAAGCTAGATAGAAGAGTGATCATTGTAGGAGATACGAAAGAGAGATCGAAGAAGATGTATGGTCTTCTTTCAAAAGATCAAAGAGAAGAACCAGTGCAGTACGAGACTTTCCTCCTGGACGTGGTCCAGATCAATGATTGAAGGAATTATGATAAATTACAAATTAAGGAAGGGTGTAAGAATTAATTTGTCATTTATTGTTAGTAAAATCTAAGAGTCAGTAATTATTATTGTTAAAGTTTAATAGTCTTGTTAAAAACAAAGAGTCATATAAAAATCTAGAAGACATGTAGAAGTCTAAGAGTTTTATAAGAACCTAAGAGTTGTTGAAGTCAAAGGATCATATGTATTCATGAGAGGAGATAGAGAGCCACCCTCATGTACCTATAAATAGGCCCTAGAGTCTTATGTTTTACATAGTAGTATAGAATGAAATATGATATATATATATATATTAACCAAAATATTTTATATTTTGAATGAAATATGATTTTCTTGTACTCTATCAAAAGTGCTACCAAATTTCCAACAACCATATCAAACATCCCAGATTGGACCAGTAATTGACTTTGTTCTAGGACATATATGGGACCCTGATCCCACGAGAAGTGGTCAGGGCCCAACTGGAATTGCTTGGTAACGATCAGTCAATAGGATAGGGACCAGGAGCATTTGATTCCAATTAATACACAGCCTGGATGTGGTTAAAGGGCCCAAACTAGCTTCTTTTTCTCGATTGCATTCAAACCAAGAAAAGAAAATAGAAGGAACAGAGCGGAAGAAGAGGAAAAGCTTGTACCGTCCTCCCCCAATCCAAAATCTTTTATGGATATAAATAGTCTCCTCTCCCACCTTCTTATCTGTTTTCCACTGAAAGTGGCTGAAAATCCAAAAAGTAAGGGAAACCATGATGAAAATGTGACCAGAAACCTCACCTAACATAAATAACTATAAAATATCCTAAACAACAATAAAAAGCATCACAACAAATAGAACAACAAATCTAAGAAGTGGGGGTCCTCGTAGGTGACGAGGTGCCCACAAGTCCAAGTGTTGGTAGAAGGGCATCATAGTGCTCAGAAGAACAAGAGGAACCATGCAGTGTGGATCAAATTGGAATTGTTTTCCATGTCCTTTTCTGGACTCATCCTACCTAGCATGCAATTAAGCATCGATGTTTGAAAAATTGAAAGCAATATTAATATTGTCCTAGGAAAAAACCATTATTTTTCTAATGCAATCTAATTAAAGATGACACTTTAGCTTTTTGATATGATCATATACGAAATGATAAATGAATAAGAACATATTAAATCTTATCATGGCACAGCTTGGTTGCTTTATTCATTATTATGAGTTGGTGGAACGTAATAATTGATCCCCATGAATGACATCATTTGATTTCATGGTCATGGTTGTTTGGCAGAGTGAAGGACGTGGAAAATGCGATCTCCTAGCTTTTTCAGAAGATCTGGAATAGCAGCAATGCAAAGAAAATATTCTACTAATTGTAATGCATTTTTTATATTAGCACAGTCCGGACACTAGAATGGTGATTAGAGAGTTAGGAGATGCTAAAAGAAGTAGATTTCCTTGTATTTGCTAAACCTACAGAGGCTCTCGAGTAAACGGACGAGTAGATTATTATGAAACACTAATGTACATCACCTTGGTGCACGAATCTTATGGTCCTTTATTCATGACAAATGCAGGGGTTGGTATAAGATAAACGTTTGTTTGTCAGGTAAAAAAGCCTTTTATCTGTTTTTACTTAGATTAATATCTAACATTGTGCTACATTAGAGTTGACAAGCCTTGTTGACATTAATTCTGCAAGAGCTAGTATTCGTGGATCATGTTTGATATGAATTTTTATTCTTAGCGAAGTTCTTGCTTCATATATTAAATTCATAACCTTGGTGCGTGAATCTTATGGTTCTTTATTCATGACAAATGCAGGGGTTGATATAAAATGAACCTTTGTTTATCAGCTTACAAAGCCTTTTATCTGTTTTTAGTTAGATTAATATCTAACATAGAGTGCTACATTAGAGTTGATAAGCCCTGTTCACATTAATTCTGCAAGAGCTAGCATTCGTAGATCATGTTTGATATCAACTTTTATTGTTAGCGAAGTTCTTGCTTCATATATTTAATTTTATCCGTCCAAATACCACTCTTTATCTATTTATTTCCTAAACTTAGTTCAAGCATTGATTCTCATGTGAGCAGTTCTCTCAGTTTCTTGATAAAATAAATGCAGATCAACCCATGGGGTAACTTGGATTCCTTAGCCATGCATCAGAGGCAGTTGGATGTTGACATCCTTGTGACAGGCCACACCCATCAGTTCAAGGCCTACAAAGCATGAGCGTGGTGTCGTCATAAATCCTGGCTCTGCGACGGGTGCATATTAGCAGCATCACCTATGAATATCACGAGAGATCAGGGTGGAAGTAACATCCATGCTTTAGTTGTAATCGAGGCATCCATCGTGCCTTGGAGACTATGAACGAGGGACGGACATGAAGGGCTCGAGATATGGGTTTCGAGGGATACATGATTAGATCGAATGTCATGTTGCTTCGAATACATTTCAGTAAACCTTCTCTTAAATGTTTATTATAAGGGTAAAAGATTCTCTGACGTAAAACAGAGAGAACAGACCTTGGTCGCCAACAGTTAGCAACCATTATTCTTTCAGTCTTTCTTTAAGAAAATTATCAGAAGGAGAACTTGAACAGCATGTAATGTCTGTAAACCTCCCCAGGATTCACGATAGTGGATGGAAAGTTAGGATGGTTCACAGCATCTGGAAACCCTTGTGTCTCGAGGCACAGAGCAGCACTCTGGCCGTAAACAAAGCCACCCTTTCCCTTGACATCCTTCAAATAGTAGCTTGTGTAAAATTGCACCCCCGGCTGGTTCGACCACAGCTCGAACGCCCTCCCCGAGCGACCGTCCTCCACGACCGCCACCTTCCTCACCCCCTGACCGTCCATCGGCGAATCAAGAACATAGTTGATGTTGTATCCAGCAGTCAACTCATTGATGCGGCTCCCTACGACCATGGGCTTCAGGAAGTCATAAGGGGTCCCCGAAACTGATACGATCTGGCCGGTTGGAATGAGGTGGCTATCACTTGGTGTTACATGAGATGCAAAGATCTGGACCGTGTTCGATAGGATCGTGCCGCTGTTATGGCCACCCAGGTTCCAATAGGTGTGCTGCAGAAGGTTCACAGGGGTGGCCTTGTTTCCAGGCTTTGCATCCATGGTCACACTCAGTTCATAGGCCCCAGAAATCTTATAGGTCACATAGACATCTAGATCACCAGGAAAGCCTGTCGTAGTTGACAAAAAAGAGTTGTAATTAATTAACATTCAGAGAGGGTGAGAGAGTATTTGTATATGGTTTGATATAACAAATGATTTATGTCTTAATTATTTAACGACGAGATATATAACAACAAGAGGATACCTTGTTCGCCATCAAAACTATGATAGTATAGTGTGATGTAAGGAAATTCACCATCTACTTTCTCTTTTACAGTCCAGATGACATGACTGAAACCTCTGTGCCCACCTGAAATTAAAATACAGAGGAAATTACACCAGCAGATGTTGAAAGCTACGTAGTGATCACGTAGGGAAGGAAAGGTATACCATGAAGTGAGTTGTTTCCATCATTAACATATAATCTATATGCCTTCCCGTTTAGAACAAATCGTGCTCCGGATATTCTGTTACCGACACGCCCAACCAATGCTCCAAAATATGCACTATTGTTCTGATAACAAAGTCAATGGTAGGGAATTGATGGTTATCGAGTTTAACAGAATCGACAGATATCGAAGGAGATGTCAACTTCAAATTAGAAGGAAAAGTCTAAATGATCCATAGCACATAATGATCCACATATTAATTCCAAGACCAATTAGGTTTCAAGAATTAAAAAACATCAAATATTTAGTTCTAAGACAAGCACTCAGTCATCATCACCAACATCAACTCATATCCGTAGATAAAAGTCAACAAGCCAAAGCACATTGGTTTAAGCTGGTTAAGTTAATCCTCTACTCTTCATTCTCATAAGGGTATAATCAAACATATGATAAATTAAATATCGGAAACCATGTGAATGGTCTAATCATAAATCAACAAATAAAAAAAAAAAAAAAGCATGTCCTCTTAAAAGAAAGAACAGTGAGGCACTCTGCCATTCACATGGCATTACTTTTAAAAATGATCTAACTTTATTTCGTCAATGAACTTTGAGAGTATATACTATTCAAATATATTACAACAAGGAATAAAATATGGCAACCCAATATGATAAAGCTAAAATACAGCTAACTCTTCAACCGATGTTACGTCTTCCAACAAACACTTCTTGATCGACAACCATTGGCAAATGTACCAAGGAATCAGCTTCCTGCCTCTTAATAGCTCAACTAAACAATGTCAATTCCTTGGGGTGGCTACCATGGATGCCGTAAGGAATTAATCTGCCCACCACATTCATACATTTGCGTTCCTCCTACGTCACACTAAAATTGGAATTCCTAAGTTATAAATTCAAGTAGATATGTTCATTTTTTAATTTTTTCATAATATCTTAATTTAGTTTTTGTTCCCTAAGGGTGAAAATAAGAGAAGTGCAGCAAGGTGAAGAAACCAGGAACCAGAATAATCTTTAAGCTTAATCACTTCAAATTCCTTTAGTGCTAAACTTTAATCCAAAAAAGGTGAGGAACTGAGAAAAAAAAAAAAAAGTTACAGGAAAAGAAGAGACATGGCCCTGATTTCTACCTAAATGAATAACAGAGCCAGCATCAAGGCTACATGCATCGTGGAATAGAAACTTTAAAGGTAAAAGAAACAAAAAGAGTTATTCAAAGGCAAAGATCTAGTAATCTTACAATATATGGGCCAAGTCCATCAAAACCAAGAACAACATCAGCCAGATTCCCTGCAGAAAAAAAGAGGAAAAATCAAAAATTTACAACCAAAAGACATGAAAAAGAAAAAATAGAAAAGAAAAAGAAAACTTTTCCACGGATAGATCCCGGACAAAGAAAAAGAAAAACAAAAACTTCAAACTTTCAAAGGCCATAAAAGAGAAAAAAGAAAAAGAAAAAGAAAAGTTCAAACTTTTAGTGGCTTTGTAAGAGCAACCAGCATGGATCCAGGAAGGTTCAAGCTTTTAGAGGCTTTGTAAGAGCAACCAACATGAATCCAGACCTTTTGAGTCAGGAAGAACAACGGAGACGATGGTGGCACCCCAGTTGGTGACCTTCACAGAGAAATCCCCCTTCTTGAGCTCATAAAACCCCACCATTTTCCTTGGGCTGGCAGTGGAAGCACTCACCAAAGCCAAGGCCACCAGAGAGAGGCAGAGAACCAATGGAGGTCTGGCCATGGCTCCCAGGAGAAGAGAACGCCGACATGGATCTCAGGGACCGGTGGTCAAATAATATAGAGTAGGGGGCGAAAGATCTAGAAGAAGGAAAAAAAAAAACCACGTAAGGTTATGATATATATGCCAAAATTAGAAGCGGTCTGTCATGTTCTTCTTCCAGGAGGATTTGTCTCCCCTTCACAAAAGTCTGCCCATAAAATGCGGGTTTGCTGGATTTTCCTGAAAAAATAATGATACACCGGTTTCAAATCTTGCAGAATCTGACAGTACTCATGCATTCCAAATAGATTCACCCGGTCCAAATTGTCCCTCCCATTTTAGTCCTTTGGGGGAAAAAAAAAAAAACAATGCAAATAAATTATATCTGATAGATAGTTGAGATTGTATGAAATGTTATCAAGTACACAAAGAAAATAAGAACCAGAAGAAATCATTTATTTCCAAATATCAAATGAGTACAGATCTACCTAATCCGATTAATAATGTAGATGGTATCATCGACCACGTAGATTTACGCAACAATATTGTCGTCGCTGGATTAAATACCAAAATTAATAATTATGTACCTTCTTGTTGACATTTAAGATGCTATTTATTTATTTATTTATTTATTTATGGCGAACGAGGCTTTATTTTATTGATGGAAGAAAGTTTTTTAGTAGAGGATGTGGGGGTTTAAGAAAAATATTTACGACTTTAGATATAAATAAATAGAAGAATATTAATCTTGAGAAGATGAATGCTCCAGCAATTTGTCAACTTCAAGTACATTGGGCATTAGGAATAAAATTTCTTGTCCACGAACGCACCCACGAATATACCACCAAATGTGATTGTCCGAACCGTCAAAGTTTTACTTTTTAATATATATATAATTTTATTTTTTAAAAAACATTTTAAATAATAAAAATATTTATTTTTTATAAAAATAAATTATGATACATGACCGTTTAGATTTTGATATCCCATGCTTGGATTATAATATCCATGTGAATAAGATTTCATAACTCTATTCACATGATATTATAATATTCAAAGATATTTTAATTATTGAAGAAATATAAAAATTTTTAAATGATGAAAATATCTTAGATTTTATGGCACCCCGTTTACAAAGAGATATCATAAAAAAATAATATTTTTATTATTTAAATTTTTAATAAAAAAATAAATTAAAGTATTAAATATTTTTTTAAATAATAAAAATGTCCTTCTCTCATGATTACCTTCTATAAATAGGGTATCGATCATAGCTCTATTCACGGGATATCATAAAACTAAAAATATTTTTATTATTAAATAATTTTTAAATTTTTTAATAATAAAAATATCTTCGATTTTATAATACAGGATGTCTTAATCCAAGCTAGGAATATCATAACATAAATCATAGAATATCATATTTTTTTATAAAAAATAATATTTTTATTATTTTAATATTTTTAATGAAAAGATAAAATTTTAAATTTTAAATATATATTGAAAAGTGAATTATATGGCACAATCAAATTATATGATATTTTTTTCTCCATCATAATAGTGTAAAAAGACTTTCTCCGAGCATTGATTACTTTTTTTGATAAATTATAGGGTTAACCTACAATTTCAGCAATTCATCGGAACCGTGGTTCGGCCCATGATTTCAACTTGAAACAGTAGTCGACGCCGTAACCGTGGGCTCAACCGACACCGAACCGTGCTGACACGGTGCTTTCAAATCATGAATTCAGCCCACGATTTCATGCATGGCATCCAACTCATCCCAGCTACAGTATATTCATAAAATAAATTTAAATTTAAAATATTTTAATTTTTGATTAAAAATAATATTTAAAAAAGTCCATCTACTGACTGGTCTTCGCTCAAGTCAGGCCAGACTTTGGAAAAGAATAAGGAGGCAAGTGCAATGTAGAATAATCTCATATACATACCTGTACCTGAGTCTACCATAGAATAATCTCATGTACTTGTACCTGAGTTTTTTTTTTTTTTATTTTTTGATAAAAAAAGAAGAGGGAGGGTAAATCTTCTGGCATAGCTCCTTCTACTGGATCCCATCCCATCAGATAATATTCGATACAAGTCACATATTTTTGCATATCTTTTTATCCATTTATAAGGATAAATCTGTTTTAATAGGTGACCGGTTAAATTAAAAGTAGGCTCTTCAAAATTATGAATCCAATAGATAACTATCCTTCAACCGATTTAAATCATCTAGAAATACGAGTCCATTTGATTTCGACCTGTCCAATTTGTATAAGGCAGGCTTAATAGCATTGCAACCGTACGTTATTTACATCCAACAAAAAAAAAAAAAAAAATCTCATACACAACCTATATATATATATATATATATATAGCAAAATAATAAATAGGTAGTAGAGATAAAATCCTGTATTGGCATGTATCTTGAAGAAAAAATAGTTGGATTTAAATCGTGAATTAGTACGCGTGGATACTTAAAATTCTTATTTGATTTTTGATAAGTCTCAACCCTTATATTAAATATATATATATATATATATACAATCCTTAAAAGGCAAAGGCGTCTTTCCAAGACGAGACCAAAAAACTTGTTCATGATGGAAGGCCGCATAAGAAGCGATCCAATCAGTCGCTGAATTAATCTCTTTAAATACATGTCTAACAAAAAAGAAGTACCCTCTCAGACAGATAGCAATATTTCGGAGCATAGAATAGGACGGAGAAGATCGGACAGTACCTTGATCCAAGATATAATCATGGAGAAATTCCTCTCAAAATATTTTATTTTTTAAAAAAAATTCCCCAGCTCTCTCTATCCTTGCTTTTATGTTTTTCTATGTTTATTTTTATTAAAATGGCCAAATCACCTTTTTAGGATTGTCAAAATCAAAGTACAAACCTCTCGATGCAGCTATTTGGTATTTTTTTTTTTTTGATAAAATGATGTATTCATTGCACAGAACGAGAGTGAAATGAGCTAAAAAAGTCAGACAAAATAATATCCCTAAACTTTATAGGGGAGGTCCTCCACTCGGATCAAAGCACAGGGACCGAATGACGAGCAACATGGGAGACAACCCAGTCAGCAGCCGAGTTTGCCTCTCTAAATACATGACAAATCTAAAAAAATACACAACCCTATAGAAGAAGAGCAATGTCTCGAATAACAGGATAAGCAGAAGGTGTACTTAGGGCCTGATGCATCCAAGTAATGACCGTCAGCGAGTCTCCCTGGATGATGAGGTGGTCCAATTGGAGGACACAGTGAGCATATCTAATGCCGGCCCAGGCAGCACACAGTTCCGTCGCAGGGATGGAAGAGTCAAACAAAGGGGTCCTACCAGCAGCCAGGAACCCCAATCTGGAATCCCGGATGACGAAACCCGCACCACCCGACCTGTGACGAAGGCTCCCATCAAAATTGACTGTGCAGAAAGAAGGAGGAGGGGGTTCCCAAGAGATGAACACTCTAGAGGGTGCTCGAGGAGCAGAACGAGAACCCCAGGTCTTCGAAAGACTACCAGTCAATCTGTGGAGCTCAACAACCGAGGCAGTAGCTCGATGGATAAGAAGCCAAGGAGAACATCTGACCGAGTCGAAAACAAAGTCATTCCTGGATAGCCAAATATGATAGGCTATATAAGCCAGGAGGGCAGCCTCAAGGATGTCAGCAGCCGATCGCAGGATCCAGATGAAGGAAGCATGTCTGTCAGTGTCCCGAGGAAAAAACCAGTTCAAACCAGCCAACTGCCATACACACCAAGCTCGAGGATAAGAGAACAGAGCATGGTCCATGGTCTCCTGACA
Source organism: Areca catechu (assembly GCA_021397845.1). Classification (NCBI taxonomy): domain Eukaryota; kingdom Viridiplantae; phylum Streptophyta; class Magnoliopsida; order Arecales; family Arecaceae; genus Areca; species Areca catechu. The sequence goes on from CM038041.1 coordinate 16,404,883, forward strand.
ATCGCCACACATAGGGTAGTCGGAAGGTAGATGAAGACCTCTAGCAGCCAGGAGGTATCTGCTAGGAAGGCAAAGGCGAACCACCTTCCAAATGAACAAAGAAACTCTCGGGTGTACCGGAATGGACCAGATCCAGCCGGTCAGGATAGGGGTCGGAACCTCAAGGGAGAAGATGGACAAGAGGTCCGACATCGGGGCCATAGGGGTGCTGAGTGTCTCCAAACTCTGACATCCGGTGTAATTATAATGGGAAGGACAATAGAACATATCCGGATACCAAGAATCTCCCCGAAGAAATGAAAGACAAGACGATGGTTTCATACCTGCTGTCTCGGGACGATGAGGTCAGAAATGGATATAGAATTAGGGATGTCGACCGAGATAAAGGTGGGCCATCTGGCGAGGGGCAACTCCGAAATCCAAGGGTCTTGCAAGAATCGAATAGATCTCCCATCCCCAATGACCTAGGATAGATGAGGAGTGATAAGTGGAGCTCTAGTCAGCATATCCCTCCAAATGGTCGAGGAGCATCTAGCAGGATGCACCGTACCATCGATGAGTGCATGATGATCAGCATACCGGGTTCTCATCATAGTAGACCACATACTCTCAGGACAAAAAAAAAATCTAGTAACATGCCTCACAAGGAGAGCCTCTCTCCTGGACACAAGAGAAGGGATCCCAAGCCCACCAAGGTGAGTCGGTTGGCAAACTACCTGCCAGCTGACCAGATAAACCCTCCGACGGGACGGGGAGGAATCCCATAAGAAAGCCCTGATCATCTGCTCCAATCTGAGAATGATAGTCCTGGAAATAATTACATTGGACATCAGATAGATTGGTAAGGAGGAGAGCACCGAATGGATAAGGGTGATCCTGTCCATGGAAGATAGAGATCTACCCTACCAATCATCAATCTTCTCGTGAAGAGCAAGTACCATCGAGGAGCACTCCACCCTGGAGAGCCTGGACCTGATATAGGAACACCCAGATAAGTAAGAGGACCAAGCCGCTCCAGGATCCCCAAGATGTCCATAATGCGATGACGAGTCTGGGCAGGGGTCCTCGGACTAAAGTAGAGGCCAGATTTGTGAAAATTGACTCTCTGGCCCGAAGTCATGCAATAGTACTCCATAATCCCTCGGAACCCCCGGGCACAGGGCATAGAGGCCCTGCCAAAGAGTAGACAATCATCTGCAAATAAAAGGTGCGAGACTAGAGGAGCACCAGGAGTGGAAGAAAATGGTTGGATAACCATCCCCGCACCGCTGCTCTCAACATTCTCGACAGATAATCAGCACAGATGATAAAGAGGGAGGGAGAGAGGGGGCACCTTGGCGAAGACCGACAGTGGAAGTAAAGTAGTCCGTAGGAGAACCATTAATCAAAATGGAGTAAGAAGGCCTGGTAACACAAAAGAAAATCCTGGATATCCACATCGAATGGAATCGAAAGTCTTGGAGGGAACTGGAGAGAAAGTCCCAATTAACCCTATCATAAACTCTCTCCATGTCTAGCTTAATGGCCATGAGACTACGTCGAGAAGAAACCTGATGAAGGTCCGACATGAACTCCTGGGCAATCAAAACATTATCAGAAATACAGCGCTGACCAACAAAAGCTCCCTACTCCGAACTGATTAGAAGCGGAAGAATGGCCTTCATCCTGGAAACCATCTTCTAGCACAGACCTTATACAGAGTATTGCATAAACTGATCGGTCTGTAATGAGTAGGCTCGAAAGCATCAGGATGCTTGGAGATGAGAGTGATAAAGGTCCGCTTCCAGGAAGTGGGTATAGTACCTGAAACAAAAAATAACTGGATTGCAGTAATAAAGTCCGTAGCAAGGATATCCCAATATCTCTGGAAGAAGAAGGGAGGGAAGCCATCGAGGCCAGGGGCTTTGTCCTCTCCCAAGGACCATAAGGTTGAACGGACCTCGTCCTCGAGAATCGGAGCCATGAGGAGAGAATTATGATAAGAGGACACCGTCGTGGCCGGAGGAAAAGAGTATGAAGGAGAAACAGAAACAGGCTCCATCTATCAAGAAGAAAAGAAAGCCAAGATCTCCTGTCTGATGGCTAGGTCATCCTCCACACAATGGCTGTCAGAAGCTAAGACAGAGCGAATAGAGTTCTTGTGCCTGCGGATAATAGTGGCCAAGTGAAAGAAATGAGTGTTTCTGTCACCTGCCCACAATTATTGAACTCTAGACTTCTGTCGCCAGAATATCTCCTGATGAAGAAGTAAAGAGTGGTGCATAGAAAGCTGAGATCGAAGAGTATCCATATCCGTCTGCGAGAGGCAGCCCATCTGTCTTCTTTCTCCTGCAGCTCGGAAATAGTACTCTCAATAGCCTTGAGCTTGGTCATCACATTTCCAAGCTCAACCCTATTCCACCTGAGAAGACATCGTCTGAGCAGCTCGAGACGGCGAGAGATCCGATAGGAAGCATCACCCCTGACAGGGATCCGCCACACCTCCCGAACAATGTTTCTAGACTTGGGGTATGAAAGCCAGATCTTCTCAAATTTATAAAGAGTGGGACCTCAAGTATAAGCATCCATGGTCAAGAGGAGGGGGCAGTGATTAGAGGTAATCCTGCTAAGGTGGCGTAGCAAATGAACTAGCGAGAGCCAGGAGGGAGTGGCGTAGCCTCCATCCAGTCTCTCCCAGACTCTGGTTGCCCCGGACCGGTTATTGCATCAAGTGAAGCGGGGACCAGCAAATCCTAAGTCGACCAACCCCATCTCCTGAATAAAATTGATAAATTCAGAGGACGCGGAGTCTTCAATAAAGCCAGCTATTTGGTGTTTGTGCTGTTGCTTTTATTACTGTTGTTGCTTTTATTATCTTTCAAAAAAAAAAAATGTCTCCTGATGGTGGCAGAGACATGAATTGCATTATATTCAAGAAGTCCTCGCAGACATCAACTTCATTTGCCTGGTATCTTCTATCTTCCTTTCATTATAAGTAATAGTGAAATATGTGTAAATCAATGTAAAAAAAAAAAAACTCCAATATTTGAATGCAGATGAACTAACTTTTCTCACCACCTTGGCTTAAGCTGGCAACCCGTTTGCGATGTACTTACTCGAAATTAATGATTTCTTCATTTATGAAAGAAGATTGGAGCACAAAACCATACCAAGAGATTCTTTCCTCACCAGAAATGTGCATGGGATTTATGCATATGAGTTAACTCTAATTATCAGAGGATGGTCATGCTATTTTCAACAAAAAAAAAAAAATGTTAATGTTTTTAAACACATAACTTGCATGAATGAAGCAACGAGAATTTTAAACAACTGCAGAAACAAATTCACTGAATTTGTGAATCATCATGATACTACAGTGAATCTGGGCTTTAGCGACGCTTTTTTTGACCTTTCACGATGCTTTTAAGTATCGCTAGATAATCTCCCAACGTTTTGTAAAGCGTCGCCTATGCAAGCGTTAGGACGCAACTTGCCGATGCTTGAAAAAAGCGTCGGCATTTGCCGACGCTTTAAAGCGTCGCTAGTTTTAAATCTAGCGATGCTTTAAAGCGTCGCTAGTTTTAAATCTAGCGATGCTTTAAAGCGTCGCTAGTTTTAAATCTAGCGATGCTTTAAAGCGTCACTAGACTAAACCCTAGCGATGCTTTAAAGCATCGCCAGTTCCAGTTTTAGCGACGCTTTAAAGCGTCGCCAGTTCCAGTTATAGCGACGCTTTAAAGCATCGCTAGACTAAACCTAGCGATGCTTTAAAGCATCGCCAGTTCCAGGTATAGCGACGCTTTAAAGCGTCGCTAAACTAAATCCTAGCGACGCTTTAAAGCGTCGCCAGTTCCAAACCTAGCGACGCTTTAAAGCGTCGCCAGTTCCAAACCTAGCGACGCTTTAAAGCATCGCCAGTTCCAGGTATAGCGATGCTTTAAAGCGTCGCCAGGTCCAAACCTAGCGACGCTTTAAAGCATCGGTAGATTTTATTTTTTAAAAAAAAAATAAATAGCCATATATACAAACCCATAACCTGTATACATTATGAAAATGAAATATTCAAACCTGTATCACATCCAACATACACAAACAAATGAAAACATTCAAACCTGTATCACATATCACATCCAACATACACAAACACAAATACAAACCAAATATAAAAGGTTTTTTATATATATATAAACATATCAATCCAAGTTCAAATAAACAAAAAGATATACATAAATAATAAAAAAACCATCTAGCATCACTGATCTGTGGGAGACTGGTCGTCGTCAGGTCTGCAGCTCGCAGATGCACCAGGAACCTGCAAGATATATATTTGGAATTATAATACATACATTATATATATTCTAAATTATTAGATACTTACAAAATTAATAAATAATTACTTACCTGAGATGACATGAACATATACAGCACAGATGTAACATGCTCTAGCTGAGACCTAATGGTCTGCATCTCTGCTCTGTCTGCATCACGTGTCTGTCGGAGCTCTGCTATCTCCTCCTGGAGCTAACGAACATGTAACTGATAATGACTCTCTCTAGTATCCCGAGTATATCTACGCACCTCAGATAACTGAGTATGGGTAACTCCAATCCCATAACCCCTCACTCGTCCAGGACGCTCTGGTCCCATCAACTCCGAGAATACCTCGGCCTCGATGCGACTGCTCTGTGTAGATGATGAACCCTCGCCAGCACGCTCGGATATCATAGAGGTAGCCATATTCTATATTTTACAAAAAATATATATTAATACTTAATAAAAATAAAAATATAAATCATAATATAACATAAATAAAAAAATACATATATATCTCTGGACTCGTCCTGAACAAAACTGTCATCCTGGTGAACGTGAGTCATCCGATAGAACTCTACCTCACCAGGCTCCTCCCCTGCTGATCAGCCTATATAAAGAATAAATATTATAAAAAAATCAAAATAACACATCTTATATCCCGTACCATTATACATGGCACATGCATGATACATGATGTTAAAACTAAAAGTATACTAAAAGTATTATGGGATGAGAAACATACAAACTCATGCCTGAGCCGTGCATAACTCTTGGACCCCGCTGTGTAAGGAACAGACTGAGCAGCTCGTGCAGCTCTACCAATATCAGAATACGTCTACAAAATAAATTAAAACAATGTTATATATTGTATAAATATAATTATAACAAGTGAAAATTAATAAATTTCGAAGTGTTTGATGATGCTACACAACCTGTGCCCTCTCGGAGAACCAATAGTGCACCAGCTCCATCCACTGATGAGGGTGAACATCAGGAGGACAGGTAGCTACAACCTGCTCCTCTGTCCTACCCTCTAGCTTGTAGTCTCTCTTCAACTTCGCCCTATATTCTTTCTACTTGTGATTGAGAGACTTAAGCACAAAATCAGATGAATCTGAAGGAAGAACGAATTGCTCTACAATTTAATTAAACAATAAAATAATATTAAATGAAATAAGCAATTCAATTGTTAAAAACCTAAGATATAAAATAATATATTAATTTTTTACCTGCACAACTCGTAGCATTTTTATTTTATATGCAGGAAGCATGTCGTTCCACTTCAAATAATTCATGGGACATAGCTGACCACGGCGTGCTACTGTCCCCAGAAAGCTAGTCAACAAGCTAGCAGCTTTCTTAATAGGCTGCCCTAGCTTGTTGCACTCTATCACTATCCTCTCACCCTCAGGTAAATGCCATACATCACGGACTAATGTGGGTCCTCGCCTACGCCTGAGTCTCCCGGATCCATCTACAAAAAAAAATACAGAACATTGTATATCAAAACTATTGCATATGCATGAATTGAAATGAGATAGAATTATTAAATTATGTACCCTGTATCTGTATATCATCGACGATAGGCTCGTCATCAGGATGATTCATAGAAGGATCGTGATGTGCGGACTCGGAGGGAATAACGTCGTCCTGAGGTGTAGAGATAGTAGCATCGACCTGATGTGCAGAAATAGAAGGACTGCCATCAGACCGATGTGAAACTGATCGACTGCCCTCAGGCTGCTGTGCTGAAGAAGTACCAGCCTCGATCTGGAAAAACTGAAACTGTACATCTACTAATCGCTTCCTTCGAGGCATGGTGTACCTAACCTGCATTATTTAAAAACAAGTCAGTCAACATTATAATCAAATTATAACGAAAATGAATTACAATTTAAAAGATAACATAATCATTAATGCAAAAAATGTAAACCATCTTACAAACTACTTACTTATCATAATCAACCAGTTGTACCTTTCTCGGAATCCAACCTAACCAAAATGGTTGTATCATTTATATGATCATCCGGAACAATATTATAAGGCATACACTGAGTGTAAGTATCATCATCTTCTTCTTCCACCCTTTTTTCCATGTCATACAAGTCTCTGGGTTTTGTCTTAATAACAGTAGCCCATTCTTTATCTTTCGAGTCTTGTACATAAAAAACTTGTCGAGCTTGAGATGAAAAGATAAATGGATCATCCTTCAATAACACACCCATATGTATCAATCTTGAAAAATTGATAAGTATGAATTCGTTTGAGTCCTTTTTCAAACCTCTCGGTGTATTTATATCCACCCAATCGCATCGAAATAATACAACTTTAAAATTTCCATAATAATCCAACTCCAAAATATCTTTAAGTATACCATAATAAGATTTTCCATCTGCTTTAACCATAACACCACTATTCTAAGTTTTCCTAAATTTCTCGCACTCCTTGGTATGAAATTTAAAGCCATTTATAATAAAACCATTATATTTGTTCACAATATAATTTGGATCTCTGGCAAGTGCAATTAATTCTGCTGAACTATTTTTCTCCATCAATACCGGTACCTAAAAAATAAATATCAATTATCGATCATTTATTCGATGTTAAAAATTTATAAAATTATTATACGACTTATATATACTAACCTGATTGACAAGCCAATTAGGGAATAACTCAACCAACCATCTTTGTTCAATCCTTGGATTAGGACGAGTGGAATGATTGGCTTGTCGTTGTACAGATAAAATTCACTGCATGACAATCAAATATAAGTTTGACAACAACATGTCTAATATTTAGTATTATCCATGTGTAGATAGACTAACCTGCGATAGTCAGATATTATGTCACTATGTAGCAATACATAACGGTGTGCTTGTGACATGGATTTATGGTCAAGAACAATACTTTCAGCTTTTCCTATAAATCTTCCGGATGATGCAAATTTGTATATATCTATATTCTCCATGGTATCACCATGACATTGAGGTCGATTGAATACAGTCTCAACACCTTCGAGATATCTTGAACAAAATGTTAAACACTCTTCAGCAATATATCCCTCTACTATTGAGCCCTCAGGATGGGCTTTGTTTCGTACATAATCCTTCAAACATACAAGATACCTTCAAAAGTATGATATTTATTTCATATTAAATAATGAAAAAGTTATATAAATTATAAAATTTAAGTTTTATAGCATTACCTCTCGATAGGGTACATCCATCTGTAGTGTACCGATCCACCAAGTTTAGCTTCCGAAGCTAGGTGAATGAGTAGATGAACCATAATCGTAAAAAATCTAGGAGGAAAAATCTTTTCCATCTGACATAATGTAAGTACGACTTGAGACTGCAACTGATCAAGCTCCTGAGGATCAAGAACCTTAGAACATAATGCCTTGAAGAATGATGATAACTGAAAAATAACCGTAATAACTTGTTTTGGCATTGACGACCTTAAAGCCAATGGAAGAATATCTTGCATTAATATATGTCCATCATGACTTTTAAGATTTGAAATTTTGCGCTCTTTCAGATTCACACATCGTGAAATATTTGAGGCATATCCATCAGGAACTTTAATATTCTTTAAAACTGTCAGGAAGAGATCTTTTTCTCGACTAGACATTGTATAACATGCATGAGGGATATAAGTTCTATCATTTGCAAGTACTTGTGGATGAAGTTCATGTCGGATGCCCATTTCTTTTAAATCAAGACGCGTCTTCATGTTATCTTTAGTCTTTCCATCAAGATTTAATATTGTTCCAATCAAATTATCACAGACATTCTTTTCTATATGCATAACATCAAGATTATGCCGGAGTATATTATGCTCCCAATAAGGTAAGTCAAAAATATGCTTTTTTCTTCCATAATTGTTTAGTATGCTGATGGGTAGTTGCTGTGATTATATCATCATCATTTTCAACTTCAAAGAAATTATCTGGATCCTCGAACACTGTCGTATCTAAGGTGCAAGTATTGACTTCCTCCGATACTTCTTCTTGTACCGAAGTCTCAACATCATCTCTTCCTCGCTTTTTAGAGGACTTTGTCATCTTGCCATAACTATGTCTGATACCAAGCATTTGTCTACGAATATCAGAACCAGAAGGTAGAATTGGAGCAGATCCCAACTCTATGGTACCATCAAATAAATCCTTCTAAAATCAAAATGGATGATTTGCCTCCAACCATCGACAATGTTCCATATAACAAACTTTTCTCCATGTTTTAACCAAATTGAATGGGTTGATTCACCACAAGAAGGACATGCAACTCGTCCCTTAGTGCTCCAGCCAGATAAATTAGCATATGCAGGAAAATCGTTAACAGTCCAAAATAGAGCTGCCCGTAGATTGAATGTTTGGCCATTCGAAGCATCAATTGCACTGATACCCTCCCATAGTTGTTTCAATTCATCTATTAAAGGTTGTAAGAAAACATCATATCATTGCCTGGACCCTTATCACCTGGAATGACCATTGATAAAATAAGTAAAGACTGTTTCATGCATATCCATGGTGGCAAATTATAAGGAATCAGTATAACTGGCCATGTGCTATAGACAGAACTTAAGGTCCGAAATGGATTGAACCCATCACTGGCTAAACCCAGCCTGACATTACGAGCATCAGATGCAAAATCAGGATGTCTATCATCAAATGCTTTCCATGCTAAACTATCCGCTGGGTGTCTCAGCATTCCATCTTTTGTACGGCTTTCATCATGCATTCTCATTGACGAAGCTATCTTTGATGATGCATAGATCCTTTTCAATCTAGGTACAAGAGGAAAATAGCGTAATACCTTCGCCGGCTTTTGTTTAATGTATGTTGCATCCAATTCATCTAATCCCTTACTCTCATTTTCTTTTGCTTCGTCCATCGTGAACATCCACACACATGGCACGACTCTTGATCGGCATGTTCTCCCCGATATAATATACAATCATTTGGACAGCTATGAATCTTTTCGTATCCAAGATCTAATTCCTTTAGTAGTTTTTTGGCTTCATAACAAGATGTTGGTAAACTAGTACCCTCAGGAAATGCATCCTTTAACAACTTGAGCAGCATAGTAAAACTCTTGCCAAACCATCCATTCAAGTATTTTATATGAAACAAATGCACAAGAAAAAAAATTTTGAAAAGTTCTTGCAACCGGCATATAATTCTTGATCTGCATCTCTTATCAGCTTCTGATAACGATCTGTTCCAACATTAGTTGGGGGTATCGGCTCTCCATCATGTATAGATTCAGTAAATATAGGATCCTCAGGTAACCAAGCTGCTACTTGTCCTCCACTGTAATCTCCAGGATGTTGAGCACCATATTCAAAAGCATCTCTGAGCAAACCCCTGATATCATCATCTCTTGCAAGATTTTTCTGTTGGTTACTGGATCCAAAATCAGGTATATGTTCCTTGTTAGAGGTTTGGTTACATGTAGATTGTAACCTTGACTCTCCATGAAAAAACCACTCAGTATAACCTCTTAAAAAACCATTCCATACCAAATGTTCTTCAACAATATTTGGATATAGAGAACTGAAATTTACACATTTTCGGCATGGACATAAAATCTTTCCACTGATACTACTTCTCTCCATACCAAATTTAATGAAATTCTGTACTCCATCCAAATACTCTTTGCTATTCCTCGGTTTAGTTATCCAACTCTTATCCATTGTAAGAAAAAGCTAACTGAAATAAATAAATATTTATAAGAACAGAACAAATTTAAAATAAGTTTATTCAATAGATCAATTACAGTATTATTAAATGCACCCTATCACCAACTAATAGGTAAAGAGGTCCTATCCCATTCAAGAATTGCATTAATTATATAGGTCATTTACAGTAACCAAAGGATACGCAATAGATGTTCCAGAAAAATTTCGGCAGCATTTCCCCTTAGTTCTCCCCATACAAATAAATATGTATGAGGAGAACTAAAAGGAAATGATATCTGAAATATATCTGAACTCTATCCATACCGTTTGATTATTGTAAGCACCTATAAAATTATTTGCAATTCTCAAACTGTCCAAACTGGACATTCAATTGACCACTGTACATATTTCTGCCATCCGTACAAAAATTAAATTGTATGGATCGTGTAGATATGTACTTTAATCAATTGACGGGTCTATGTTTCAATACAATGCAAGTTTTTAAAAAAAATATAAAAAATCATAATTGATCGTAACAAAACTACAGATGGTATTGAAATATATAAAAATGAAGTTATTCATGGACAACTTATCAGACATGTTGCAGTAGATTTCGATATCGAAGTAATCATCACTGAAGTGATCTATAAACAAAGTTTTTAGCCAGAGTTAGCTCTGGCAAGGATCTTCCAACATTCAAGGTAGACATCTAGAATAGATAGAAACTAAGTAAAGCTGCTTCAGTATTAAGTTCAATATGACTGATAGATGGGTAAGTGAATTGACAGACGGGGCCATAACAAGCTCTAGTCGATACCTCAACAATATGCTCCGGCGACAGATACTTCAGTATTAAGTCCGCTGCACGGAACACAACTTTCAACTCCGTGACAACTTGGAGGTTGAAATGTGTTGGCTTTGTACCATCCGGGGTTGTGAAGCACGTTTTGGTAAACTATTTCAGAAATTCACACCGCAAAAACAAAGATGGACTTTTCCATATGATGGTTCATAGCATATGCACCAATGTTCTTGTGCCATGTGGCATGCTATTTTTTTTTTATTTGATTGGACCTCCTACCTTTTTTCTTTTCTTTTCTTTTCTTTCTTTTTTTTTTTGTGTGTGTGTGTGTACCTAGGTATGGGATCCATCTTTTATTCGAGGACTTTGTTAAGATAGTTAAAAGAACAAGTGGCTTTTTAGTAACGAGGCATAAGTATTTTTACACTAAGAGCCCCAAAAAGTCAACAGGTGACCTTTCCGTGCCGCACTCTTGGGCACAATGCAAGCTGCATCGTTTTGAGACATGGATTAAAAAAAAAAAAGGCTCGTAACACACTCCACCAAGATCATATAAAACTAAGAAGAAGAAATAGATGCGAACACACAACTACCGAACCCTAAAAATTAGAAAGCTCACCAACCATTTTCAAGCCCTAGGTTATATACCCGTTCCAAGGCATCTAAATGCAGCAATTTAAGGCCTCCTGAAGTCAAAACCAACAGCGCAAATACATAGTTATATGTATTAATAATAGCCAAAGTATTGTGATATTTAGTGTGAGTTTTATGTTTTATTTATTTATTTATTTATTTTTGTATGGAAGCAAAGATATACACAAGGAAAAAATGTAGATAAATTGGAGATGTTTACAATAAATTATCTTTCGAGCAAAAATATATACCATAAACTATTACATTCCTTTCCATCTGTCCTTAAAATCTCCTATGGGTAGGATCACAGATATTGCTCTATAACATTAATTTCTTTGTAACCTATATATCTTAAACAAAAGCAAATAAAAGAAAGATGAAACAAATTATAGCAGGATTAAAAGAAAATTGCCTGATGAACCGATCATGTCCCAGGTGCTCCAATTATTTTTCTATGATAATATAATTATTGAAATACCGGGCAATAAATTATCACATAATTTAAAACTGACCAAGAGAAAAAAAAACTTACCGTGCTTCGGAGCAATGCAATGGAGAAGAAGGCGCCGGAGATCGAGCTTCGGCGGCGAGGGACCGAGCGGGGAGATCTTGGAGGAGGAGGAGGGGGGGGGAGGAGGAGGAGGAGGAGGGGGGGTTCTGCGGCGGCTCGATCGACCGGGAGATCACGGACGGCTGCTGCGTCGGCGGACCAAGCGGAGGAGGAGGAGTTGGGGGGGGGGGGGGGGGTTCGGCGGCAGATAAGAGATCTAGGGCTCGGGAAGGGGGGTTTGGGGTTTTGGAGGTCCTGGGAGTCCGGCGACGCTTATAAGTGTCGGCAAAAGTCCAGGACTCCGGTGACGCTTATAAGCGATGACAAATGTCCTGGGAGAAACTCCGGTGATGCTTATAAGCATCGGCAAAGGTCCCGGACTTCGGCGACGCTTATAAGCGTCGGCAAATGTCCGACGGGTTGAGTCCGGCGATGCTAATAAGCGTCGGCAAAGGTCCATGGACTCCGTGACGCTTATAAGCGTCGGCAAATGTCCCGAGTCCGGCGATGCTTAAAAACGTCGCAAAGCTCCCGGACTCTGGCGATGCTTAAAAGCATCGGCAAATGTCCCGGATTTCAGTGGGGTGGTCCGGCGACGCTTAAAAGCATCGGTAAAACTCAGGGATAATTACCGACGCTTAAAAGCGTCGGCGGACTTTGGGTTTTTGCCGATGCTTTCAAAAAGCGTCGACGGGTTCTGGGTCTTCCCGACGCTTCCAAGAAGCATCGGCGGAAAAGGGTCGGGATAACCCTAACCTGCTGTAATGTGATGAAAATAAGATACCAACAATACAATACTATAGAAAAAGAGAAGGCACATATTAGATTCAAGAAAATGCAACATGGTAATGAATATCAAACTTAATTTCATTATATTACATAAAATATATATTTAGTGCTTACAGTTTTATCTTTTTATTAAAAATTTTGAAAAACAAAAATATTCTTCCTTTATGAAAAAAATTATGATATCTGTTGGCTTGAGTTATGATACCGACCAGTGACCGACTTATGACATCCCAATGTTCACATGATGTCATAAAGCTGAGAAATATTTTTGTTATTAAAAAAATTTTAAATTTTTTTAATAATAAAAATATCTTCGATCTTATGATATCATGTGAACAAGGTTATGATATGGCCTGTTCATAAAAGAATGGCATGAAGAAAAGGCACACTACTAAAAAAAATTATTTTCCCGACGCTATTTTTAGTATTTAAAGCGTCGGGAAAAACCTTTCTGACACTTTAAAAAGCGTGGCAAATGCGTCGCGTAGGTGAGGGTGAAAAAACTTTTTCCGACTTTGGGGAAGCGTTGGCAATGATCAGACTTTTCCCGACGCTTTTAAGTATCGGGAATAAAGTTATTCTCGACACTTTTAAACATCGGGAATAACTTTATTCCCGATGCTTTTGGAAAAGAATTCCAATTTTTTTAAAAAAAATAAATTAATTCCCACCGAGAACCAACATCACAACCTTTCAAGAACGGGAATGCATGGGCCCCACCGGGTTCTCATCCAATTCAGTCGAGTGGGTGGAAGGTTTGGTGCCGTTCGAATCAGGTGTCTCGACGTTATCGGGTATATTCTTTCAATTTTTCGTACCAAAACGATAAATGTTAAAATATTCCCCATGCCTCCAATGGTCGTCAGGTGGCAGACCTTCCAATGGGCTTTGCCCCCAATAACGGGCTGGACGATAAATGTTAACATATTGGATCCATATTGGATCCAGGACGCTAACTGAACCTGGCAAAGGGCCCAATTTCCCCAAGTAATCTTGGATGGAAAATCCCTTTGGGGCATCCAAAGCATATTGTGTAAACTCTAGGCCTGGGCTGAAGTCGGCAGACCCAACCGACTTCAACCCAGACCGAGAAAAAAAAATAAAAGGGAGGCGGAGACGGGGAGAAGACCGAAACAGGGGAGGGAAGATCACCCTAGCCGGCCGGAGTTTTCGCCGGAAAACTCGGTGGGAGAGTCGTGAGGGGAGTGGGAGAAGATCGGCGTCGAATTTCGTGGGGATTTGGGACTCGGTGGTAGGGTTTTACACGAAGAGGGAACTCTCGTTTTTCTTTAAAAAATCTCTCACCGCCGCCCATAGAGCCACCATCACGCTCTCTCTCCCTCTCCGACGAGCAACCAGAAGCTCCCCAACATCGCCCGGTGAGTCCTTTCTTTTTATTTGCAATTTTGAGAGGATTTTTGGTTGTTTTTGGATTTTTTTTACGGTTCGGATTGTGGCCATTCACCGCCGCTGCAGTCGCCACCGTCGTCGTCGCCGTCACCGTCACCTGCTATCGCCGGACCGTGGAGCCCCTGCGGCAACCACCCCGAGGTTGCCGGCAGTTGGGGGGGGAAGACCGGTTCGACCGAAAGAAAACACAGGGGTGTTCGGGAGAAAGAAAAGAGAAGAGAAAGAAAGAAGAAGGAAAAAAAAAGATTCTGTGCGGCCAGAAAAAAAAATAAAAATAAAAATAAAAATCAAATATATATAAATATATGATAGGAGGAGAGAGAAAGAGGAGAGAGAAGGAGGAGAGAGAAAGAGGAGAGAGAAGGATGAGAGATAAGAGTAGAGAGAAGGAAGAGAGAAAAGAGGAGAGAGAAGGAGGAGAGAGAAGGAAGGGAGAGAAGGAGGAGAGAGAAAATCAAGAATTTTTTTCAAGATTCATGAAAAATTGAGAATTTAGTGTTAATTAAAATTATTTATTTATGTAGAGAATCAGTCTCCTGAGCGGGGAGGCGTCGCGTCGATTTCGGGTACGGAGTAGTTCAGGTGTGGATAGTTTGTTTTGAGAGGTAAGGACTTCTAAACTTGATCACCCGTAATATTAATATTTTACATGACCTGATTTGATCCGAGCATAAATTAAATATTTTTCATGTATAGTAGTTTTCGGATAGCATGATTTGATTTCCGGGTTACGGAACGAGTTTGTTGTTAGTGTTGTTTGCATTTGCCAAGTGATCTTGAAATGTGTTTGATCGTGATATCGATCGTTGGAAAGTGACATGATCTGACTATGTGAAAAGAAATGATAAAGTGTTAAGTGAACTGGTGTTTGGACTAGCCATGCCACGGCAGTACCGTGGTTTCTCAGTGTGCCCATCACAGGCTGGAGTGTGACAATTTGTGTGCCCGTCACAGGCTGGAGTGTGACAATAGTGTGCCAGTCACAGGCTGGAGTGTGACCGTGGCTAGTCCAGAACCCTAAAGATAATGGTTAAATAATGGAAATTCTAAAAGAAAAAAAAATGTAAAATTTCAAAGTTTTTAGTTAAACATGAAATCTGAATTGTTGATTTCGTCACATGTTATGCTAATGTTTTGCTGTTTTCATATACATGTATATTATTATTGGTGATTATTTGGAACCCTTACTGGGCTATGTAGCTCACTCCCTACCATCTGTTTTCTTTCAGAGACTCAGAATACTTAAAGAGGATCTGGGCTGGGCGTGAGACGGAGCTTCATGTTTGTTGAGCTAATTAGTTAGTTAGTTCGGTTACTGACGTTTGTGAGTCAGTAGACCAATTTATGATCATCGAGTTAAATACTGAATTGTATATTGTTAATGGATTATTAATATAATATTAATTTAACTTGGATATGTTTAAATTGTTGTGTACCTAGGCCTTGCATAATCTCTAGGGTAAAACCTAGGGTTTGTGCGGCCGGTCACGTAGCCGATTCTAGTACTGGATTCGGGGCGTGACAGAGTGATATCAGAGCAAACCAGGTTCTAGGATCTTAGGATATAAGCTCAACGAGGGAGAGTGTGGGTTGATCCATATGTGGGGTAGATATTATGTCATGATTGTTTTGATCATCTGAGTGTTAGTTGTATACTAACAACATTGGTGTAGGTTTTCCATGGCGCGTGGTAGTGGACGTGGACGTGTTAGGAGGCCCACAAGATTTGCAGATGGAGCAAATGCTTGGGATCCTATTGGGCAGCATGAGAATGCTGGAGCCTTATCTGATAATGAAGAATGTCCACAGGACCCAATGCCGAATCTGGTGGACAACACTGGTAATGAGGAGCATCACCATGAGCCATTGCCCAATCTTTGGATAACACCCTGGAGACTGGAACTGCTGAAACAGGAACACCGGGTGGATCTGGAGTTCAGCCTGGGGACCAGATGGGTCTTCCTCAGCTATTACAAATTTTAGTGCAGCAGCAAGCTACTGCAAGAGCTGATACACTAAGATTTATGGAAGCCCAACAGCAACAGCAGCAATTTATGCAACAGTTATTATTACAACGACAACAGCCAGAAGTCAGAATTCCTCAAGAATGGCCAATTACACTAATAGATTTCAAGAAGTATGCGCCGCCGGTATTCAAGGGGACTTCTGATCCCATGGAGGCAGAGGGATGGCTTAAAGCTGTTGAGAAAGTTTTTCAAGCCTTGCGGTGTCCAGAAGAGGAGAAAGTTACATTCGCTACCTTTTTATTGCAAGATGAGGCAGCTGCTTGGTGGGAACTGAAGCTTGGAAAATAAGGACCAAATGATACACCTTTTACTTGGACAGATTTTAGAAAGGTTTTCTATGAGAGATATTTTCTTCAAAGTGTTCGGGTACAAAAATTTCGAGAATTTGATCGCTTGGAGCAAGGTACTTTAACTGTTTCTCAGTATGCCTCAAAGTTTGAGGAATTGTCGAGATATGCTCCATCACTCTTAGCTGATGAAGGAATTCGGGCCAGGAAATTTGAAAATGGACTTAGAAGTCGGATCCAGCATCAAGTGATTGCTTTTGAGCTACCAACTTATAAAGAGGTTGTTAATAAAGCATTAATTATAGAAAGGGGATTAGATGTGGCTCAAGCTGAAAGAGAAAAAGCATTAAAGAAGAGATCTGGAACAAGAGGGAATCAAGGCCAATTCTATAAAGGTACCAATGCAAAAACAAGGAAGCTTGACAATGTTATTTCAGATGACAAGACTCAACCAAAGAATGATGTCAAGTGCTTTAAGTGTGGTGGTTCCCATTATAAGCGGGATTGTACATGGCCAGATGAGTGAAAGTGCCATAACTGTGGTAAACCGGGACATAAGGCAGTTGTGTGTCCCTCTGGTCAGGGGTCACAGCACCAATTACCTCGTGGAAAACAGCAACTTGAAGGACAACAGAAATCAGTAACTCAGGGACGGGTTTATGCACTCACCCAGTAGGATGCTAATGCATCAAATTCTGTAGTGACAGGTATGATCAAATTATTTTCCAGTAATGTTTATGTTCTTTTTGATACTGGCGCTACACACTCTTTCGTATCTGTTAGATTGGTTAGGGAGAATAAGGAGTTAACCCCGACATCTTTAGAATTTGAACTCTGTATTTCCACTTCTAGTGGGGATGTTTTTGTGGTTAATCAAATCTGCAAGAAAGTAGATTGAATATCGAAGGTAGAACAATGGAAGCCGATTTGATAGTCATGGATATGAAAGATTTCGATATAATCCTTGGAATGGATTGGCTGGCAACAAACCATGCTTCCATTAACTGTTTTGAGAAAATTATGAAATTTCAAATTCCTGATCAGTCAGAGTTCTATTTTAAGGATAACAAGTTAACCCTTATGAGGAGGGTAATTTCGGCTTTTATTGCCAAGCGACTCCTCAGACAAGGTTGTGAAGGATTTCTGGCAACGGTGATAGATACTCGACAGCAGGAGCTTAAGCTGGAAGACATACCCGTTGTGAAAAAATTTCCGGAGGTCTTTCCCGATGATCTACCAGGATTACCTCCTGATAGAGAGATTGAGTTCTCTATCGATCTTATACCAGGTACAGGTGCCATCTCCAAAGCTCCTTATAGAATGGCTCCGGCAGAATTAAAAGAACTTAAGGAGCAATTGCAAGAACTGTTGGATAAAGGATTTATCAGACCTAGCGTGTCTCCCTGGGGTGCTCCAGTCTTATTTGTAAAGAAGAAAGATGGAAGTTTTCGGCTTTGCATTGATTATCGAGAATTGAACAAAGTGACTATAAGGAACAAATATCCCTTACCAAGGATTGATGATCTATTTGATCAATTACAGGGGGCACAGGTATTCTCAAAAATTGATCTTCGTTCTGGTTATCATCAATTGAAGATAAAGATAGAATATGTACCAAAGACAGCTTTTAGAACCAGATATGGACACTATGAATTTTTGGTTCTACCTTTTGGTCTAACAAATGCACCTGCAGTTTTCATGGATCTCATGAACCGAGTGTTTAGACCATATCTGGATCATTTGTAGTAGTATTTATTGATGATATACTGATATATTCAAAAAGTCTACAGGCACATGAGGAGCACTTAAGATAGTATTACAAATACTCAAAGAGGAGAAATTATTTGCCAAGCTAAAAAAATATGACTTTTGGTTGGACAGAATTTCTTTTCTTGGCCATGTTATTTCTAAGGATGGTATTTCTGTGGATCCAAAGAAAGTGGAAGCAGTGGTAGAGTGGGAGAGACCCACTAATGTGTCCGAAGTTCGTAGTTTCCTGGAAATGGCAGGATATTATCGAAGGTTTGTTGAGGGATTTTCTCTTATCGCTATACCCTTAACTCGCCTGACCCAGAAACAAACAAAATTTGAATGGACAGATGATTGTGAGCAGAGTTTTCAAGAATTGAAGAAACGGTTAATCACTGCCCTAGTATTGACTGTTCCTACGGAGACAGGGGAGTTTTGCATATATAGTGATGCATCCCGAAAGGGTCTTGGTTGTATGCTAATGTAAAATGGAAAGGTGATAGCTTATGCTTCTAGACAGCTGAAATCCTATGAGTCAAATTACCCCACTCATGACTTGGAGTTAGCAGCTATAGTTTTTGCTTTAAAAATATGGAGACATTACCTGTATGGTAGTCGTGAAATCTTTACAGATCATAAAAGTTTAAAATATATATTTACTCAGAAAGAATTGAACTTGAGACAAAGAAGATGGTTGGAACTATTAAAGGATTATGATCTGACTATCAACTACCATCCAGGAAAGGCAAATGTTGTAGTAGATGCCCTGAGTAGGAAAACCCCGAGTAAGTTGGCAACTTTAATTACTAACCAAAAGCACATCAAAATGGATCTGGAAAGATCAGAGATCGAGGTACGAATTCATAATTCTGGGATGCAATTAGCAAATATTATAGTACAACCTATCCTGATTGATAAATTAAATCAATTCAGAAGGAAGATTTAGAGCTTCAGAAAATTAGAGAGACAGTTGAGTCTGGTGTACAATCTGAATTTACTATATATGAAGATGGTACCTTGAGATTTGGTAACATATTATGTGTTCCTAAACTTCCAGAATTAAAGAATGAAATAATGGAAGAAGCACATAGTTCAGTATATACGATGCATCCGGGTAGTACAAAAATGTATCGAGATCTACGTGAAAACTTTTGGTGGTCTGGTATGAAGAAAGATATAGCTCAGTATGTGGCTCAATGTTTGGTGTGTCAACAGGTAAAAGCTGAGCATCAAAGATCTGTTGGACCATTGTAGTCTCTTGCGATTCCT
This sequence comes from Areca catechu, assembly GCA_021397845.1. Lineage (NCBI taxonomy): Eukaryota > Viridiplantae > Streptophyta > Magnoliopsida > Arecales > Arecaceae > Areca > Areca catechu. Next base: position 16,424,371 of record CM038041.1, read on the forward strand.
CAGTGGAAATGGGAGCATATTACCATGGACTTTGTGACAGGTTTACCCAAACCCCTAAGGGAAATAATGCGATGTGGGTGATTGTGGATCGACTAACGAAGTCAACTCATTTCTTATCTTTTCGTATCGGACTCTCTCTGGAAAAATTAGCAAACTTGTACATAGAACAAATTATGAGACTTCATGGGATTCCAATTTCTATAGTATCGGATCGAGACAGTAAGTTTGTTTCATAATTTTGTAAGAGTCTTCATAAAGCATTGGGGACCAAATTAAGTTTTAGTACAGCTTTTCACCCCCAAATCGATGGACAGTCTGAGCGAACCATCCAAATTCTGGAAGACATGTTGAGAGCTTGTGTTATGGACTTGGGTGGTGCTTGGGACTGTCATCTATCGTTAATAGAATTTGCCTACAATAATAGTTATCAAGCCAGTATTCAAATGGCGCCTTTTGAGGCTTTATATGGTAGGTAGTGTAGATCTCCTATCTGCTGGGATGATGTAGGAGAAAGAAAATTATTAGGTCCAGAATAGTGCAAAAAACAGTGAAGAAGGTACAAATGATCAGAGAACATTTATGTATTGCTCAAAGCCGACAGAAAAGTTATGCTGATAAAAGGCGAAGAGAGCTAGAATTCAATGTTGGTGATCATGTCTTTTTGAAAGTGTCTCCCACAAAGGATGTGATGAGATTTGGTGTATGAGAAAAATTGAGCCCGAGATTTGTGGGACCATTTGAGATTTTGGATAAGGTTGGTGAGGTGGCTTACCGATTAGCGCTACCACCAGTTATATCTTGAGTGCATAACGTGTTTCATGTATCTATGTTACGGAAATACATTCCTGATCCTAATCATGCAATAGATTATGTGCCTTTACAACTTCGAGAGGATTTGACCTATGAGGAGGTGCCTTTACGAATTGTCGACAGTAAGGAACAAGAATTGAGACACCGAATCATACCCTATGTGAAGGTGCAATGGAGCAATCACAGTGAAAGAGAAGCTACATGGAAACTTGAAGCAGAGATGCGAACAAAATATCCACAGCTTTTCGAAATACCGGGTACGTAAATTTCGAGGACGAAATTTATTTTAACGGGGGGAGAATGTAAACTCTGGGCCTGGGCTGAAGTCGGCAGACCCAACCGACTTCAACCTAGACCGAGAAAAAAAAATAAAAGAGGAGGCGGAGACGGGGAGAAGACCGAAACAGGGGAGGGAAGATCACCCTAGCCGGCCGGAGTTTTTGCCGGAAAACTCGGTGGGAGAGTCGTGAGGGGAGTGGGAGAAGATCGGCGTCGAATTTCGTGGGGATTTGGGACTCGGTGGTAGGGTTTTACACAAAGAGGGAACTCTCATTTTTCTTTAAAAAATCCCTCACCGTCGCCCATAGAGCCACCATCACGCTCTCTCTCCCTCTCCGACGAGCAACCGGAAGCTCCCCCAACACCGCCCGGTGAGTCCTTTCTTTTTATTTGCAATTTTGAGAGGATTTTTGGTTGTTTTTAGATTTTTTTTCCGGTTCGGATTGTGGCCGTTCACCGCCGCTGCAGTCGCCGCCGTCGTCGTCGTCGCCGTCACCTGCTGTCACCGGACCGTGGAGCCCCTGCAGCAACCACCCCGAGGTTGCCGGCAGTTGGGGGGAAGACCAGTTCGACCGAAAGAAAACACAGGGGTGTTCGGGAGAAAGAAAAGAGAAGAGAGAAAGAAAGAAGAAGGAAACAAAAAAAGGTTCCGTACTGCCAGAAAAAAAAAATAAAAAAAAATAAAAATAAAAATAAAATATATATAAATAATGATAGGAGAGAGAGAAAGAGGAGAGAGAAGGAGGAGAGAGAAAGAGGAGAGAGAAGGAGGAGAGATAAAGAGGAGAGAGAATAAGGAGAGATAAAGAGGAGAGAGAAGGAGTAGAGAGAAGGAGGAGAGAGAAAGAGGAGCGAGAAGGAAGGGAGAGAAGGAAGAGAGAGAAAATTAAGGATTTTTTTCAAGATTCGTGAAAAATTGAGAATTTAGTGTTAATTAAAATTATTTATTTATGTAGAGAATCAATCTCCTGAGCGGGGAGGCGTCGCGCCGATTTCAGGTACGGAGTAGTTCAGGTGTGGATAGTTTGTTTTGAAAGGTAAGGACTTCTAAACTTGATCACCCGTAATATTAATATTTTACATGACCTTATTTGATCCGAGCATAAATTAAATATTTTTCATGCATAATAGTTTTCGGATAGCATGATTTGATTTCCAGGTTACGGAACGAGTTTGTTGTTAGTGTTGTTTGCATTTGCCAAGTGATCTTGAAATGTGTTTGATCGTGATATCGATCGTTGGAAAGTGACATGATCTGACTATGTGAAAAGAAATGATAAAGTATTAAGTGAACTGGTGTTTGGACTAGCCATGCCACGGCGGTACCGTGGTTTCTCAGTGTGCCCGTCACAGGCTGGAGTGTGACAATTTGTGTGCCCGTCACAGGCTGGAGTGTGACAATAGTGTGCCCGTCACAGGCTGGAGTGTGACAACAGTGTGCCCGTCACAGGCTGGAGTATGACAATAATGTGCCAGTCACAGGCTGGAGTGTGACCGTGGCTAGTCCAGAACCCTAAAGATAATGGTTAAATAATAGAAATTCTAAAAGAAAAAAAATGTAAAAATTTCAAAGTTTTTAGTTAAACATGAAATCTGAATTGTTGATTTCGTCGCATGTTATACTAATGTTTTGCTGTTTTCATATACATGTATATTATTATTGGTGATTATTTGGAACCCTTACTGGGCTATGTAGCTCACTCCCTACCATCTGTTTTCTTTCAGAGACTCGGGATATTTAAAGAGGATCTGGGCTGGGCGTGAGACGGAGCTTCATGTTTGTTGAGCTAATTAGTTAGTTAGTTCGGTAACTGACGTTTGTGAGTCAGTAGACCAATTTATGATCATCGAGTTAAATACTGAATTGTACATTGTTAATGGATTATTAATATAATATTAATTTAACTTGGATATGTTTGAATTGTTGTGTACCTAGGCCTTGCATTATCTCTAGGATAAAACCTAGGATTTGTGCAGCCGGTCACGTAGTCGATTCCGGTACTGGATTCGGGGCGTGACATATTGGGCCTACAACCATTTGTAATTAGACGCAGTATCAATGGACAAACTGGGGATTACATATCAACTTAACAAACTGGGGATGGGTCACGCATCAACATCACAAGCCATCTTATGATGAAAGGACACTTGCTGCATAATTATGTCTTCCATGGCTCTTAGGGTAGGGAAATTTACAGTCCAAGCAACATCATGGTCAAGCGAGAGCACCAGAAAAATCTCCTGATAAATGAAGCAGTTTATTTGCTTGAAATAGATTGTCAGCTAATATCAGAACATTTGAAGTTTTAAACAGTTACAAACTTGTAATCAAATTCTCGGTTACAAACCTGCAAGATCATAGCACAAGGCAAGTAAGAGATTTTGTTTTCCCTCTTTTTTCCTGTTCTTTTCCGGTGACACGAGACCAGATATTGTAACTGGAGATAAATGGAACAGTTCTACATGCTATAATTCATGATAAATTAACATTATTCACTTCTTCAATGTTCACCTCCTAATCTGAAATTTCTCTTCAAGCTTAATCAACCGTAGACAATTCAGAGAAGCTTATAAAGAGAACTACTATATAAAAGTCTCCAATTTGCTAACGGGAAATTAAATAAAGCAATCCAATAGGAGCACAAGCCAACAAGTGCACAACCACCACCCATGCCAAAAAAAAAAGAAAAAATGGGAAGAAGAAGAAAACATGCAATCAGCGCACGCAACAAAAGAACCAATAAGAACAAGATTAAAAAAAAAACAAGTTAATAGTTACAGGATGCAACATAGTTCATTTACTCAAGCATTATTATACTAAGGTCAATATTGATACAAGTTCTGTAACTAGTCAAGTTCTATTTCTCTCATATTTATGTACAAAAGACTTGAGAATCCAAACCAACATCAATCAGAAACAAGCTTTGATATGGATAGCCAGATAAAAAGAGAAACTGAAACCTGTGCCAGCTATGAATCCTTAAGCTACATAGCTCTGTGCCTGAAGTGCAGCCAATTCATCCGCATCACTGGAAATCTATTAAATTTGCACAAATAGAAAGGCAGACATTCAGATTTTCTTTAGGAGCTGTACAAACAAGACAATATTTGAAACATTTGGAAGGTGGTTGCTACAGTTTCTGTTAAAAAAAAATAGCATAGGCTTATCAATTTCCTCAACTTCATGAGCAGCAATTTTTGAAGGCACATGCACAAACACCTTCTGACTTTTCTGAGTGGCATTCTGCAAACAATTTAAAAATTATAACAAGGTTATCTACACACCATGCAGCATACAGTGAAGCCTACATCCTGAAAAATTCCACCACACTGGGTTTGCTTACCTCTTTCACCTCTTCAATAGCATAGTATGCCTTGGTAGGTATTCCCAGCTCTTTAGGTTGGACATCAATAATCACCGATACCAAATTAGGAACATAACTGGAAAACCAGAAGCAAAAGTTGAAACTCAACCACACAGGTCAGTTACATGATAAGATCCCTTTAAACCATTCATTTGGGGTTGACTAGAAGAAAAACATGTAAAGATGGTAGAGAAAATTGTGTAAGGTTCAGTAATCTTAATAAGCATTGTAACAGATAATGGATGAATGGATGAGCAGATAAAGCAAAGATGAAACTGCAAATGCCAGTTGGTATGCTACTAAATCCCTACTCAATGATCTTTACAAAGATTTTATGAATGCATTGATCATATCAGGAATATGATAAACCATGGCTCAGTCCAGTGCAGGGGAAGAACTGCACCTGATATTAGTTATGAGGTACCAATCTTAACAGGGAAGGCAGAAAGCATGACAACATTAAAATTGAAAGGAGATAACTGACTTAGCTCACATTTTGCATAATATTTTGAAGGCTGGACCAAGGTAACAAATTAGAAAACTTAGTATCATCATCCTCCAACCAAACTATTAGTCGACACTGGAAATTAGTAATTATATACTTTTAATTATAAATGGAAGAACACCATTTCATTTCTGAGCAGGAAGGGGAAAACACCAGGATATCTGACAAGGAATCTAGAAATCTCACAGTTAAAACTTTATACAATTCTAAAAAAAAAATCAAAAGTCAAAAGATAAAATAGGTTCTATAATCTTATCCATTGGACAATGCATGGATATCTAAGTCAAAAGATAAAAAAGGATCTAAAAAAGGTTTGATAATCTTGCTCGTTGAACAATGCATGAATATTTAGATCATTTTCCCATAGTTTTGGCCCTGTATTGTACCAACCAACAACATGCTCCCTTACTAAAAGAAAGGTAAGGTTGGATTTAAGCAGAACGTAAAGAAATTTTATAAGGATCAATCACAGAATGTGGAATACAGGGGGGCACCATTAATCCTTTTGAACATTGCAAACATTGATTCATGGTAATTATGTTCAAGAAACCAAATGCAATTGGGTCTTTCTCATCTTCTTCAAAAGGCACTGCAAAATCAGCAATGAGGTATAAGTGAAATGTTCAGTTTAAAGCTTTTAACAGGACAGGAACTGATTTCTTTTTTTAAAAGAAAAAGGTTTGACAATAAATGTGCATGGAACCTTTTACCTGACAAAAAGGTTCGCTCCAAGGCCCATCTTTTGCTTTAACCAGATCGTAAACTCTTACTTCATCATATTGTTCTGAATCTGATGATGATAATGTCGAAAGACTCACCTACACACATGCAAAACAACCTATACTTAGTTATCCATCAATATTTAAATTGATTTCAGCATGCAAAAACTAGGATGATTTTTCATAAACTCAATGTGGCATCGCAAATCATGGGGAACTCTATGGTTACATAAATAAACATCTTCCAAGATTACGAACAGGGTATTGCCAACATTAAAGGTAAATGAGAAAACAGGACAAATCAATGTCATATTTTGGTAGGGGAAAAAGAACAAATCAATCTCATATCTAGCATTTATTCAATCTACACTATATAAGCATCACATGTAATTATGCTACTTTCTTTCCTTGGATGGATGGTAAAACATTGTAAAAGAAAGACAAATGAAGAAAAACAATAAAGATGCGTAATCAGGCACAACAAACATGAGGACGAATTTACTGATCTCCATCTTTGATGACATCGACAAGCTCAGAGACCAATTTAGTTAGCATCAGATATAAGCAATAAACTAACATGCATGCAGCAAAACCCACGCTGCAACTTCTCCAACATTTAGAAAGAGACCAAGATCCCGGAACTAACCCAAAAAGATACAAACAGAATCGTTAAGGCTATGTTCTTATGCAAGCCAAGAAACAGAGAGAACAGGAACCACTACCAAATCTGAACATTACCATCAAACCACCAAACGAACTCAAATCTCCAAAATCCTGACAAGAAACATGGATAAAAATACCGATTTCGACGGAGTTCCCATCACACAGAACACTTCAACTCATCGACAGTCAAAGCAAGAAGAACAAATCAAGAAACTCAAGAGAAAAACCAGAAGAAAAAAAAAAGAGATCAAATAGAGATATTAATCACCCCCGCATTATCGAAGTGATCTTTCTTGATCATGTTCCCGAGCATCCCAAACATCGAGAATATCATGAACGCCGCTAGCACCTGTTGCGGATCCACCGCCATTTCACCTCTCCAAGAAGCCCACAGGAAACGATAGAAAAGAGAGCAAGAGCGAGGAGGGAACCAGAGCGGAAGAGTCGGCATGGGCCTCGGAGGTCCACAATGGGATCAATTCAAAGACGAGAGGGGGAGGAAAGGGCCGAGAGCTTTTACTGGGATCCAGCCAAGGGAGCAACAGCTCAAAGAGAGAGAAGCTGAGGGAGCACCAGAGCTGAGGCTCCGACCGCAACCGCCACATCCCTACGAGGTCCGTGCCAGACCCCGACCGCCGGATCCCGTCCTGGGGGCCGCGGAGGTGTTCCTTGGCCACATCCGACGCCGCCGGTGATCTGCTGTGGACGATCGCCATCACCGTGCATGGCATGATCGAATAATGGGAAGGGAGGGAGGGAGGGAGTTGCCGCACCAGAATCAACCAAAAATGGAGGGAGGGAGGGAGAGGGAGGTGCCGCGGCCAGATTAATAAGGTTAGGGATCGATCCGGGGACGGGGAAGAGCAACCGGGCGAAGAAAAGTGTTGCCATTTGCCGACGCTTGTGGAAAGCGCCGAAAAATTAGCCGGACGTCCCGACGCTACTACGAAGCATCGGGAAAAAACCGTCGCCTTTTTTCCATTTTCGTTGTAGTGGCATTTTCATCGTTCAAAGTTCTAAATAAAAAGTATATAGTAAGTATTAAATATATATTTGAATGATGAAAATATTTTTTCTGTATGACATTCCTTTGTGAACAAGATATCATAATCCTGTTTACAAGATATCATAACTCTATTCACGGGATATCATAAGAAAAAAAATATTTTTATCATTAAAAATTTTTAAACTTTTTAATGATAAAAATATTCTTTGATCATATGACATCATATAAATATAAAGATGTCATAAACTTATCACTAGATGCCATAATTCAAAGCAACGAGTATCATAATTTTTTTATATAAAAAAAATATTTTCATCACTCAATTTTTATAAAAAAATAAAACTATATCATTGAATGTACATTGAACAGTGAAACTTACCTGATCCACGTACAAAGCCTTCCTAAAAAAATCTCATTCCATCGGGTTTGAAACGGAGAAACGATACAGTACGTACAATGAGAAAGACGAGACATTTAGATAGGAAAGTGAAGCAGCGGTCAACGGTAATAGGAGCCGGAAAGGTAGGGATAAAGCGAGGGAGAAGGGAAAATGAGGTGGTGAATTGGGTCCTCACTTTGGACTTAAACCTCTTTGGCCATTGAAGCTTAAATCATTCAGCTTATGGTTTAAGATCTAATTAATACATATCCTTTATTAATTTATGGGCCCTTTTATTAATTATGATACAGGTTATTTACTCAAAACTTATATTACTACACATATATATAGAATGAATTCCAACTTATTAGAACTGAAGCCAAATAAGAAGAAGATAAGTCAAGCTTGGCTAGTTTATTTTCAAGTTCAAAAGTTCAGCTCAAGCTCCACTCATTTACTAAACAACACGCCAATTAGGTGCCAAAACGCATGCTGGGGCATATTCGCTTTACGATCAGGTGTCCAACGATGTCATGCGAAAATGCAGTTAATAACACTTGTAAATGTGTTCAAAATTAATCACGATTTTTTCTTCTTTTTTTTTGATTGAAAGGTAGGCAAAGGCCACCAAGAAAAAAGTAAGCACGAGATCACCTCGCATAAAATTTAACATATACAGTACTTTCCCTCCGATGATCGTTTGGTGTAGATAAGTCTTGATCCCTCTATCAAAAATTTAGATTCTAGTGAAACATTCCACAAGATATCATGATAGGAACCATTCCATGTGTCGGAATAGAACATCCTACCAGCATCTCAGTATTCTAATCCCTATCCTGACATCAGGACAGGATAGTGATGCATCCCATTTCATAGAAAAACTAAGACAATTTCATTCCATAAGATTTAAAACCTTGCCCTCGATAGATCAATGTTCTGAATTTTGAGTTATTGCCAACCTATCTTTAGTTCTAAAATATCAATTTATCAAGCTAGTAAAATATAATAACTTAAGATATTATCCAAAAAGCTAATAAAAATATGTTATTTAGATTTCTTAACCTTATATGAATATTTAAAATTTATATAGTGTATAACCAATATAAAACTAAACTTATGCTTATATGGATCCTTACATGCTCTTTTTATTTAAGCTCTAATATTTTGATTAGATTAAATATTTAATTCGATCATAAGTATCACAATCTAATAATAAATATAATGATCAAATTGTGATCAAACTAAATTAGCCTGTACTGCAACATCTCCTACCCTACATGGGCTGTAGGCCAAATCTATTCTAATACCATTTTGAACAACTCGGGGCTTGCTTGGATTTAGAGGGCCATGGATATTTAGGGAAAGGCAATATTGTGTAGTCCATGTTTATGGTCTCTCCATGAGTAATTCTTTGTGCACCGCGTGCGGTGCAGCAAATGCAGCGTGGCCTGCTCCGCACGCTCCTATTGGTCCAAAAATATTCACTGTAGCATGATGGGACAAAAACTGAGATGATTAGCATTAATTGAAATTTTCATTCAGACCAAAATATCCTTACAACATCCTACTTCAAAAGCTATGACACCCCAGTTTAAAATCTACGACATCCTGGTTCAAAAATGATATGAAACAATATTACGATACCCTAGTTCAAAACCTACGATACCCTAGTTCAAAACCTAAAACATCCTGGTTCAAAAATGACCTGAAACAGTATTACGATACCCTAATTCAAAACTTACGACACCCTAGTTCAAAACCTACGACACCCCTGCAGAAAATATAAATTAAAACATGAAACAGTATTACGACACCCTAGTTCAAAAGATACGACATCCTAATTCAAAACCTACGGCACCCCAGCAGAAAAATATAAATTAAAACATTAAACAGTATTACGACACCCTAGTTCAAAACCTACGACACCCCTGCATAAAAATATAAATTAAAACATGAAACAGAATTACGACACCCTATTTCAAAAGCTACGACATCCTAGTTCAAAACCTACGACATCCCTGCAGAAAAATATAAAATAAAACCTGAAACAATATTACGACATCCTAGTTCAAAAGCTACGATACTCTAGTTCTAAACCTACGACATCCCTGCAGAAAAATATAAATAAAACCTGAAACAGTATTACGACATCCTAGTTCAAAAGCAACGGCATCCTAGTTTAAAACCTACGACACTCATACAGAAAAGGGACTGGAGGGAAGGGTATTTTGGTCTGGAGAAAATTTTAATAAAAACTGAATGGTAATTAATGCTAGTCACGCTTAACTTCCATCCCGTCGTGTACTACAGTAAATATATTCAAATCAATAAAAAAAATACGGTACGGGCTATGTTGTATTTAATGTACCGTATGATGTGCACAAAGACTTTCCGCCTCTCTGTATGAATGTATGTATGTTACTAGAGAGAGAGAGAGAGGAATGATAATAACAATGATGATGCGTTGAGAACCAACATGAACAATCATTGCCCATTGGACCTTCAAGGGGAGCTTATAAGCCCATCTATAGCTTCAAAATTCTCCCAGACACCCGGTAGATATGTTGGGTAACACCCAGAGTTCCCCCAAACACTTCAGTAGAGCTTATGATCTTCTCCAGCGAAGAGAGATCCCTAATGAAGTGTCCGAGGGAACTCCAGGGGATAGCCAACTGGCCTGATTGCACTTCTCCAACTACTTAACCTGTCCAATTAATGCTCTTTCATAGATCTCCAAGAACTTGTTAGGTTGAGTGGCACCTAGAGTTCCCCCAAACACTTCAGTAGATTTTGGCTCCCCAATGGTGGATAAGCCCTAACGAAGTGATTGAGGGAACTCCAGGGGACATCCAACTTTCTGACCTGGCTTACCCTGGGGAAAAAACCAAGGAAAACCCCATACAAGAGGTTTAAGAACCTCACAAGGCTGATACCCTAGCTTTCCCTTGCCCCTCGAGGTTTGCCAGCTTGTGTTGGAGAACACCACCCTTGCTCCCCATTTATAAGATTTCCCTCCATGCTTGTCTTTAGTTCACACGAGTGAAACTAGCCTGGATACATTGAACCCAGCCCCATTTTCGGATCATGTAATGGAAGGACGGGAATCCCACGCGAGTGCCTTTACCTCGTCCTGATGGTGGGAACAATATGGGTCTCTCACGTCCTTTTTATCTATATGTCGGTCTCTCAGAGATGCCAACCCTTCCCAAAAAATCGCTTAGCCTCGCAGCCAGTGCTCCTTATCGCCCGCCAGGTGCTCGATCCACTTGAAGTGATGCACCATATTCCTTTCATCACATAAAAACACACCGATTCAGAACCCGCTGCCCAAGATTACAGCAAGATTATGATCGAACGCTGGCGTGTCACGATGACACACCATTGGTTTTTACGGTCAAGCTTAGCGTTCGAGGAGAGCTACCCACGTCTCATGGCTGAGGCCATTAAAGTTTATATGGCATGATATCTTTGGATAGAGATATATCCAGAAGGATAGCCACGGATGGTACCGTGACCACTATGCTTTATTCCCCTTCAATTCATGGATAGGACAGGAAGGCGTCTAGGTTCGATGAATGTGGCCAGTGGCCGGTGGCCAGGAACTTCGAAACCCCTTCCCTTCATGGATAGGACAGGAAGGCGTCTAGGTTCAATGAATGTGGCCAGTGGCCAGGAACTTTGAAACCCCTTCATCCCATTATAAGTAGCCCTTGGAAGTAGTATTCCTGAAGCAAGCTGGTGTAACAGGGGTTGGGTGTCCCCCTAGAGTTCCCTCCATCCACTTCAATAGGGTACCAGGGAAGCCTGGCTAAGCCTTGAGAAATACTGAAGCACTGTTTGGGGGAATTCTGGGTGACAGTTGTTGCTAAGGCCTATGCCATAGGGCTCTGTCAAGGCACAGCTCATGGGGTTGTAGTTGGCTGTCCCCTGGAGTTCCCCCAGACACTTCATCAGGCCTCTCTCTTAGGAGGACCAAACTCTACTGAAGCGTGCTGGGAAACTCTGGGTGTCACTCAACGTCAACAGATAAGGGAGATTTAATTTTGATGGTCTGCCTACAAGCTCTGAAGTGGGCTTTTCTCGAAGGTTCATTCAGTCAGTGTAAGGTCTTCAGGGAATGCTCCAAGGGTTTAAGATTTTTCTATTTGTATATGATTTTTAGAGCCCTTGTGTGATTCCTTGTTTGCCTTGTACTCATCATACAGGCTAGAGACTATGGTTTCTTGACAACAGTTTCTATTTGCCTGCTGATAATTAAATTTGTATAAAATATTGGTTTGAATTTTCTTTATCCCGCAACTCTTTGTTCATTTAATTTTTTTATAACAAGATGCATGCTTTAATAGGTTTGTAGTTCAATTGACTTTTTCAATTATCTAATAGAAAAAAGTCAGTTTCAGAATATTGTTGAAATGCATGAAGGAAATCTTCAATCAGATTCAATTAAATCCAGTACCATGTGACTGCTTCTTGTGAATTTCTAATATAAACTATACAGTTTTATGATATATATATATATATATATATATATATATATATATATATATATATAGAGAGAGAGAGAGAGAGAGAGAGAGAGAGAGATGTATGATTTTACATTTACTTTCTGAAATCCATTATTTGTATTGTTCCATCCCCTAAACATTTTGTTTTCGCAATGGTGTCCCTTTCCATTAGAATTTGGCTGACAATGTTAATGAATACTTATTTCAAGCATAAAATAACTTTACCATCCTTTTGCATTAATATTCTTAAAAAATATCTCTTACATGCCATTAGTAATTATCGATATAAAGGGAGGCTATATAGTATTACATAGAAAAAAATATAGAAATACCCATTCAAATTTGGGCTATTTATACTTAGATCCTAAAGGTTTAAAAAAATATCAATTAATCACCAAAACTTCAAATTGATTACAAGATGGCCCAGCCATCTATCTAGATTCTAGCAAAATTAATAGAATAAAAAAATAAAAATATCTTTTTTTTCAAAGAGATGTTGTCCTTTATCATTCATCTACCTACACAAATCTTAAAACACTTTCATTCTCTATCATTTATCTACATCTAGAGATCTAAATGTTCACATCCTTTGTCATTCATTTGCTAGCATAAATCTTAAAGTATTCTGACCTCAATCATCCATCCATATGCACAATTCTAAAGAGCTTCATATTTTTGTCATCCATCTATTTATATAGATCACAAAGTGCTTTATCTATGATCCATTGATCTATACAGGTCTCAAAGTAGTTCATCTATCATCCATTCATCGGTACATTGCTCAAAGCATTTAGTCTTCTATCATCTATTTATCTATATAGATCTTAAAGCACTCTACCTTTTATCATCATCCGCTTGTACAAATCTTAAAACATTCTATCCTTAGTCATTCATCCATATAAATCTTAAGGCACTTCATCTTCTATCATCTATTTACTTGTACAAATCTCAAAACATTCCATTTTTATCGTCCATCCAATTGCACATATCTTAAAGCACTTCATTTTCTAGTATCTATGCATGGCATAAATCTCAAAGCATTCCATCCTTTATCATCTATGTCTGCACAAATATCAAAATAATTCATCCTCCATCATCCATCCATTTGCACATATCTTAAAGTACATCATCCTCTATCTATAGAAATCTTAAAGTACTCCATTCTTTATCATTTATTTATCTACATGGATCTCAAAGTGCTACATCTACTGTCATTCATATATTTGTATGTGATGTGGTGGAACACAGACATGTAATCCCTGTCAGATGCCATGTCAAAGAAAGCTGCCACGACGGATACTCCTCCTCGGACTCCTTTGCCGGGCCGAGCTCCCTCAGAACATCGGGACAGTCCGTCGAAGTTGAGTTCCGTCCTCCGTCAGGTCGGCTCCCACAAGACCAAGGTGCTTAGGCTGGAGCCGAGCGATCTCCTCCCCCAGATAGAGCCCCTCTAAGACCGAGCCCCCTGGGCCGGAGTCGGGCCCGGCCCTCCTCCGCCAGGTCGAGCCCATCCGAGGCTGAGCCCTCTGGGCTGGAGTCGTACACTGACCTCCTCCGCCAGATTGAGCCCCTTCGAGGTCAAGCGCCCTGGGCCGGAGTCGAGCCCAGCCCTCCTCCACCAGATCAAGCCCCTCCGAGGCTGAGCCCTCTGTGCAAGAGTCGAGCCCAGCCCTCCTCTAGGTCGAGCCCCCTCGAAGTCGAGCCCCTTGGTCTGGAATCGAGCCTAGCCCTCCTCCACCAAGTGAAGCCCCTTCGGGGTCGAGCCCCTCGGAGTCAAGCCCAGCCCTCCTCCTCCAGGTCGAGCCCCCTCGAAGTCGAGCCTCTTCGCCCGGAGTCGAGCCCAGCCCTCCTCCACCAAGTGGAGCCCCTTCGAGGTCGAGCCCCTCGGAGTTCAGCCTTAGCACTTCAGATTGGCCTCCACATCGGACAAAGGCACTGGCCACTGAGGGAGAGATGTTGCCCTCCTTAGACTCCGACGAGCCGCCCAAGGACTGCAAGGAAGCGCCCTCCAAGCCATAATAACTGCCCATAGCTGCCACTTGCACCAGAAAAAGAAGCTCCCTAATCGAGGTGCCACGCTCTCCACCAACCGTCTGCACCACCCGAAAGAGGGAGTCAACTAGGAGATCCGATCCCGGGGGCGGTGGCCTCCCATATTGAGGCCCTACCAAGTTTCCCAAAATAAAGCAACCGGAAGGAATGTCAGAGTGCATGGTAGCTTCCTTTATCACGAACCGGGAAATACGTCCCGTCTATGGCACAGAACACCACTGCACGCACTTACTAGCATGGGAGAGATCCCGAGGTAGGCGTTCAGCACCTGGACTTAAAAGAACCATCAACACCCCTAGCGGGGGAGGTAAGTTGAAAAATACTCAAGCAAGCGAGAGAGAAGAGGCTACACAAGAGAACCACCAAGGAGACTGAGAGTTCAAGGCTACCGATGATCCACGAGAAGGATCGCCCGGACATAGCCACCCAGCTCCAGTTCACTTCAGCCACCACTTTTTCCAGCTTTCTTGCACCCCACTCTCACATCACTCACTCCTCCTAGCGTGGAGTCCATCTCTGGGGCTCGACCAAGAGGATCTGTTCCCCTGGATCATCACTGACTTGACTGTCATAGTGCCCCCAATGAAATTCTCGGCCCGGGTCTCTAACCCTTGTTTTGCAGGTCCCATCGAGCAGGCTGGTCTTGAAGAGACGAGGGGCGATCCGACACCGACGGCAGCTACAGGCCACGATGATCTTGATGGCAATAGATTGGCGTGCCAAGTAGGGGGACGTAGGTCCTTTGTTCCAGAAACCGGTCCCTCTGCAAGCAAGTCCACCTGGAGGATGGTGACGATGCGAGCGAGAGAAGTCTCCACCAGCCCGGGAGACCCCCCTTCCCATGGAGACCCGCACAACCCAAGAGGGGAGCTCCCCGCTCCAGCTCAACCATCTCCGGCAGACATCCAGCTGGCCGCGCTCGCCTAGCAGATGTAGATCCTCATAATGGCGATGCGCCAGCTCCAGCACCAGCAACGGTCCTTGGCTACCCACCAGCAGCCAGGAACCCCCGCGGTCCATGCCGCAGCACCTCGTGATAGCTTGCATTCCTTCAAAGGAAGGCCTTCGCAGTCGCGGGCCATCACCGACCACCAGGATAGTCACCAGACTCCGGCGAAGAGACAACGAGCCGGATCTACCGATCGGGAGAGCCGATCCCTGACCCTCGAGCGGGTAACGGCCAAACCCCACCAAGGTCGAAAAGGCAAGAGCCCCCATCATGGACACCATCCCATGTCACCTTCTCCGTCTCCTCCTTCGGCCACCATGAAGGGTTCCACCGACGAGGCCATCAGGTGCACAGCTGAGAAGCGTCTGGAGGAGCCGGAGTGCAAGCTGACGGAGCTATCCCGCCGGTTTGCTAACATGCAGGGCTCCACTGACGAGCCAACGGGCTATGACGCCCGTCCCCCCTTCTCCCGAGAGATCCAAGAGGAAATGATTCACAATCGATTCCATATGCCGCGGGTGGATCCCTACGACGGGACCACCAACCCCCTGGACCACCTGGAAAGCTATAAGGCCCTCATAAGGGTCCAGGGGGCCACCGACCCCCTTTTCTGTATTGCCTTCCCAGCAACCCTCTGGAAGGCAGCTCAGTCTGGTTTACCCGCCTCGAGCAAGAAAGCATCGGCTCTTTCGCTCAGCTGGAGCGAAAGTTCGTGGCCCACTTTGATGCTTGTCGGAAGGTGCCACGCGAAGCAAACAGCTTCTTCTCCATCCAGCAACAGGACCGCGAGCCCTTACGGGACTACGTGGCTCGTTTCAAGTTTACCGCGTTGGAGATTTACAATCTTGATGAACCAGTCGCCATGCTGGCACTGAAGCGAGGGCTCGAGACCTCCCACCTAACCTACTCACTCGACAAGAAACCTCCCAAGACGTACTCCAAGCTCCTCCTCCAAGCCCAAAAGTACATTCATGCCGAGGAGGCGGATCGTACGAGAAGGGAGCTGGACGAAAAATCACTGAAGAAGCCAACTCCCGCGGAGGAGTCTAAGATGCGGAAGCTAGGACCCCCAGCTCCGAACTTCCGCCAAGGACCGAGACCGAGGAGCGCCCCCATCCTGAAGGAAAGGTTCACACCTCTCCTCGCCCCGAGGATGAAGATCCTCATGGAGATCGAAAGTGAGCCCTACCTAAAGCGCCCACCTCCGATGAAGCCATCCACTGGCCGCAACAAGACGAAGTACTGTCATTACCATCGCGACCACGGTCACGACACCAAGGAATGCCACAACCTCAAGAAGAAATTGAAGAACTCATCAAGAGGGGCTATCTCAGAAGGTTCGTGGGGGCAGACCTCTAGCGGATCCTCAGGCGCTCGTCGCTCTCCCGCCAGTCCCTGCGGTCGACAACCATCCTATCGAGAAGCCGGTGGGGATGATATGCTGGGGAGCCAAGCATGCTTCTAAGAAGGCCCGAGGAGTAGGGTGTTCTAAAAATGTACTCCCCTTTATGAGAGAAAGGAAAAATGGGGGGGGGAATATAAATAACGATGTCATGGTCATTGAGATGACGATCGTGAAGCATCCTATAAATGGATTATGGTCAATAGTGGAAGCTCGACTGATGTCCTTTTTTCTGATGCCTTCTCCAGAATGAACTTATCCCTCGCTCAGCTCAGACCCATGCACGTCCCCCTTGTCGGTTTCATAAGAGATTCTGTAAGGGTTGAGGGAGAAATCACTCTTCCAGTCACTACCGAGACCCATCCCGGTAGAGTACTGTTATGATGACTTTAATGGTTGTTAGGCTTCTCTTAGCCTACAACATGATTCTTGGCTGACTTAGGCTTAACCTGCTTGACGCCGTCGTTTCCATGAAGCTGCTGCTGGTGCAGTTCCCAACTCCTTATGGCATCGGCGAGATGAGGGGGCACCTCAGCCAGTCCAACATTGCCTCCAGACTGTTCCTGGGGCCAAAGTCCCCGAGGACGACCCCAGCACGGATGATCTCGACAAAAGGATGCAGGATCCCAGGGGTGGCCCGGTCGAGTGCCTACTGTCTTATCCACTTGAAGCCGATCGAGCAAAGACGGTGCAGATTGGGGCCCAGCTGCAAGACGAAGAGAAGGCCCGCCTGCTGGAGTTCCTGCGGGTAAATACAAATATTTGCCTGAACGGTGCAGACATGCCAGGTATTTCCCCCGACATCATCATCCACAAGCTGAGTATTGACCCAAAGCACCGGCTAGTTTGGCAGAATAAGAGAAGCTTCATCCCAGAAAGGTAGACATCGATCAATAAGGAAGTGGACAAACTCCTTGCTGCTGGCTTCGTTTGGGAGGTGCAGTATCCAAGTTAGCTGGCGAATATAGTGATGGTGAAGAAGAGCAATGGCAAATGGAGGATCTGTGTAGACTACACCGACCTCAACAAGGCATACCCGAAGGACAGCTTCCCTCTACCGAAGATTGACTAGTTGGTGGACGCCACCTCGGGGCACCGGCTACTCTCCTTCATGGATGCATTCTTCGGATACAGCCAGATCCGGATGCACCCGGAGGATGAGGTGCACACCGCCTTCATCACCGACCGAGGGACATACTGCTACAGAATGATGCCCTTCGGTCTGAAGAATGCTGGGGCCACGTACCTGTATCTGGTCCACAGGGTCTTCAAAGATCAAATTGGCCATAACATGCAGGTGTACGTGAATAACATGCTTGTCATGAGCAAGCCGAGCTCGGACCACATTGCCGATCTCACCGAAGCCTTCCACAACCTCTGGAAGCACCAGATGAAGCTGAACCCAGCAAAGTGCACTTTCGGAGTGGCGGCAGGAAAGTTTCTTAGCTTCATGGTCACCCAGAGGGGCATTTAAGCAAACCCGGAAAAGGCCCAAGCGATCGTCGACATGGAGCACCCAATGTCCAAGAAGTAGGTCCAGCGCCTGACGGGGTGGATTGCAGCTATGAGTTGGTTCATCTCGAGATCGGTCGATCGCTGCCTTCCCTTCTTTAAGGTGCTGTGCAAGATGCACGACTTCACCTGGATGGAGGAGTGCAAAATGGCCTTCAAAGAATTGAAGAAGTTCCTGGTGTCTCCACCACTGCTCTCAAGATCGGAGGAAGGAGAGGAGCTCCTGCTCTACTTGGAGATCACACCTGGAGTCGTCAGTTTGATCCTCGTCCACACAGACAAGGACGGATCCCAGAAATCGATGTACTATACCAGTAAAACACTCCGCGACATGGAGATCAGGTATACTCGCTTCGAGAAACTCATTTTAGCTCTAATAATGTCTACTAAGCGTCTCAAGATATATTTCCAAGTGCATCCCATCGCGGTCGTGACGGATCAGCTGCTGAGGACCATACTTAGACACCCGAAATCTTCGGGTGGCTGGCCAAGTGGTCCCTGATGCTGAGCGAGTTCGACATCGCATATCGATCGATGTCATCACAGAAGGCTCAAGTCCTAACCGACTTCCTGGTCGAGTGTACGGGACTCGCCGAGGAGCCAAAGCAGATAACCCCAGAGGATCAAGTCGAGCCCGGATCAGAGGAGGAGCCCTGATCCTCCACGTAGACGGTGTGTCCAACTCCGGTGAGAGTGGAGCAGGTCTCATCCTCGCCAACAGCGATGGGATCATGGCGGAATGTGCTCTCCGCTTCAAGTTCGCTGCGACGAACAACCAGGCAGAGTACGAGGCACTCCTCGCGGGCCTAAGGGTCTCCCACGAGCTGGACGTGCAAAGCTCGAAAGTCTTTATCGACTCCCAACTGGTGGCCAGACAAGTCTCCGAAGAATATGAGGCCAGAGATCCCTAGATGGTGAAATACCTGGAACGGGTCCGCTCAAGCACGACAGCTTTCTGACGCTTCAGCATCTCCCATATCTCCCACGGAGAGAATGCTCGTGCGGATACACTGTCGAGACTCGCAACCTTGCCGGACTCATCACTGGGACGCGCCCACATCGAGTACCTCGAGAATCCAAGCTATGAAGTCCCAGAGGAGGTGCAGCAAGTTACCCCGGAGCCGAGTTGGATTGACAGGTACATCAGATATATCATTGATGGCACCTTACCAAAGGACCACATGGAAGCCGGCCTCATCAAGAAGAAAGCCTCCCGGTTTGTCCTGATGAAAGGGTAGCTCTACCACCGATCCTACTCCTACCGCTCCTGAAGTGCTTGAGACCCACAAAGGTAGCCTTCGTACTCCAAGAGATACATGAAGGCCTTTGTGGGAACCACGTGAGGGGAAGGATGCTAGCATACAAAGCTCTCCTCCAAGGATACTTTTGGGAGACCATGAGAGAGGATGCCACTGACTTCGTGAAGAAGTCAACAGATGCCAGTGCCATGCTCACATACAGCGTCAACCGATGGTGCCGATCTCCCAGCTCTCCGCCCCTTGGCCTTTTGCCCAATAGGAGATGGACATCTTAGGGCCATTTCCCCCTGTGCCGGTGCAGCGGAGATTTCTTCTAGTGGCAATTGACTACTTTACCAAGTGGGTGGAAGCAGAGCCACTAGCGCAGATCACAGAAACCAAGGTCCGCCAGTTCTTCTGAAGATCAATCATCTGCCGCTTCGAACTCCCCCACTATATCATCACCGACAACGGACGGCAGTTCGATAACCGACAGTTCGAAGGATTTTGTGCCAAGCATGGCATCCAACATCACTTCACCTCGGTAGCTCACCCACAAACAAACGGGGAAGCCGAGGTGACCAACCGAACCATCCTTCAAGGACTCGGGACCAAGCTGGACCGGGCTAAAGGCAGATGGGCAAAAGAACTCCCAAGTGTTCTGTAGGCCTACCACACAACGCCCAGAATGGCCACGGATGAAATGCCTTTCAACCTTGCCTTCGGTGCTGAGGCCGCCGTTCCGGTCGAGCTCGGTGTGCCAACACTGCAGGTACAGCAGTATGACAGAGCGAAAAATCCAGCACGCCTTCTACTCAATCTGGACCTCCTTGAAAAAACCAGAGACAAAGCTCGACTCTGGATAGTAGCATACCAGCAACGAGTGGCCCAGTACTAAAATGTGCAGGTGAAGCCAAAGGTCTTCCGACCTGGCAACCTGGTGCTGCACTGAGCTGAAGCGTCTCAACCCCGGAGTGCGGCAAGCTCTCGCAGAACTGGGAGGGCCCCTACAAGGTGGTCGAAGCTCTTCCACATGGAGCCTACTATCTCGAGGATCTAGACGGTGCCAGATTTTCACGACCATGGAATACCTGCAACCTGAGAATATATTATCAGTAGTGTAAGGCTTTCTCCTAATAATAATAATGATTTTCTTTTGCACAAATCGCTCCCTGCCTTGCAGGGATATCGCTGCCCAGCCCAAGGTCTGGCATGCTCAAGCCCGGAGCCCAGCTCTCCGGCACCAAAGCCTGGAGCCCATCTCTCCAGTATCCAAGCACGAAGCCCAGCTCTCCGGCACCAAAGCCCGGAGCCCATCTCTCCGATATTCAAGCGCGAATCCCAGCTCTCCGGCACCAAAGCCCGGAGCCCATCTCTCCGATATCCAAGCACGGAGCCCAGCTCTTTGGTACCAAAATGCGGAGCCCAGCTCTCTAGCACCAAAGCCCGGGGCCCAGCTCTCCGGCACCGAAGCCTGGGACCCAGCTCTCTGACGTCGAAGCCCAGAGCCTAGCTCTCCGGCACCAAAGCCCGGAGCCCAGCTCTCAAGCATCCAAGCGCGGAGCCCAGCACTCTGGCACCAAAGCCCGGAGCCCATCTCTCCGATATCCAAGCGCGGAGCCTAGCTCTTCGACACCAAAACTTGAAGCCCAGCTCTCCGGCACCAAAGTCTAGGGCCCAGCTCTCCGGCGTCGAAGCCCGAGGCCCAACTTTCCGGCACCAAAGCCCGGAGCCCAGCTCTCCGGCATCAAAGCCCGGAGCCCAGCTCTACGACACCAAAGCCTGGATCCCATCTCTCCGGTATCCAAGCACGGAGCCCATCTCTCTAGCACCAAAGCCCGGAGCCTAGCTCTCCGGCATCCAAGCACGGGGCCCAGCTCTCCAGCATTCCAACCTGGAGCTCAACTCTCCGGCATTCAAGATCGAAGCCCAGCTCTCCGGCACCGAAGCCCGGAGCCCAGCTCTCCGACGCCGAAGCCCGGGGCCCAGCTCTCCGGCATCAATAGTGTAAGGTCCTTCCTCACTAATGATAAGGGTTCTTCTTGTGCAAATCATTTTTGCCTTACAGGGAACCATCGCCCAGCCCCAGGTCTGGCACTCAAAGCCCGGATCCCGCGACTCTTCGGCACCAAAGACCGGACCCTGCTCCAGCACCAGGAGCCTAGCTTCCTGGCATTCTAAGCCTGGATCCCACGACTCTCCGGCACCAAAGACCAGACCCTGCTCCAGCACCAGGAGCCTAGCTTCCTGGCATTCTAAGCCTGGATCCCACGACTCTCCGGCACCAAAGACCGGACCCTGCTCCGGCACCAGGAGCCTAGCTTCTTGGCATTCTGAGCCCGGATCCCATGACTCTCCGGCACCAAAGACCGAACCGTGCTACGGTACCAAGAGCCTAGCTTCCTGGCAATCAAAGTCTGGATCTCACGTCCCTCCGACACCGGGACCCAAGCTTCTCGATGTCGAGCCGAGCGAAGAGATCTTCGCAGCCACTTTGCCCCCGAGCTGGGCATGATCAAGCAAGTCAAGAGCTCCTCCTTCACCTTTTCACTTGTCCGAGGATCCGTGGGAAGGGTCACCCGGGCACTTGGTATTTCAGGGTCGTGCGCCCGCATGAGTACATGTATCCAGATGATCAAGAAGTGGAGAGTAAATACTTGCAATACATAAGTACAAGCAAAGAGAAGAAGAAACAAGTCGAGTTGGGTGAAAATATTTTCATAACTTGGTAAAACATTACATTGTTCCTAGGCCCCGACATGCCAGGTAGCCCAGGTCAAAAACAAAAAAGAAAGGGTGTTACAGCAGCCATGGACCCCTACTCTACTCAGTCAATCCCTTTCCCGGACGTTGCCCAGCTGGGGTCTCATCCTCTCCGGCCTCCGGGGCCGGGCACCTCCTTCAGTCGCCAACACCGATGGGGTCGGTTTTGCCATGGCTACACGCTCTTCCACCGTAGCCAGCATAGGAGTCGAAGGATTTCTCCCCGCAGAGCTCGGAAGGCGGAGGCCGGCAATCTAGTTCTTGGAGAGAATCCCGCGTAGTAGGGATCGGCAGTATGCGAACCCCTTAAAGAAGGAGTCCGTCGTCGCCTCCTTGAAGTCAAGCATGAATTCCGAAGAGGCCTTATACTTGGCCACCACCTCGGCAACCTCCTTCTCGGCAACCTCTGCCCGGCGGGTCGCCTCGACCGACTCCTTTCCAGCATCCTCAGCTCGACGGACAGCCTCGATCGCCTCTTTCTTCACAGCCTTCGCTGAACTGACAGCGATGGAGACCTTCCCCTCTGCCTCGGCAGCTTTCTGCTCGACCGTTGCGACCTTCTTCTCGGCGGAGGCAGCCCACTCCTTCGCCACCTCCAACTCGGCCTTGAGCTCCTTCAGCTGAGCCCCTTTGGACTTGAGCTCCTCCTCAAGTTCCTTCGAGAGCGGCTCGGCGCTCGCGACTTCGTCCCGAAGCTCTTTGGCTCTCATGTTGGCCTCCCAGGCCTCCTCATTCTTCTGCCTCAGTTCGGCCCTCAAGGACTCGAGCTCCGCTTCTCGCTCCCTGTCCTTCCTGGCCCAGGTGCGGCAGTAGTTCCTAATGAGCAATAGCTCTGCACCTTGCTGCATCGAAGAGGATGTCAGTTATAAAGACAAAGAAAATAAAGAAGGATGTGAGACAGAGCAAAGAAATACTTACGGTGAAGAGGTGGGAGAAAGTGGAGCTGATGGCATCGCCCAGAAGTTTCCCGGCCCTCTCTCGCCGGTTGCATGACTGGACCGCAAAGTCCATCATTCGCTCGGCAAGGGCCAAGTCCTTGACCAGGGATACGTTGGGTCCCAGCCTGAAGGGGACCCAACGGTAGTCCTTGTTTTTCTTACTCACCACTGGCACGGAATCACATGCCCCGTCGGTGGAAGCAGCTTCCGGTGCAGGCTGGGGGCTCGGCACCATCTCGGACGGCACTGCCGATGTCGGCCCCACACTTTCTGGCTCTCCGTCCTCCTCAACCTTGACGATCTCCGGATGGAGAGATGCCACCGCAGCAGCAACGACAGTGGATCTGGCCCGAGCGACCACTTTGGATTTCGGTGCCCGGACCGGATCGTGCTGCCTTGAAAGCTCAGGGGTGGGCTCGGCGACCCTCCTGCTCAGCTCGGGAGTGGGCTCAGTCGGTGCGACAGGTACGACCCTCACGCCATCACCTACTCGAGCCCTCTTCAAGGCGGGCTCGCCGACCCCCTCCGCTTGGCCCCTCTCCTCGATGAACGAGAGGAGCTCGTCCATGGAGAATTTCATGCCTGCACCAAGAAAGAAGACATCAGCTCTGAGTTCAAAAAAAAATAAACGGAAGGAAAGGAGGTTCGAGTCGAACTCACCCAACTCCTGTGTTGGGCCAACCCCGACTCGTGGAGATTCTGCTCTGACAGCAGGACCTCCAGTGAAGGAATCTCAGTGGAGCGAAGCTGGTCATACACCTCCCGGTCGGCTGCCTCAACTACGGAGTCCCGGTTAGGGGTTTGATATGGGTCGCCCCAAACCCAGTCAACCCCCTCAACCGAGACGAAAAAATACCTACTCTTCCACCCTTTGATGGAAGAGGGGAGTTCAAACTTTATGCCCTTTGGGTTGGAGAAAAGAGACCACCACCCCAAGTCGGTGGGATGGCGTTTCAAGGTAAAAAAGGCCCTGGACAAGGAAAAACGGGCAACTATCCCATGAAAGTGACATAAAACAATGAAGCAAAAATTGTCCTAATGGCGTTTGGGACGAGTTGGGTAGGAACAAGACGGTAGTTGTTCAAAACAGAGAGAAAGAATGGATGGAATAGGAATCGAAGGCCCCCCGTGAAGGTTTCCTCATAGAAGGCTATCCGACGTGGGCCACTGAAAGTGACCCGTTCCCCCAGTCGAGGGACCGAGAGCCGGACGGAATCCAGGACACCATAGATATCCCGGACAGTCACAAGATCCACGGTGGTGATCACCGAAGCAATCCCCCCAGGACCTGTCAATCGAGGAGGTTCAGGAGCAGGTCTAGAAAGAAGAAGAGGAGAATATGCAGGTTCCCTAATCACTATCCCGCTAGGCGCGGGTCTTCTACTAAGCTCGAAACGTGCCACCCCCTCCTCCTCATCGGAAGAAGAAGGTGACCTAGGCCTAGAAAGCCGGGCCTCACCCTGGTTGGTGGTAGGATGGGAATTAGGGCCGAAATGGGACATGGAGAAGAAGATGAAGACAAAGGACAGAGAGGAGGAAGAAGATAGGAGACAACGGACAAGGGTCCGGAGAAGGACCTGGCCTTAGAAGGTAGTCTTTACTCGACCGGGACGGGGAGGAAGGAGACTAACCTGCTTAACTTGGAAGACAGAGATGGCCGGGGGTGCGAAAGAAGAACTTCGGTACAATGGCGGGCATGTAGGATTTGAAAGAAGGTATGTTTTGGGAAAGGTTGCATTTCCTTTCGAAATGACCGGCGCCCGACCGTACCGTTACAACTCCCCTACCGATGGATCTGCGCCACGTTTCATCAATCGACAAGGCTGGCATTTGGTTCCGACTGCATCCGCTCTGAATTCTGCACCCGTAATAACTACTTCTTGGATGTGTTCACGTGACTCCCCCAGATAGGCTAAAGAAACTACTTCACAAAGTGCCAGCGATCGTGGCCATCATTGTGCCTGATTCTCACCTTTACACGTCAGCATTGCATTTACTTCCTTTGCCCCAAGCGCCCTGCACCAACGTGACTCGGGAGTGGGGGCAAATGATGTGGCAGAATGCAGACGTATAATCCCTGTCAGATGCCATGTCAAAGAAAGCTACCATGACGGACACTCCTCCTCGGACTTCTTTATCGGGTCGAGCTCCCTCAGAATATCAGGACGGCCCGTCAAAGTCGAGTTCCGTCCTCTGCCAGGTCGGCTCCTGCAAGACCGGGGCGCCTAGGCCAAAGCCGAGCAATCTCCTCCCCCAGATAGAGCACCTCCGAGGTCGAGCCCCTCCGAAGCCGAGCCCTCTAGGCTGGAGCCGCGCACTGACCTCCTCCACCAAATTGAGCCCCTTCGAGGTCGAGCCCCCTGGGCCAAAGTCGAGCTCAGCCCTCCTCCGCCAGGTCGAGCCCCTCCAAGGCTGAGCCCTCTATGCAGGAGTCGAGCCCAGCCCTCCTCCACCAAGTGGAGCCCATTCGGGGTCGAACCCCTCAGAGTCGAGCCCAGCCCTCCTCCTCTAGGTCGAGCCCCCTCGAAGTCGAGCCCCTAGGTCT